>JAWZYT010001276.1:35000-423913 GCA_034508575.1 Petrolisthes manimaculis | reverse complement strand
GGAGAGAAAAAGAGAGAGGGAGGGGAGGAAGGCTGGAGGTATAGCTAGGGAGAGGTATGAAGGGGAAGGGGAGGGAGGCTGGAGGTATAGGGAGAGGTATGAAGGGGAAGGGGAGGGAGGCTGGAGGTATAGCTAGGGAGAGGTATGAAGGGAAGGGGAGGGAGGCTGGAGGTATGAAGGGGTATGAGGTGGGGGGGACACTGGCATTGTTTCCCAAAGTTCTCAGTGTCTAGGGAAATGCCTCTCGATTACTGTGCTCTGGCCAGAATGATTTGGGTTGATAAAAGAGAGGGATGATAATTATGACCTGCTGGTTTTAGCCTGATGTGATTTAATCTATATACCCTGAAGAATTACTTGTTTTTGTCTATATATGATCTACTCAAATGTATGGTTAATCTAAGTCATGTTTACCCAACCCAACTAGACACAACTCAACCCAATTCAATACAACCCAACCAAACCCATTATAACCTAACCAAATATAACCCAACCAGCCCAACTCATCCTATAACTCAGCCCAACCTAACCCAGCCCAGCCCAACCCAACACAACACAAACCAATAAAATTTAACCCAACTCAACACTACTCACCCCATTTCAATTCAACCCAACCCAACACAACACAACACAACACAACACAACCGAAACCAAACCAACCCAACCCAAACCAATAAAATTCAACCCAACCCAACACAACCAAACACAACCCAAACCAACACAACACAACCTAACCAAACCAACCCAAACCAACTTGTATTACCTGTATAGTTTGTGAGTCTCTCCTTCCCGAACAGAGAGCTTCCCCGTACAGTGAGTGGGTTGGTAGTAACGTTGATCGCTTCCCTCTGGAATATCACAAAACTTGCCTCGCTTTACCGACCACCAAAATATCATAAAATACAAAAAGTAGAGTTTGTTGGGAGAAATGGAAGATCGTGACACCATGTGCACTTTCAATTTTAATTCATTGTCAGCTATTTTGTTATTATCAATTATTATTATTATTGTTATTATTTTTGTTTTTATCTTTTTATTGTTATCGTAGTTTTCATTGTTGTTGTTATCATTATTATCATCACTATCATGGAAGGTTTTCTATCATCATCATCATCACTATCATGTCCATATTCTCTGTCGTTATCATTATCGTATATGTCAACATTATAATCAGTATATACATTAGGCG
Organism: Petrolisthes manimaculis; assembly: GCA_034508575.1. NCBI lineage: Eukaryota > Metazoa > Arthropoda > Malacostraca > Decapoda > Porcellanidae > Petrolisthes > Petrolisthes manimaculis. The sequence continues at coordinate 422,724 of JAWZYT010001276.1, read as the reverse complement.
CCGCAACAGCAAAGTCATACAGCGCCAGTAAAAAAGGTGATAGAGAGGTGAGACAGCAAGCAGGTTCTTAATTATAACAAAAAAAAAAAAAAAAACGTATAAACATGGTGGAGTGGTCAAGCGTTCACATTGTCCCGTGTGGATATGATGTGTGATGTTTACGTTGTTGGAGTTTGGTTGGTTGGTGTGAATATGTGTTGGTTGTAAGTGTCGTAATGAAATGGAGAAGTTTTTAAGGAACGTCGTTGTGGTGGGAATTGTTTCTTGAATTAATTTAGGTGTAATGTTATGAAAGAGGTAATGTTTTCTGAATCATACATAAACACACACACACATCCTACACACACACACACACATCTACACCCACCCATACACACACACATATCCACCCACCTACACACACACACACACACACACACACACACACACACACACACACACACACACACACACTCACACACACACACACACACACACACACACATCCCCCCCCCCCACACACACACATCCCACACACACACTCACACACACACACACACACACACACACACACACACACACACACACACACACACACACACCTACAGTACAAAGTGTTGCATGGAAGTGTTTTACGAAGCGAGACAGGCAGCGTGTGTGTGTGTGTGTGTGGGGTGGGGTGGGGTGGAGGGAGGGGGAGGGGGGCGAGGAAACTTTTGGTTGGAAGTGCTGCAAACGTTTTATGAAGCAAACGTCAGTGGTGCCATTTTGAGGGTGTGGTTGGCGTTGCCTTACTAGGGACAGAAGACGTGACTAGCATTGTGGTGAGAGTGGGAAAGTGGGAGAGAGGAGAGGGGAGAGGAGAGAAAGAGAGAGGGGTAGTGGAGGGATGTGGAGGTTGGGGAGAGAAAGAGAGGGGTAGTGGAGGGATGTGGAGAGAGGGAGAGGAGGGTAGGGGTGAGGGGTAGTGGAGGGAGGTGGAGAGGGAGAGGAGGGAGAGAGGAACATATATGGAGAGAAGAAGGGAGAGGAAAGGGGGATATATTGGAGGGAGGGAGAGAGAAACATAGGAAAGAAAGGAGAGAAAAAGAGAATGGGGGATGAAGGAATAAAATCATGGAGGGACTATAGAGAGGTAAAGAAAGAGAGTAGGGGACTGGAGAGGGAGAGAAGGAGAGAAAAAGAGTGTACAAAGGAAGGGAAAGAAGGTGAGAGTGAAATATATAATCATTATGAAGGGAAGGAAAGAGGAAAGGGGGAGGAAAGAGAGAGGGAGGAAGGAAAGAGGAAAGAGGAAGGAGAGAGGGATATGAAGAGGAAAGGAGAAAAGAAAGAGGAAAGAGGGAGGAAAAGGAGGAGGATGGAGGGAGGAAAAGGAGGAAAGAAGAGAGGAATAAAGAATAACAGGAAGTGGAGAGAGAATGAGAGGGTAAGAGGAGAACTGTATGAAGGAAAGGAGATGATAAAAAATGAAAAATGTGGATGAAGAAATGAGAGATGGGGAAGAAAAACACGGAGAGAGAGAGAGAGAGAGAGAGAGAGAGAGAGAGAGAGAGAGAGAGAGAGAGAGAGAGAGAGTGGCAAGGGAGCCTCTTGTTCAATGACAGAGAGGCAGAACGCATTAGGACTCTTGGCTTTGGAAGGACTAATGACAAAGACACAATAACAAAGAAATGACTTACAGGGTGACGCTACCTAGACACACACACACACACACACACACACAGTAAATGAGAGAGAGAGAGAGAGAGAGAGAGAGAGAGAGAGAGAGAGAGGAAGGTAGTTTGGGAGGGAGAAAGATAGAGGGGGGAATTGGAGGGAGAGAGATGGGAGGGAGTTTGGGAGAGAGAATGGAAAAGTAAGAAATTATTATTGAAAGAGAGAGAGAGAGAGAGAGAGAGAGAGAGAGAGAGAGAGAGAGAGAGAGAGAGAGAGAGAGAGAGAGAGAGAGAGAGAGAGAGAGAGAGAGAGAGAATTATTGAAAGAGAGGGAAAATGGAAAGAGAAAGAAAGATTTGTTGAGAAAGAGAGAGAGAGAGAGAGAGAGAAAGAGGCACATGGAAGCGGGGACAAAGGAAGAGTGGGAAGAAAGAATGGAAACAGAAGGAAGGAGAATGTACTGAAAGCGAAAATATATAGGAAAGAAAAAGATAATAGAAAAAGGAAGAGAAAAAATAGAAAGAAGAGAAAATCTAATCCAATAATAAATTCCAAAATAAAAAATATGTATATAAAAACTTATAATATATCTTGTTTAATAATTAATTGTGTCTTATTAATAATTAGTGTGTAATAATAATAATAAATAAATAATAATAATAATAATAATAATAATAATAATGTGTGGTATGATTATAATGAATAGCAGAAACCTGGGAACATATTTAATACATTTTGTAATGATGGAATAAGTGTAAAATGAAGGATGAAGAATTAAATGTACCTATTAAACCAGAGACGGAGTGAGTGTGAGAGAGAAGAAGAGAGAGAGGAAGGGGGAGAGAGGGAAAGAGAAACAGATAGAGAGAGAGAGAGAGAGAGAGAGGAATGGAGACAGTGAGAGAGTGTGTGTGAGAGAGAGGAAGGGAAAGAGAAACAGTCAATGAAAGAGAGAGAGAGTGTAAGAGAGAGAAACAGTCAGTGAGAGACATTGAGAGAGAGAGAGAGAGAGTGAGGCAGCAGACAATCAGGTTCCTACTCTTATGTTGTTCTGTTCACCCATTCCAGTCTTAAGGACGAAAAAGCATTGGTGTGTGTGTGTGTGTACGTGTGTGTATGTATGTGTGTATGTATGAGATTGTGTGTGTGTATGTATGTGTGTGTGTATGTGTGTGTGAGAGTTTGTATGTACGTGAATGTGTATGTGTGAGTATATGTGTGTGTATGTGTGTGTGTGTGTATGTGTGCATGCGTGTGTGTGTGTGTGTATATGTGTGTGTATGTGTGTGTGTGTGTGTATGTGTGCATGCGTGTGTGTGTGTGTGTGTGTGTGTGTGTACAGTATGTTCGGGATATGACACTTTTTTTTCTTACAATTTGATGGATTGACATTAGGAGACGTAACAGCAAGGTCATACGGCTCCCGAGGAAGAAGAGAGGCGGGACAATAATCACAAAAAGTAATTAACAGTTGTATGAATGAAAAATATAAAAGGGACATTTAAATAAGTGAAATAAATCCCCTTTTAGTATAGAATATATAAATAATAAATTCTGGGAAGGTGTTCTTGTAAATCTATCAGAGTATAATAATTATCATCTCCTTTATTTTATTTTACACACACACATACACTCACATATAAAAACAAATATTACATTAAAATAATCAATAAAACCCTTACTGAATCAGGCCTTCAAGTGCAGTCTGTGTCAGCCGGTCTGGTATTCAAATTAGGACTCATAGACGAAAATTTATCCACCATAACTCGACAAACAAAAATTAGATTACCATTTGTTTTATCATTTTTTTTTCTATTTTTTTTTTTTCTTTTGTGTGTGTGGTGGTGGTATTATTATTATTATTATCTTTGAGGAGGGTAAGATGAGCACAATGGGTTGGGGACAAAGGGATGATACAACAGCCTCATTAGATAGATTAACAAAAGATGTGAGTGACTATTTTGCGTGGGTCTGCAACTTAAGGTCTCCAGTGAGTGTCTGTGTAGTTGTTGTATTCTCTGGAGGGAAGGCAGGTTATAGGCTACCTTGTTAACGACTAGATTAGATGACACACACAGAGAGAGAGAGAGAGAGAGAGAGAGAGAGAGAGAGAGAGAGAGAGAGAGAGAGAGAGAGAGATTTGAGCAGTGTGTGTGTGTAGGAAAGAGAGAGAGAGAGAGATTTTAACCGTGTGAGTGTAATCAGACAGTGTGAATGAGAGAGAGATTTAAGCCGCGTGTGTAAGAGAGAGAGAGAGAGATATATTTCAGCCGTGTGTGTGTACAGTATGTGTGTGTATGTGTGTGTATCATGTAGGCCTATTCTTCACCATCAACTTCTACTTTCATTCTCTATTATCACCAATACTGTTTATTCCCTTCTTCCTCTACTTCCTTCCCTTCCTTCTTTCCTTCTTTCCCTTCAACTACACTCTTTATTCCCTCCTCCCTCTACCTCCCTTCCTTCCTTACAACTATACTATTTATTCCTTCCTTCCTCTACCCTCCCTTCCTTCCTTCGTTCCTTCTTTCCAACTACACTATTCCATTCTAACTATTCAAAACAAACTTACCAACACTATTATTCTTGATATATATTGTTTAAGTTACTTTCTCTTTCTTCACCCTCACTCTCTCTCACGGCATAGATCTCTCTCTTTCCCTCTCTCTCGATCACACTCTCTCTCTCTCTCTCTCTCTTTCATACTACTTAAATCTCTCGATCACACACACGTCTTAAACCTCTCTGTCTCTCTCACACACATACACACACACATCTTAAATCTCTCTCCCTCTCTCTCTCTCCCTCACATACACACACACACACACACATACACACACACACACACCTCCTCCAAACAGCCACCAGACGACTCACAAAGACGGAAATTAGCCTCTCCAACGCCCCTCTCCACCTCCACTACCAGAGCCACAAACTTGGCCCCCTCAGTTTGGAACAGTTTTAAGGCACCGTTGGGACTTGTTGACTTTTATCTCGTTGGTTTGTTTTGTTTTCTGGCTTGGATTTCCCAGTTGTTGAGGTCCTACAGTATATGCATTTTTTATTTAATATTGTTGATTTATTTATTTATTTGTTTATTTATTTATTTGTTTGTTTATTAGTTTTAGTTCACTTCTTTTTTTAGGATCGTTATTTGTTTTATTGTTTTGATGTGTACGAATTGATTGAATGCCTTTTTATTTTTTTATTCATTCATACGCCTCATCGGAAAATATACTAATGCCCCCCTACACACACACACACACACACACACACACACACACACACACACACACACACACACACACCTCCCAATTCCGGCCATTAAACTCTCACAGCTCTCCCACTCTGTCAGCTCGTCACTCTTGCCACTCGAGTCATTGGCGTCTTCTGCACGGGGAGACAATTATCTTACACAAGTTGTCGCACAAAATTCTGGCCGGGTGCTTCAGATGGGCATTAGAGAGGTGGAAGGAAGAAGGAGGAAGAGAAAAGTTAGGGCCAGAAGAAATGAGAGGTTGGAGACACAAGGAGAAGGATGGAGGAGGAAGAGGAGGAGGAGGAAGATGTGTGTGTTTGTTTGAGTGTGAGAGGGATAGATTGTATGTGTGTGCATCATATGTGTGAGAGAGAGAGAGTGTGTGTGTATGTATGTATGTGAGTGGGAGAGAGAGAGAGTATGAGTGTGTGTGTGTGTATCCATCCATCCCTCTCCCATCCACTTCCAACCAAACTTAACCCAACATCCCTCCTCTCCACCCCTGCACTCCCTCAACCCATCCATCCATCCATCCATTTACCTCCCTTTCTCCACGTCTCTCCCCCCCCCCTCCCTCTCACTTCTTGCCTCCCCCACCCCCTCCACCACCACTCGTGACGTGAGAGGGCGGACGGGTGGAAACATAATGAGTGGGGCAGGGAGTGGGGAGGGAGTGGGGGAGGGAGTGGGGCAGGGAGTGGGGAGGGAGTGGGGCAGGGAGTGGGGAGGGAGTGGGGGAGGTGGTGGGGGAGGGAGGGGGTTACAAAGTACAAAGATCAGTACAGGGGAACTCCATTAGGCTGCTCAAAAGACGTCAGTAGGGGCTGCTGGTCCTCTCCTCCGGTCGACCCCCTTCTCCCTCACCACCCCACCCCTCCACACACACACACACACACACACACACACCTGAACCCTTACTCACCCCCATCACACACACACAGACGCACACACATCTCAAGACTCCCTCACCCACACACATACACATACACACACACAACTCAAGACTCCCCCACACCTCAACCCTCCCTCCACCACACACCTCACACCCTCCCTAATCTCCCCCCCCCCCCTCACACACACACCAACCCTCCCTCGCCACCACACACACACACACACACACACAAACACACTTCCCTCCCTCTCACATCCTATCTTTACTCCCCTCTCATCTTCTATACTTCCCTCTCCATAACTTCACTCCCCTCCTTCTATACTGTATATCTTCACTACTTCCCCTCTTCCCTCTCTTCCCTGTATCTTCTTCACCCTTCATTTTCTCCCTCTCTATATCTTCTTCTTTTGTTGGTGAATTTGAAGGCGTATGATTCCTCCAAATTAAGCCAAGAAACAGATCCCTATTAGTACCATTGAGGGCGTCTGTTTTCTGGTATCTAATATAGCCTATAGTTAGGTGGAATAAATAGCCTTTCAATTTACCAACAAGAGAATCTCCCTTTACAGATAATGATAATGATACTTGTGTGTAGTTAGCATATATGTATGTATGGATAGATGGAGTGATGGTGGTGGTGGTGGTGGTGGTGGTGATGTTGGTGTTTTAATCTATTGGTGTATACTGTATAGTGGAGTAGTGGCTGGTTGGTTATAATAAAGTGGAGTAGTGTTTGGTTGGTATAGTTTGGAGGAATCAGAGACCTTCATCATCATCATCCAATTCACCAACAAAACAATATACATCTTCCCTTTAATTAAGCTGAGTGTTAATTAGTACTACAAAACTGTTTCTATGGCCCGATTCCAAATGGCCTACATGGTGAAGCTGGAATCGTTAATGTGGGTAAAGACTAACATGATCACAACACCAGAGTCCATCACTACTAGTTAACATCATGTCTTCCTTATTTGTTTGGATCTTTGTGTTGTTGTATGGTGGTGGGGTGGCTGAAGCAATCAACACCCAACAGAGGAGTAACATTACAGCCATGAGTTCTCAGCTTAAGGATCTAGTGAAATATCTTCAAATCAAGAACTTGGCTCTATCCGAGGAGCTGAGTTGGTGGGACACAGAAATGATTAAACTAGAGGAGGAGATTCTGGAGCTTCGTCACAGCCACCAGAACCTGCTCAAGTCCTCACGTAAGGAACACGGTAGACGATAGAATGCAGAGCAGTAGTTACAACAGGCTAACAAAGTCATAAACCAACTGCAGGCCAAGATCAGAAAACAACACCTGGACCTGCTCACCACCCGCAGCCAGCGACACCAACAGTCAGGACCCCAGGAAGACCAGATGGAGAAGCAGAAAATGATCGAAGGCGAAGGCGAGTCAGAGGTGGAATTCGGTGAGGATGATTCTGATTACGATCTCACAAATGATGATGACGATCTCGAGTATGAGTCCAGTGAAGAGGAAGAAGACAAGGATTAAATACAACAATGTTACTTTAATGGATTGAAAGAACGAAAGAATAAATCGATGGATGAAAAGGGAAGAAAATAAACAGTGCTGGGACAGAAAAAAGAATAGAAAAAGAAGAGGAAGGACAACAAGAGAGAGAGAGAGAGAGAGAGAGAGAGAGAGAGAGAGAGAGAGAGAGAGAGATTGGTTCCCAGTCTGAAGGGGAGCCCAAACCCTTAATAAATGAAATATTGCCCAGACTGATTTATTGAGGTGTAGATATTGCAGCAAATGACAAAATAATAAGTGAGTTTTTCTTGTTGTGAATACTTTGAGAGAAAACCTTCACTACTACTATAAAAATAAATTATACACTTATATTACTACTATACACTTATATTACTACTACACTTATATTACTACTACATTTATACTACTACACTACTAAGTCTTATACTATACCTAATAGTACCCATTTTCACAGTATATCTTTAGAGTAATATGCAAGAACTTTATTGATGGTTTTGACGATAAATAATATGAACACTCAAGTCTACTCTACTGTATATCACACATTTCTAACTTTGAAAAAAATAATAAAAATAAAAAGACGTGTTGTGTTATGTGTGTTTGTGCAAAGATGGACAGAAAGAAAAGTGATGCGTTACGATGACTCCTTTGGACAAACAACAACAACAACAACAACAACAACAGTCATCGTACCTATACAACACCACCGTCCGTCAACACCATGGATATTCATTCTTACTGTTACACCCCAAGTTCCGGGTCGACTGAGGCACGCAATCAGATTAAAAGGGGTATGTGGGAATAAGGGGACAGGCTTGGGGGGGTTAGGGGGGTGTGAGGGGCTTAGGGGGTGCGGGAGTAGGGGGACAGGCTTGGCGGGGGGGGGGGGGGGGGTTACTGGGGGTGCGGGAATAAGGGACAGGCTTTCTACCCACTCCAAGCATGCATGACCCCCTATTTCCGCACCCGCAAACCTCCCCCCAAGCCTGTCCCCAACTCCCGCACCCCTGTAATCACAAGAGGAAGAGCAAACTCAAACCCCTGTAAAGCTTTTTTGTATCCTTCCTTTATTTTATCCTTTTATCCTTCCAACCTTTATTTTATCCTTTATTTTATTTTTTTATCCTTTTATCCTTTATTTTATCCTTTATTTCATCCTTTTATCCTTCCAACCTTTATTTCATTCTTTATTTTATCCTTTTATCCTCTTATCCTTCCAACCTTTATTTTATCCTTTATTTTATCCTTTTATCCTCTTATCCTTCCAACCTTTTATCCTTTATTTTATCCTTCCTGTCTCCAAATCCTATCTCACAATTCTTACCACTCAATTATTCTACCCCTAAATCCTGTTCCTCCCTTTTACAATGTCTTTCTAAACTCTATCTCCACTAAACCTAAAGAGAGTGATGTGACATAATCTTTCCCTGTATGGGTAGTGAAGATGTCACACTGTAACACCCTTTTTTTTGGAGAATTCAGTCGCTACAGAATTAACAAAAAAAAAAATTCCCCCTTTAAACAACAACAACAACAACAACAGACGTTCTCATTGGTACTAATATGGGTTCTGTTCCTTGGCATACTTTGGAGGAATCAGAGGCCTTCAAATTCACCAACAAAAGATTTTCCTCTTAACGTAATTAAGGGAATAGTACAGCCTTGATAAAACTGGAGCAACTGATTCCTCCAAACTATTTCAAGCAACAGACCACCATTATTATCTTTGTTCGTCTAGTCCTGTTTCCGGCATGCCATATTTTGGAGTAATCAAAGTGCTTCAATTAATCAAAAGTATTATTATTATTATCCTCTTAATTAAGAAACAAAACCAGATTCTACTCCAGTTTCTACGATCCTACTTCTTTTCTTTGCTTCTCACACTTCATTACCTTTATTAGCTGATCAAATTTATATAGACGAACATATGTATATTCATTACCCTCTATATATACACAAATATACATACTTCCTTCCTTACCTTCATCAAACATAGCATAACACCACAATACCATGGAGTTTACACACAATTCATTCATTCAATCATTACCCTTGATGAAATTAATATACACCAACATAGAAGAAGAAGAATCATACCAGCATCTGTTCCAATTTCCACGAGCCTCCATCATCTTCATCTTTCCTTACTTCCTTTCTATCATAATAATAATAATACTGGAGAGAGACGGTGGCGAGGACAGAGAGCAAAGAAAGAATGGGTGGTGGGTGCGGCTGGGAAGGATCAAACCCTAATGCCTTGAACGTGATCCCTCAGGCGTCCTGCAGTAGAGGATTCAACACCAATTATTCCTGTTGTTTGTCTGTGATTTAGTGCTCAAGTGGACGAGGTATAGGACACGGCCCAGTATTCCCATCGTATGTGTGTGTGTGTGTGTTCCCTTTTCTTCAGAGTCCCCTTTTTTTTATTATTAATAGCCCAGGGTGTATTATTGTTGTATGCTTTTCATTTGCACTATAATTATATGGAGGAGGAAGGGGAGGTTACATTTGTGAAATCCTTCCTGGTTTTGGTTAGGGATTGGACACTGCATGCATGGATGGATTTACGAGGCGCATAATCCCAACTTACAAAAAAAAAAAAAAAAAAAAAAACACGCACACACACACACACACAGCATTTCATTTATAATAGCCCACATCCCAGTACAGCTTTTATCTTACGACCTCCCTTCATGTATTGATATGATTTGTGTATAGACTAGTGATTATTTTATTCTTCATTATTATTCCATTCACAGTCATTATGAGTAAATTATAAATGTCCTTCTTGTTGACTTACCCATTGAAAAAAATGTAAAAAAAAATGTACTGTATGTCTGTTTAAAACCTAATATAACAGGAATGATCTTTTACTTTATAATTGAAAGAATGGCTCTATAGACACCAAAATTAAAGAGTCACACAATATCCTAAATAAGCATATGTTGGAAATTTTGGTATAAACATAAAAAATTGATTGATTGATTGATGGATATTAGGCACCGCAACATCGAGGTCCTATAGCGCCAGAAAAAAGGTGAGAGAGATAAAGATGCATATAAAAGATGCATATTATTATTATTATTCCTTTTTGATATGAGTAAGGCAATGTTAGCTCTCAGACATATCACGAATCTGACAACAAGATTTGCTTTTCAATTCACAGCAATAAGCGGTTGTCGAGACAAGACATCTGAGGCAATGTATTCCTAGAAAATGCTGTTGTTTTCACCCCGTATGGCAAGACGTTATGTGCACAGGTGGAGGTAATATTGGTGGGGGGGTGGGGGTGGGGGTGAGGTGAGGGTGAGAAGGGGGAAAGTGAGGGTGAGAAGGGGGACAGTAAGGGTGAGAAGGGGGAAAGTAAGAGTGAGAGGGGGAAAGGTGAGGGTGAGAGTGAAAGGTGAGGGTGAGAGTGAAAGGTGAGAGTGAAAGGTGTTGTAGATCATGTTGTTCTAATTAAGGGAGTACTAATTCTACTCTCGGTATACATTAGAGGGCTGCTGATTCCTCTATAAATAATATACGTGAAGATACAAACAAACCACATCAGTTCAATTAAAGGGATGCTCTCTAGGGATCTGAATCAGCCATGGTTGGAGTGGCCTGATTTCCCCCTACAGTTATTGTTATGAAACAGATCCCTTATTAGAAACATTGAGGTTGTATGTTTAGTCATCAGGCATTCTCAAATATTTCATAATTATCTGTATTACACAACAATCCCCTACTCCCACTTCCTCCCCTCCCCTCCCCTCCCCTCATTGCATCATGAGGATTGAGGAGGTAGAAGGGGGGAGGGGGGAGTTCAGCCAACAACAGCTATAAACATAAAGACAATGAAAGGGTGTTGGGGGTGAGGCTGCCAAATTGCCTCTGTCAATACGAAAAAAAACTTCTCTTACTTTCTCTCTCTCAGCTAAAATGCTAAAGCAAAAGCTAAATATTATGACTTTCAAACCTTAAACATATTTTAGTGTCTGTCACCTCAACATACTCCAACCCATAAAAGCCAGGACGGACAGATATAAGAATAGTCTAATCCCAACAATAGTATCATTAATAAACCAACAGCACAAATAAATATATGTACCATAATATATGTCCATGTGTGAGTGAATATGCGTGATTGTATCTGTGTACGTCTGTGTGCTGTTTGGGTGAATGAATATTATGTGTGCATGTGCGCGAATGTATTTGTGTATGTCTGTTCATTCATCTATATTTATCCATATATTATCATCTATTCCATCACAATTTTTGTAATGTATATTTTCAGCCCTCGGCTGCCTCACTAAATAAACCTTTTATTATTATTATTATTATTATTATTATTACATATTTTTGCTCTTAACATCTGAAATATTGTAGATGTACTTTGTGCTATACAACAACAAGTAGGCTACTGTTATAACATAGGCATAGATAATGTAAAAACGAAATACAGTCACACACTATTAATTAAAGTACTAATTATCGAAGGTAATCCCTGTGTAGCAACTAACCTAACCCAAGCCCAAATCAGCGATACCACCAGGAATACGTTCACTTTCAACACGCCAAAGTTTTCTCAACAAATTTAGGTCCGATCGCTTGATTACAACCTCAATTTAGCACCAGTTTCCCGGCCTACCTAATCCCAGGCAACTGATTGGCCCCACCACCTGCTTTACACAAAGCCAAACGGAGACATATTGTACGTCATCCATTTTGGTGCTTTGTAATGGACATATTATAACAATATTTATATCTATTTGATAGAAAGTAAAAGCAAGCAATTTATTGGAAAGTGTCTCAAGTCGTGACGTGTGTGTGTGTGAGCAGCAGTTGACCTGGGCCACGATAACGGGCTTGATTAAGCCTATGTCCAGTGTCGGATCATACAAAAAGTATTTTATTGCTGGCCATGTGCAGAATGTGACTATCACTTCAGCTGCTACACCAGCAGGCATCAAACTCATCACAGCAAATGTAAGGAAGTTTCACGCAACATGAACATTATTAATGCATGTGATGACATTACATTCAGGAGGAGCTACACACTACATTGCAATGTCTTTCAGTTTGTGATTGTTAAAAGTTGAGATACAACTTGGCCGAACTGAAAGAGCATATTTTTTATTGTTCTATTCATATTTTACCTTTTATATAATTGGAAGTAATTGCAATCCTTCATTGTACCCAAAGTATAGCCTAATCGTTATAACTAAAGTACAAATATACTGTATTGTGAGCCGTTTAAAATGCAATCTAATCGACTGACGACGATAGTAAACAAGAGAGCAGACAATGTTACCAATTTAACGACGTTGTTGCTAGATATAAATATTATATTTGTTTCCATCTAGTGACAAATTTTAGCTTTTTCTTAATGGAGAAAGTCTAAGATATGTAGGAAAAAATCTAGTTAACATTGTTATATCATTTAATAAGACATAGATACATCAGAAAGAGAGATACTATGCGAGAAAGAAGACTGAAATACAATTACTCCTAAATATAGGTAAATGCGCTAACTAAAGTTTATATAAACATATATAATACTAAAATAACATGATGTTTCTTTTTCACAGTTTATCGATTAAGGTACAATGTGCTTTTATTAAATCAATAAATTAGAATTATTATCATTATGCTTATAAATATAATTCTATATTGCTATATATTTCTTTATTTTGTGTTAGCAACCCTGAAACGCATGAAACCAAACCACTTTAAAAACAACACTTGCAAATAGAAGAACCATGTCTGAATGTGGAGGTTGTAGTGTTAATATTTGGCAGTTCTTTGATATTTGTTATGATCTATCAAGTCTGTGTGAGTTCTTAGCCATTCATGGAGTGTTAAAGAATACATTTCCATGTCGTAAATGTGGTATTGAGATTCCCCTCGACACTACCACCTGCCAATTCGTATGTAATGGTGTGATAGAAGAATATGATTATTACGTGAAAAAGGAAGGAGTGTGTTGCAAAGGTACTGCAAGATCAGCAAGGAAAGGCACTTGGTTAATGAAAGGTAGTCTTGGTGTACAGAAAGCTTGTCAACTTATTTGCTTTTGGCTCGTGTTACCTTACCCTAGACATGCCTTTATCATGAATGAACTACAGGTGAACTTTGCCATTTTATCTCAGTGGAGTAAATTATGCAGAGAGATGTGCCAGCAATGGTTGTTGACAAAGTCGGTGAGGCTTGGTGGATCCGGTCACAACGTGGAACTCAATCAAATCAACCTCATGTCACCATACGCGGGTAAAACTGCAGAATGGGTCATCGGAGGCTATGAACGCGAGACAGGAAACTGCTTCATTGAATATGTCAGTAGCAAAGACCCCAAGACTATCAAGAGTATTGTGAGGGAATGGGTGTTACCAACCACCACACTCATTGTCAGCAGAACACAGTTACCCTATTATGTCGGCTTGGAAGATGAGGGTTACAACTTTACCTCGGTCAACTGTGTGAGGAGTTTTGTTGATCGTGACACTGGGGATCACATGCAGGTGTATATATATATATATATATTTAATCTTCTTACCTGTAAAATAATATATAAAATAGTGATAAAATAATTGCCTGTAAAAGAATATCTGTGGTGTTGACGATGGCTGTCCAATATATCATCTTGCCTGTCCTGTGAAATAATGTATTGCGAATTACCATTATAATGTACTGTATTTTGAAGCAAAAACTAACTGATATTTACCACCAGAGGTTTCCCCAATTCTAGATAAGGCCTAATCTGATTGACAAGGATAGGTTAAAATAAGTTAAAGATTATTTCCTTATAATATTATGATCAAAATGAATATAACAACCAAATATCTGTATGGAAAAATAAGAGCGTGGGATAGAAACTGAAGGACATGATCAAAAATACTGATACATATACTGTATATAATTTTTTCACTGTTATTTTATCAATCATTGCTATTTATTTACCAGTGACTTGGGTTTGAGACTGTGGGTTGTATGCAAGAACATCCGTGGTGTTTACAATGGTGTAGTACTGGTACGATGACTGTTACTTGTCTATGGAGCTGTTGTATGAACCACGAATGTTTTTGGATGTGGCCCTGTACATTAAGGGGGAAGGTACTGCCCTCCTATAATTACATAAATTGACATTGTATTAATTTAATTGCTGTATATAAATGAAAGTAAAATACTGTGCTATAGGCCTAGAATGGTAAAAGGGTACAATATTAACAACACAGAACCTCTAAGGGTAAATACGTGATTGATCCAAGTTTAAGAGCCACGGAGTATAAGAATTCTAAAAGTTCCTGTTATTCACTTTACTTATATTGAATTCCATCTTCAAATTTTTGTTCTATTACAGTACATGGTAAACATTAGGAATGGTGATTGCCCTTTATGTACTGGCCAAATAGACTGGCCAAACTCCATTTAAGGGAAGAGGATACTTTTGGAACATTAGAGTGCCTTGATTCCTCCAAAGTATGCCAGGAAACAGGACCAGATTAAAAAAAATAATGGTGGCCTGTTGCTGGGAATTGTTTGGAGGAATCTTTATCTCCAAAAATGTCAAAACTATACCCTCCCATTAATATTATGATAGAATTACTAAGGATAACTCCCCCATTAGTTTATTTTACTATTGACTGACATGACAAGATATAATCCTTTATATACCATATACCGATATAGCTTTTCTAATACGGTAACATTCATTCCATTTGCAGACATTACGGAGGCTTTGGCGTGAATTTCGCAGCAACATCCCAAATGGAAGCAAGAGCACCTTCAAGAAAAACATCTCTGGGTATATTGCAGAATTTATGTTCAAGAGACGTTACCCCAACCACACACAGAGAGTCCATGCATTCTTTACTATTGTGGCAGAGATTCATCCACCAGTATAAGGTGAGAAGATACACTAACAGTTCAATTGCGCACACAAATTATCAGTACTATATCTTCAGCATTGTAAATCCAGTACCGGTATATATCTGTCCTGGGTTGAAAGCTTCACAGTATTGAAACATATTCATCCCCACTTTTTCCCTCCCCTTCCCTCCCCTCCTTTGTATGCCTATCACTGTACCTCACACATCAGCATAGTCTTCACTCCCCTATTCTTTGCGAATGCTTTAATACTTGTAAACTCTGAGCCCTGACCAGACACTGGTTTGACCATGTGTATATGAAAGATAGAGAGTACTGTATATCTGATATAAATGATCGATGGCTGCGTATCTTATTGTTGGTTGAAGTCAGTAATTTCTGTTGCAAATCTCTGTACAGTACTGGCTTGCTTGGAAGGATTCTAAAAGATGCTTAAGGGTGATTCTCTCTCTGGTGAATTGGAAGACTGCTGATTCCTCCAAACAATGCCAAGAATCAGATCCCTCAGTAAAGTACCGTAACATTAAGATTGACAGTTTCGTAGCAGAGTTGGAGGAATCACAGATCTTCCAATTCATCAGAAAGAGAATCTCCCCTTAAGTCTGGGAGTGGCAAAGTGCTGCTAAAATTATTACCCATTATTATAACAATTGTGCACACTCTGTTATGTTACTGTGTTTCTGGCATTATATGGAATTTTATTTTTGCTTGCAGGTTACGAGACTAATGTTTTGGAACCCAGTCTTCAGTACAAGTAGCCTATGTATTGTATATTTTAATAAGTATAATCTTCTCATTGATTTATTTTTTGCAGTTCTGAGAGTTAAATAAAGATAATCAGGAATTGTTAATGTTACTCTGCAATTTGTTGCCAAAAATAAAGACTAAGATTATTACTACACCTTTGAGTACTGTATATATATGATACTTGTATGTATGAATCAGTAATTAATAAATGTTGACTGTAACCTGCATGGAGAATATAATCACCTTGGCAAGTTGGCTACAATTAATTTTTCCCTAAATATTGTATGTTTCTAGATTTCCAAAGTTTTCCTTTCAGTTTACATGAGAGGAGATTCTTTTGTTGGTGAGTTGGAGTGCTACTGATTCCTCCAAACTATACCAGGAAACAGATGCTCTTATTGGTACTAACAGGGGATCTGTTTTGTGATATAGTTTGGAGGAATCAGAGACCTTCTATATACAACACCTAATAATTATATACAAATATACAACAAGAAAATGTTCCATTAAAACTGGCCCATTCCATTTGTGAGAGTGAGGCAGCCAACCAAATCAACAGCGTCACATGTTATATGAATGATTTACACCACTAATATTTTTTTTAAATGATAAAGAATATTGCATATAGACCTATTTTTCACCCTTCTGCTTAATATAGTTACTGGTATTTAGGTTGCCAAAGAACATTATTTGAAGAACAACCCCTATGAACTGGGATCAATTTCCAGAATTATTGGAGTTTTCACTAACAGGGTTTGTTTGTGAGGAAATATTTGCAAGTACTTTACCAAACATATTTGCAGTCCACCCACCTTATGGAGTACAGTGTTATATTTACTATTGTACATTTAAACTAGCTCAAGCTGGATTACAATACTACTGTATAATATATAGTGTTGAGACAGACAGGAATGAAGACTTTCTTTTTGCCAATTGTTCTGAAAATAGACTTGTACTTGGTTGTGTCTGTGTCATTTGTAGACTCCAATGTAGAGTGACAAAATAACTACAATATTATTACTTGTCATTGACCTCTACCTCCCCAAAATTTACAAATATTAAGCAAGGGAATTCCAAATGGAATCAATCAGAATAATTGTGGTTATGTATGCACAGTATTCATATATTCAAAGATATATATATATAATAAGATGCAGTAAGTAAGAATACAATAAGGCAAAATTTAATATTCTGGTCCTATATTTTATAGTGTACCTTCCTCTGGTCTGTGTAATCATGTCTATTATTGAACATACTCAAGAAGTGCTCCCATTCAATTCTCTTCATATCCAAGCTGTGTGTTACTCATAATCTTATTGTATCCTTTACTATTTTCAACTAAAATTAATCTAAATGTAATATTGTTTTTATATTTATTGATTTTTAATTAGAATTTCATGAAAATTCCGTATACAGTTCTGTATAGTAGTTACAGAAGAACTTATGAAATCCCAAGATATAATCAATACTATACTTTACATAAATTTCGAAGGTGTCATACAAATCCCAAGATCTTGGGTAAATTCCCAAGTAGTTGTAACCCTAAATGATCTCCCTCGTGTCTGTCTCTATCTTCCTTCATGTGACTAAAAAAAATTCTGGTGTAACATTATAGTCTTTAATTGAGAATTTTATTGTTGCAATTTTGCAAAGTCATACAACAAATGAGAAGGCCAGAGTTTGCTGACCAACCCACAGACGATTTTTGTGAACTTGTACAATATGTTAAATTTAAAAATACGAAGATTCAAATGAAACCTATATCAGTCTTGTTTTTATTTTACATAATCATCATTAATAGGGTTTGTGGTTTTAGAAACCTTGAGTTTTTTATATGAGGACCCTTGTTCAAGGCTAATCAATTAACTCTAATGTGAGGAATTGAGCTACAGTATTGAGGAAGCATATGATCTTATTACATTAAACTATATATATAAATACATTGCGAGGCAAACGTTGTTGAAATATTTAATAAAGTTACTAGCGTACAGCCCATAAATAATTTAGGTCTCCTGTGAATGTTGTTCATTAGGAGTGAAATCCCACAAAATAACCTTTATAGTATACCATAACTAAAGAGTAATTGGCAACAGTGGAATAGTTAGGACACTTAACATGATGAAGTATTATATAAAAATGTAAACAATTTGAATTTAATTAATAGAAAACATATAACATATACTTGTCTTGATATAGATTAGTGAAACAGATTGCTATTAGACTGAATTATAAATTAAACTGACGCATATCAAATATATAACACGTGATTATTATAAATATATCAACGCTTTTCTTAAATTATTGTCTAAATTAGCAAAGTCTAGTAGCATATTCTTTTAATAATACCAATGAAAAGTGACACACATTTAATTAAACTGTAAACAAATATTGCGTTTAAAAAGTATTAATAGTGTATGAAGCCTGATGTTCTTGTTTTGCCTGGTGGTCGTCAAGGGCTGAGAGGAATACATTGGTGGGTGGGTTGGTTACTTATCATTTCATCACAATAACAACCATACTTTACTAACTACTATTATAATCTACACTCCATCTTATTATTTTTAAGCTGAGGTCAACTATAAATAAGGATAAATTAGACTTAAAACTTGGTGAATATGTAGAGGCGTAAATTACTGTAGATTAAAGATAATTAAGTTAGATATAAATGTAATAATACAAGTAAACGATAAATTAGAAAAAATCAAATAAAACTTAGTGAGTATGTAGATGCGTAAATTAGAAAAAGGTAAGTCGGGTATAAATATAAGTTAAAATGAGATGATAATAGATATGCTATAAGTTAATAATATAAGTTCAAATGAAATAATGGTAAATTTACAGAAATACTGTGTTCACTATATGGTATATTTTAGCATCAATACCCACTATATTGGACCATTCTAAGACGCTTTTCATCTACAGTGTTTCTCACGGAGATGCCCCGTTTTCGAGATATGCCCCATTTTACAAACATAATTTGGATATTAATCTAATCTGACCTAGACCACAGCAGACTACCGGGACCTAACCTAGGCAAACTACCGGAAAATGACTGATAAAGTACCAGGACCTAACATGGGTAAAATACTGGGACCTAACCTGATCTGGCAACACCAAAGGAAATGATCATTATTTACTGTACACTGATAAAATTGTCTGGTAGTCAGTGGAATATATACAATTTGTCAGCTACAGATAATTTAATTTTCAAGGGTTAAAGTACAATGTTTTTATTGTTGGGGTAAATCTGGAGAGACTGATTCCTCCCAATTATTTCAAATGACAGGATATCATTAATATTTATTCAATAGTCCTGTTGCCTGACTTACATTGGAGGAACCAAGGCACTCCAATATACCAAAAGTGCAATGCACCCTCAAGAAAAAATGAATAAATTAATTACTAATATGTTTCATTTTTATTACAGAGTGAAGGTGTATGATGGACTTATCAGCAGAGTCAAGGCTGTGTGATCTAAGGGGATAACACACTTTGGGAATATTACAGCACTTAGATTCTTCCAAAGTAAGTCATGAACAAATATAATGGTGATCTGTTGCTGGACATAGATTAAAGAAAATCCGTTGCTCCAAATTATACAAACATTGTATAATACCATCCCTTTAATCAGGTGTCAAGTGGAGATACTGATGGACTTAGAGATGGAGAATAATAGTGAAGGTGGTACAACAGGGGAGACCTTTACTCTCCAATACCGTGGTAGTACTGAAGTGGATCGACATTATTCCAAACCAATGCTGCCATGGATTATTGCAGAGATAAAGAATCAACAGAAGGCAGAAGATGTGAGTATTGTATAAACGTTTAGTTGATGTAAATCACGGGCCGTATTCAAGAAGATCCGTGGTATTGACGATGCTGTGGTACCCGTACGTTGACTGTGTTGCTTGTCTGTGGAGTTATCGTACCGGTACCACACCATGTTCTTGAATGCTGCCCCATGTCTTGCAGGAATGTTGTTATTCTAGTTGTAAAATTTTATGTTGTCACCCCCCAACACCCCCTTCCCCACGGATCATAAGTGTCCTCTGCTGTCTGAAAGTAATAACAGATATTGTACATTAAGGTGGTAATATACTTTTGGTAAGTTGGAACATCTTAATTCCTCCCAAATATGCCAGGAAACAGGACCATATTAATTGCCTGTCACTTGGAATAGTTTGGAGGAATCAGTTGATCAAAATGTACCAACACTATATTACCCCCTTAAACTGGTATGGAGTCTATTTGATCTTTAATTATTATAACTACATTATTGTCACAAATGAGACAGATTTTGTAGAATAAAATACTGTACCGGTATGCTTAAACAATTCTAAGTAAACAAAACTTGAAGCTGACACATTTTTCTTGGGGTACACATAGATAAATGTATTCATGAATATTCTTATGCTGGTATGAGGGTCCAATAATTATACCTTGTGGTATGTGTTCTATGAGGGGCTTCATTATTTCTATGTTGATAAATTTGGAGCAAATAATTTCTCCAAACAATTTCAAGCATTATTTTTGGTTCTGTTTCCTGGCATACTTTGGAGGAATAAGGGTTCTATAGTACCGTATAGCAAAAGTGTATTACTCCCTTAAGGTGACGGTGGAAATAGCAAGAGGAAGTGTAACAATGAGGTCTGTGACTGGAGTTGTCCTACTGAGCCACACAGTGAGACAGATACACAAATGTGTTATGGAGCAGGCGGACCATACCTGCTTCCTGTACACCCTCAAGCCACCACAAGACAAAGAACAAGGAGCAGTGGTTGGTGCTCCAGGTTACATCTCTGCCACTGATCCAACTCAACTTGTTCCAGCCAACCTCCTTGTTGACCAAAACTATCAGTGTCATCTGCTCCAAGCCTTAACTGAGCAGCAGGTACGTATGTGTAAAGCAGTAAATGGGGGTATTTGTTGTACATATTATATATTTAGATGCTGTGAAATATTATTATAATTTATTATCTCATAGGTTTTATGTAGTATGCCATAAACAGACTGCACTTTCTCCCATATATTGATATCATAGTCAAATTATTTAGAGAGACAAGTTCTGATGGTATTGTAGTTTGTAGTAGGCCATTCAGAATGTTAATAATAATGATTCATTCATTATTTACACTATCAGATGCATAACACTGTATATTATGCTTAATACTTGAGAAAAAAATACCAATACAGTAGAGTGAGTACACCCTGAATATACAAAGAGTATATATTTATATCCACCAGTTAATTTTACACTCAGTCCCTCATTGAAAACCTTCAAATGTTTTCCCAGGCTTCTGTTATTCATTACCATACATGGCATACAGATTTAAGTAATATACAGAGCCTGTGTTCAAAGGATAGTGCTACTTTTAATTGATTTTCTTTGACAGGTGCGGAACTTCTTTGCATGTTTACGCCAACAACCTCGTGAGGCTCAGCCAGCTGCAGAACCTTCCTCTCAGAACTCCCTCAATTCACTTCCTGACCTATTTGTTCATAATGAGTCACAGTTTTTTGAGGTGAGAAATTGAGAAATATGCTAGATAGAATATTTTTGTTATCAGGTTAAGATCAAAGTAAATATGCAGGTCTAGAAAGATTAGTATGGAGTTAATCATTCTTTTTCATTTCTCTTGTCATTACTTGTTTAATCACTGTTTAATACAAGAGAGGTATAAGCATATTCCACCTGATGTATACCACAAATTCATATATGCAACTGTACACTGCAATTTTTTTCTAAACCTACCTCTTACATGAAATCATTGTTGTTTCAGGTTCTCTTTGTAGGCAGAGTAAAGGTGTCTCATTCAAAGGTCCCACCAAGTTTTATAGATGAGGCATTGTCGGCTTTTAAACAACGAGAAAAAAACAGACAGAACCATCCATCTCTTGGAGATGTTAGTAATATATATCTACAGTATTAATCTATGTGTTATGCTCTTGTTCAGTTTCATGTGTTTTTATATATGCATGCTCAAACAGTCCTTTCTCTCATCACAATAAGAATAAAAATAAAGTGTTGTATGGTACTGTGGAATTGATTATTTTGAACTGCTTTATTTATGACAATGAAATATTAATTATGGGCAGCCTCACCATTTCATTGGTCCTGTCTTATTACATTTCTACTATACCTGTATGTACTGATATTGAAAGTGAGGTTTTTAATATATAGTTGACTCAGTGTACAAATTAATCATTGTGGGTATCTTGACGCATTCAGCTTTCACATAAAGGCATAAATATAATGTTAGTATCTTTGTTTCCCAGATGTCACGTTCACAACCAAACAGTGCTACCATAAGTTACCAACAGGAGGGTAGTGGAGTGTCTGTACCCAACATAACCTTCAGCAGCCTCTTTAATGATCCAGATATTGGCCAGCGCAGTCGTAGTAATTCAAAGGTCTGTATAATTAGTAGCTATTTTATTAGTACATGTATTTACTTTGTGTTTACGGTATATATTATATGTTGTAAGGTTGGCCACGGGAATTCTTACATCAGACTATATGGAAAGAGTGGTCATTCTGGAAATACAGCAGTGAATGGTCTACTAAGTGGCTCCGTAATTGCAAAACAACAATCTGAATCATTGTTGTATTGCAATTA
Organism: Petrolisthes manimaculis; assembly: GCA_034508575.1. Classification (NCBI taxonomy): domain Eukaryota; kingdom Metazoa; phylum Arthropoda; class Malacostraca; order Decapoda; family Porcellanidae; genus Petrolisthes; species Petrolisthes manimaculis. The sequence goes on along the minus strand of JAWZYT010001276.1, from coordinate 400,205 downwards.
TGTAGATTTCTTGTGGCCAAATTGTGGTGAGTGAGTTAGTTTTCAGGGGTAACATATATTATCAGGGAATTTCTAGATGACAATATGAGATGAAGTTAGAGAAGAGAGAAAGAGTGGTCACAGTAATGAACAGTAATGTTACTGGATTAGGCCTAATTTAGGAAATATAGAGAGGAATGATAGAGAAAATAAAGTATGAAGAAGCATATTCTTCATGACTTTATAAGATTAAAGAGGAGGAGAATAAATATGGGTGTCAGTAATAAGTACTGTAGACTGAAAACTGAGCTGTTAAAATCAAAGGAGATTACAACAACAAAATAGAAAAATATCTATTTACAAAACATTGTAATGGATTTTAATAGAACAATTTCTTTGTTTTGGCATAAGGATTTTGGGAAAGTTTCAAGTGACCAAGCCAAACAAGACCTGGAGTGCAAGGATTCTCAGAAACTCTCCAAGGTGCGGTTCTCTCTGTGGTCCAGCACTGATGAGTCCTCTGAGTCCTCAACCCAACCCAGGACTCCTTGTCTTGATGACCCACTGAGTTTAGCAGCAGCAGCAGCAGCAGATTCCACCATCCAGTCTGGTCCCAGTAGTCTCCCACCTCCAGTAGAGATGGCAGTGTACTCCAGGTCTACCAGTATGCCTGAAGATGTCACTGGTAAGGTTGCATTATGTTTTAGTATTACATTAAATTTGCATAAAGACTCAAAGTGTTGTTCATTTGTAAACATAGCTGCTACTTCTCAACAAATCTTTACCATAATTAACACACAAGTCTAGATGCCTCCTAGAATATTGCATGAACAAAGAAAACCATTACCATTACTGAGTACATAAAGGTTAGTGTTTTGGTTTATTTCAGATAAAGATGATTCACTTCAAATATCAGAAACAGATGGAAGTTCAAAGGCTGAGCTGTCTGATGTCCAGCCGTATCGCCAGCGCTTAAGGACAATTAGTGGAGATTCTAGTCACCTGTTTCGAAGGTATTTTCCATTAAAGGCATCATATTTATCCAGCCATATACATATATGTAATGACACTAACAATTGTAATTGAACTGAATTAAAATGTCATAATTTTCTGCCTTCTTTTATGATTGTAATTTGTGTACTGCCCAGGCCTCCCCCAAGCCAAGAACAGCATGGGATGAGGGCACGTGCTGGGTCCATTGGCAGTATGACCGGCCGAGTGCATGGATACAGGGTCTCTGATACAGATATCAAGGTCAGGATAACACACCTCCCAATTGAACAGTCTTTTATACCTAATGTTATAGTGTATGGTTGTGTTTGTGTGTGTGTGTTTTTTTTTTATATAAATTTGGCATAGTTTGTACTCTGCATTAGATAGACTACAAACTTTTCAACTCCCTGTTATAGTGTTTATTTATTTTTTATTTGTTTTTTTTTTGCATTTTTATGCTACAAACTTTTCTGGTCCAAAAAAAAATTAATGGAAAAATTAACTTGATGATGGTTCTCGTATTTCAGATGCTGAGTTACGACTTCAACCGTACAATGCTGTTTCACATTGGTCGCAGTGAAATTCAACTTATTAATCCGGAGGTGAAATCAGTTCAACTCAACAAGAATTTCAAAGATGTGGCTCATTGTTGTCAGGTTTGTAACTCAATTTTGATGACAATTATTCCAGCTGTTGAGGGGAGATTCTCTTTGTTATATTGGAGGAGAGCTACTGATTCCTCCAAACTATGCCAGGAAACAGATGACCTGAATGTTGCTAATTGGGGATCTGTTTCGTGGCATAGTTTGAAGGAATAAGAGACCTTCCAAATCACCAACAAAAGAGTCTCCCCTTAATGATATAATCTATAGGCTTCTTAGTACTCCTCCCTTTTAGAGTTCTTTATTACCTTTACTACAGAGCTGCATAGTTTCTAATATAGCCACCAATTCCTACTAAGATATACATTATGCTACACTTGTTGACTGTGACAATACAATTGAAAAAAGTACTGTACTGCTTGCTGTTTGTTGTGCCATTTTGATTCATTATCTTGCTGTAATTACTGGATATCTTTTGACATGTCCATTTTCTTCTACCATCTTATTACCAAGTGCCGTATATGGTGTGTAACAAATATTTGTATTATTGATGTGAATTATAATTATCTCTATCTTTGTTCCCAGGGTGTCAAACACAATGACCACTTTGGCTTCATATGTCGTGAGTTAAGTGGAGACTTTCCATGTTACCTTGGCTATGTCTTCAAATGTCAGATAAGCTCTGTCACAGATGAAATCATGCAAGGTAAGTCTAGTCTTCTTTTTGTTGTACAGTTAGGGACATGTGAAATAGGACCCCTCATTGAGCATAGGGTAGGATGAAGCATTGTGTACAGAGGCGCATCCTATTTTATGCTATATAAGTGGCCCGTTTGAAGTGTGTCAATTTCATGTGTCGGCAATATTATGGTCTTGCTGAAGTACAGTCGTATTGTTATGATCCTACATATAAAACTCTGTCACTCCTAATAGATCTGTAATTGTGATATAGAATACAGAAATGTGGAATATCAAAATATATAAATTTTGACAAGAGACAAAAGCATAAAAAGTAAAATAGAATATGCAATAGTCCAAGTGAGGAAAGAAGTTGATACGATACCCCCTTGATATACAGTGAATAAATATTTGTATCTTCCACTTCATTTTACACTCAGTCCCTCATTGAAGACCACCATATGGTTTCCCAGGCACTAACGGCTGGACCATTCCACTTAAAAGGAAGTAGTCTGTGCCCCTCTTTCTTTCCTATTATTACCACAGGAAGTTGGATAGTTTTAATAAATTTTCCTACTTGTTTTTTATAGAGCTAGTGTGTAGTATATGTGAAATGTACTTTTACTTGTTGGTATTTATGCAGCGGTAATGATGACTATGACATTTTTTTTACATAACAGCACTAAGCAAGGCATTCACTGCTGTACACGAGGCTCAGCTGCGAGAACGTCAGGAGAATTTACTGTGTGATATGTGTCCAATGAGATGGTTCAGCCAACTATGTGCTGAAGTGGAGGGTGAGTGAGATACACGATATTATCATTACGGTCTACATTGTCACCAGACCAAATTTGTTCTATATTTTATTTTAGTCATTATCATTTTACTGTTGTGTCACCTATAACATGTGTTTTATATCTAGCAATTTCATTCTATATGTGACAGGAACAAGTTGAAGTAATCCTTCTTGGGAGTGCCTTTAACTCATATATTTCCAGTCTAATGTTTTTGTATATTTTTCTTTTGGTGTTTAATTTATAAATATCTAATAGATGTAAGTACAATACATCCTAGAAAAATTAGAAATGATGGTGATGCTTGGTTGTAATGGTGAATGTCTTTGTTATGTAGGATTACCAGCAGCCAAGGCACACATCACTATAAGAAAAAGACTGTCATCACTACCTGAAGAAGAAAAGTGTACCCTCATTGCCAAGTATGAGGGTGCAGAGGCAACAGACACACAGGTGCAGAACAACATTCTTATGATGCTACTGAGGGCACACTTTGAGAGTAAACAAGCATCACACACCCATACTACTCTACCTGGAGGAGGAGTTAGGTCAGTTTATATTATGATCCGTATGCAAGAACATCCGTGGTGTTGACGATGGTGTGGTACCGGTACAATGGCGCTGTCGTTGTGTAGTATATGGAACCATCGTACCAGTACCACGAATGTTCTTGAATATGGTGATCCCATGGCACACGTCCCACTCACAGTATTTTTTTTTTTTTTATATATATATGTATATATATAGACCAGATAATCTGCCTTTAATATTGCTGAGCTTTACTGTTTTGTATTCAGTAATGGTTTAATATTATTGTACTTTTTGTAATATTTTTTTCTATGTAGACCAGATAATCAAATTGGTACCAACTTGGAGTCATCTTTACGTCGTGCCAAGAAGAGTTTAACAACATCATTTAATCAGCTTCTGAAGAGGGAAGGTCGAGAAAGTGAAAGTGCTGAGCGAGAGTTCTACACTGATGAGGTAAGTTGGGTTATGATGAAAAATAATGCACAGAAGACAATAATTATTATCTCATAATGGACCCTGTGATATAGTCAGAAAATTGGAGATGAACAAGTCCTTCAAATATTGCCATGAAATGGCACCTTTAGGGAAGGAGTGTGTTTTGTGGCATAGTCAGGAGGAATCAGAAGCCTCCAATTCTCATACACAATCACAGAGTTCTTAAGGGGAGATTATCTTGTAGGTAAATTGGAGGGCTACTGATTCCTCCTAACATTGCCATGAAACAGAGCAGATCAACTGAAATTTAGGATGCTATACTATTCCTTAGAGTAGTTTGAAGGAATGAGTTGACTGTAGAATTGCCTCCATAAGAACTTGTGCTTGTCTGAAATTTCTCATATTTTTAACTGCTATACAGTACACCAGTACCCTTGATAATAATATCCACTTCTTCATTTTAACTTCCCCCCAAAATATACACAATTAGTTACTGTATGTATCTTTAATTTAATAGCACTAAAAATTGAAAGTAAAATATGAATCTGTCTTCATATGACTTTGACAGGAATTGGTGCATTTTTTTCATGATATAAAAATGTACCGTACTACACTATTAAGGGGAGATTCATTAGTTGGTCAATTGGAAGGTTTCTGATTCCTCCAAACTATACCAAGAAACAGATTCCCTATTAGAACCATTGAGGGTATCTGTTTCCTGGCATAGTTAAGAGGAATCAGTAGCCTTCCACACTATTAAGAGAATCTCCCTATCCATCATTTCCCAGAACCATTCAAGTTCTGGTGTAAACCCTGGAGACAAACCTCACTCTTCTTCAACATCAGGATCCAGTAAGGTAAGACTCTGGACTGTAGACAAGAATAACTGTAGTGTTGACATTGGTGTGTTACCAGTACTGTACAATGACTACATAAACAAACAACGGAGCCTTCATGCCGGTACCACACCATCGTCAACACCACAAATGTTGTTGCCTACAGCCTTCTCACCCTTATTTCTCATGTCTGGTGTTGGCACAGAGCAGTGATGATTTGATATATATATTGAACAGTGTCTTTTATCCAGTGCAAGAGGAGGTTGAAAAACATAATTAAACACTGATATTATTTAACTATTGTTAACTACGTAGACGAGTAACTACAAGTTCTATTGGTAAATAAGTGTTGATTATAATTTGTTAAAGAAATAATATGGTAATGGTGTATTAGTGTCATTTATAAAATGTGCCAGTTTGTAATAATAATAATAATATGGTATTGGTATTGTAAAGGTGAGACTGGAGGGACTGAGTGACTCACCTTTGGGACACCGACCAAGGTCTTCCACCATCAGTGGTGCCGGAGGAGACTCAATGAGGAGGGAATTCTTAGCCAAGCGAGCAACAGCAAAACAGAGTATGGTGGTGACCTCTAAGATGCCCCATGAAGAAAACTGTCAAATATCACCAAAAAGGAATATGTAAGTTAAGTTGTGTTTAAAGGGAAAGTACAGTGTTGATAAATCTGAAGCAAATGATTCTTCCAAACTATTCAGGGTTTGTTAATGTGGTCCTGTTCCTGGCATACTTTGGAGGAATCAAGGGGCTCTAATGTGTACCAAAAGTGTATTACCCCCTTCAGTTGTATTTAGTTGTATTTTTGTTTATTATATATATGAAATTGTATGCCTGTATGTATTTAATAATTATATGGGAGGGAATGAGAATGCCCTACCATCAATTACTGTACATAGATACCTGTATTAACTTTATGCTCTTGTATGCTTTACTATTGTAAGTATTTTATACCTAGTGGTATTATTGAATATGCTCGTAAAATTGTGTGATGCATTTTGTTTTCATCATATTTCTACACTTAGATAATAATATGTACTGTACTGAAATGGAAATTCTTTAATGGTGATTTGGAAGGTCTGTGATTCCCCCCAACTAGTCCAGACAACAGGACATCATTATTTTTGTTCATGTGGTCTTGTTTCCTGGCATACTTTGGAGGAATCAGAGACCATCCAATATACCAACAGTAAAATCTCTCCTTTAAGAGATATATAGACAGGATGCTGGGAAGTGAATGGGAAAACTCTGTTATCTTGTTATCCTTGAGGGATTTCCAGGTTTGTTGGGAGTGATGTAGTTGTGATATAATGTATTAGTAATATAGTAGCATGTGTACTATACACTTGTGACCTATAAGTACTAAGGGACATTTCAGAGTGGCACAGAATCAACTCCATTATCCAAGGATTGATTAATTATACTTTTAGGTGATAGTACAGAGAGGCTAGTAATGTCACATTGGCTATATCTTGCTCATGCCTTTTTCTTTAGCTTTTTAAAGGTGGGTTCTCCAACTCCTCGATGTTCAACTGAAGAGGAAAGTTCCAAGGAAAGGAAACCAAGTGGCAAGTCTGTTACTAATACTTCCTTCAGACATGCAATTCTTCAGAGAGTTGTCTCACCACCAAAGAAGTCAGGTAATTTGACTCCTCTTGTGACTGTTGGATGTGTTCCCCAGGCATAACTGTCTTATTGGGTTCAGTCTGAATTGATAAATGTACCACCACTCCGACCTAACCTCACAAATTCAAGTCATATTTTGTATCGGTTGTATCAAGATAACCCTTGGTTTTGTTGAAGATTTTGTTGCTTCAAAGTTGTCTTGTACACTAACCTACTATAGTAGCTGAGCCTTGTATAATATTAGATTAGACTGATGAGTAAATGTTGACTTCAATTGAAGTTGGAGTGGAATAGGAGTGTGGAAATATTTTCAATGATTGACTAAGTATTGAAGGAATAATTGATGGTTTTCTTTGTGTAGATTCTTTGGCCCATCTCGGTCATCAAGGGAATGCAGAGATGAGTGAAACACGCAGGAAAACTAAGAAGCAGCTTATGGTGATATGGAAGAAGGCAGTTTTTCAGCAGATTCTCTTAAATCGGTTTGAAAAGGAAAATCGACGTTTAAGAGGTTAGTGTGAGATGATGTTGAAATAATTTGTCTGTATTTGCTTTTACCTACAGTTGCCTTTAAGTATCAAGATTCACACACACCTCTACAAAGCCTTCTATTAATATTTCCATATACCTTTCATTGCAAACCAATAGCATTACATTATAAGCACATATCATTAAATTAGGGAGAGATTCTCTGGTTTGTGAATTGGAAGGTGTGGGATTCCTCCAAAGGATGCCAGGAAACAAATCACCTCATTGTAACTAATAAGGGATCTGTTTCATGGCACATTTTGGAGGAAGTAAAGACCTTCCAATTCACCAATAAGAAAATGTCACCTTAAAAGAGACCACTGCACTATTTCCACTTCTTGTACTGTTCTGTCAAAATATCAGGAAACTTAAGGAATTGCTTGGGTTATTATTTTTCTCTTCCAAAAACCCAGTCATTTTCATATTTGCTACACTCCCTCCTTGACTGTTCATTCATAATAATAATCATGAAATATTGTACTTACTTTTCCTATTATTAAGGATTGGGGGCATCAGCACCTGAGGTTGAAAATGAAAACAGAATACACAAAAGAAGAGACAGAATATCCAGTAAAATGGGTCATTGTAACATCCAATCACCCTTTCAAACCCAACAATGTACAACTTCCCCCACAACATATTGCATCCACAACAATAGTTTATTAACTAATTTCTCAGAAAATTATTTCCATCTTACTCTCATGTAATTTTCTTCCATGAGCACATTTTCATTCCAATCTTTCACACTCGCCATTTTCTCTTTGTTTCATTTCTACACTTCTAACCTCTTCTAGAACAGTTTTAAGTTAATATCCCATTTGCTTTCCTTCCCAGTTTTTACCAGCAAGAAAGTTTGATATAAAAGATCATATTATTAGAAAGAATGTTTGTACTTTTGACACCACAGTGAGGTATTACCAGCCTGTTTTCTCATTCAAAGATAAAACTGTTGAAGATTTGTTAGTAATTTCGTTTCATCAGAAAAATCAGTTCATGGTTCCCCAAAATATTATTATTTACACCTACTTCCTATATGTTGTATTGAATTATTTGCTAGGAAGTACCATCCTTTATCATCTAAAAGAGGTACATAAATATTCAGTATAATAGCTGTACCCAAATAGGTATTCCTGTATAGTAATTGTTTTGTATTTCTGTGTGTGTTTGTATTATCAGCACTGCAGTATGAGGTTGCACTACAGCGTGTAAGACTGAATTATGAAGAAGAAGATGTCCCACCTGAGGCAGTCCAAGCTTGGCACCTTATGCTCACAAAGCCTCATGCCAGGATTGACTCCAATATTCTCCACAGTGGTATTAAACAAGGTACATTGGTTACATTTTTTCATAGACCATTTGTACAGGGTTTCCCGTATTTCTTAATAGTTTTTAAAGTGTTGAAATCAATACTTCTTGTTTGTATTTTAAATACACTGTATAAGAATTATTAATAATCCCAGGCAGATTGGACTCATTATCCATGATAGAAAAATCCACTTATAGGAGAGTGACAACTCTCACTATAAACCCAGGGCAGGCTGGGTTTCTTAGCCATGGAATACAACAATCCACCTTGACCCTCATAAAAATTCTGGGACTGCCTTTGAGGAAAGGCATCTGAGACATAAAAGATACATTCCAAACACAAAGATCAACAACAGCAACAGTTGAGATACAGTACAGTAATTAAAAGCATATCATCTCTCATCTAACCTCATTAGATGTTATGGAAAAATCTAAAGTATAGCAGAAAGATAATGATATTAAAATTAATAATGGTGGTTTGTGTGCACAAAAACTATCAATTTGTTCTCTTTTTCCCTTGTGTTCTTACTGTACACCATTTGTAATAATGATGCTGTATTAAAAATCTAAAAAGGTATTTGTAAAAGTTTGTATTGATTTATGAATGAAAGAATTCTGATTAGAAATTCTACCAAAAATAGTTTGCGTGAAATTCCAAACTATGTGAGTTTTTATTTGAGCTTTTTATCTAAAATTAGCTGGCCGATAAATAATGACATAAGCATTTCCTAATATTTACAGTATAATTAACATGACTATTATTATGTTGACAGGTGTGCCCAAGTCAGTGCGTGGTGATGTGTGGCAGTTGTTGATGCATCAGAGTTTGGCTCGTAACCCCAAACTGGAACCTCAAATACCAGGCTACAACACCTCCTATGAGACCATGATCAAGGAACTTACCTCACAGCACCATGCCATACTAATAGATCTGGGTCAGTTATGTTGATTTTAAGTCTTATACTATTTTGACTTAAAGGTCAATGGAATGATTCCTTTCACCAAGGCTAAGTGAAAGGACTTACATTGTGGATGCAAGCACTTTGGGGGGGGGGGGGCTGAGAATAATATTAAAGCATTACATTTGCAACCTCTATTCCTTATAAAATTTGTTGCAGATAATACTTGAATATATAGTACAGTAGACTCTTGATATCAGATGATTAAATTTAGCTCAATCCATTTAACACAGGCTCAGTAAATCACTTTTATATATCAATAAAAGATTATTAAATTTAGTACTATCCTTTCAACACTGGTTCAATAAGTAATTTAGTGTGTATGGTAATGAATAATAGAAGCCTGAGGAAAATTAAGTGGTATTCAATGTGGGACTGAGCATATATTGAAATGTTAGATACAAGTATTTATTCATTGTATATTGAGAATTTACTGTACTGAATTAATTTGTCCCTAATCTTGTAGTGCACATTTTAATTTTTCTTTCTTTCAATCCAGGACGAACGTTTCCCACGCATCCATACTTCATGCAAACGTTAGGACCAGGGCAGCTGGCACTCTTCAATGTACTTAAAGCCTACTCCCTCTTAGACAAGGATGTAGGCTACTGTCAAGGTCTCAGTTTTGTGGGTGCTACTCTGCTGCTACATGTGAGTTGATACTACGGTACCCCTTGTATACTGTTGGTTAGTCAGTAAGTGAAGTAGAGAAAGGTGATATATGATTGACCACTTGGCACCCAGTCTGTTTATCAATCCTCACCAGTCACTTATAAAGTAATTTGTTAGGCCTATGCATCTCTCGTATCATTTTGAAAGGAGCTGAAGTTGAAATTGGTGGATGATATGAGAGTTAACACACTGGCTTACACTGTTTCAATACTGTAGGCCCTCAATGAATTAATGAATTTAACACATATAACCTTTTGACCCAGGCTCAGTAAATCAATTAGTCTATATGGTAATGAACAACAGAAGCCTGGGAAAATGTTTGGTGATCTTCAATGAGTGTATAATGAAGTGGTGGAGACAAATATTTTTTCACTGTATATCGAGGATCTACAGTTACTGTGCTCACTTTATTTTGTCTGGTTTGACATTATTTTAACCAGTTGTAAAGGTGTAAAAATAATTCTTTAAAGTAGGTGTACTTTCACCTTGTTTACTTATATATGTTTAATTATTAATAAAGATCATTTATATGTCAGGTTGAGGAAGAAACAGCATACGACTTATTGAAGCACTTGATGTATGTATTGGGCTGCAGGCGTCAGTATCGTCCAGATCTAATTGGACTCCAGGTTAGTGTTAATTTATCTGACATAAATGAAATTAATTTGTTGTTAAGGGAGTAGTACAGTGTTGGCATCTCAGGGACAACTGATTCCTCAAAACTATTCAAAGCAACAGAACACTTATTATATTTGTTAATCTAGTCCTGTTTGTTTCTTGGCATACTTTGGAGGATTCAAGTTGCCCTTCTGTACAAAAAGCATCTTATCTCCTTAATCTGTGTACTGTACAGTACTTATGGGGGAAGCTGGATAAGGGGATGGTTGTTATTTTACACAACATTAAATGAAATAACTGTTGTTAATATGTGTACAGTACTGTACTATACCCCCAACCCCTTCCACACACCCTACTCACTACCCCTCCCTCTATCTCACCCCCTGTTGTACAATACTAATACTGTTGTTAACATAATATGAGCTAAAGGTAAATAACTAAATTGCAATATGTATATTGAATTATTATAGTAATAGGCATAGGGAAGTGGCATCACCATCACCCAGTATTCTTATGGTGGTGCACTCAGCCTCTTATCTCCTACAATACAGGGGGAAAGGGGAGAAAAGGAGGGTTTAGGATCCCACTCTCTTACAATTACCCCACTAAAAGATCAAAGAACCTGGGAACTGGAGTCCTTGCTTGTCAGGGGTCTTACATTAGTGCTAGAGCCTCCACTTCCCTTGAAATAAAGAAAATAAGGTATTGATGATGATGTTGGATTAAGTACAATTGTTTCCCTTTATTTTAATCAGGTTCAGATGTACCAGTTGTCTCGGCTGCTTCATGACAAGTTACGTGCCCTTTATGATCACCTGGAGAACAATGAAGTCACTCCACAACTGTTTGCTGCACCCTGGTTCCTCACACTCTTTTCTTCACAATTCCCACTCAGTTTTGTCAGCAGAGTGTTTGGTTAGTATTAATATGCTTGTGTATACTTTTTTCTACCTTGCAATAAGTGACCATAACAAGTCTTAGTAGGTTGAATAATGTGAATTGAGGACATCTGTATGTAAAACCAATCTGCCAAAATCATATCACCATATTGACACCTCATAGAAGTGGGAAGGAGAGAGAGAGAGAGAGCACTGTATTTAGTTTAGATTATAAATTGCAAATTAGTGGTGGCTTGCAGTCATCTGCTTATTTGTATTCTGATACAAATATTTAATGTTTTGTAACACTAAAATCTCTTGTTCTATTGCTTTCATTAATGGTTATGAAGAACGGTAAGTATGAAGATGATATTTACAGTGTTAAGGGAATATATATATAGATACCGTATATTTTTTTTTTTGTGAACTAGAAAGCTATTGATTCCTCCTTACTACTGTATACCAGAAAACAGACTCCCTCAGTGGTACTAAGAGGGGCTCTGTTTCATGGCATAGTTTAGAGGAATCAGAGACCTTCCAATTCACCAACAAAAGAATCTCCACTTTAGAGCTCATTGTACAATGAATATATACTTGAGTTTGATGAATGGTTTCTTCTGATGATCTTGTGTGAAACTATCAAATATTTTTGTTGTAAGAAGTAAACAATATGTCTGTAAAAACTCAGTGTTCATTCTCATAATAATGTGTAATGTATTATGTATGTATTATAGACCTACTCTTCATGGAGGGTATAGAAGCAGTGTTTCGGGTGGCCTTGGTCTTACTAAGGATACATGAAGAAGCAATGTTGGCTTGTGATTCATTTGAACAGATAATGGATTACATCAAGACCACCATGCCAAACCTACAAACCCATCAGATTGGAAACATTATATCTCAAGTGAGTTTTAATGGGAAATTCTCTTTTTGGTCAATTGGAAGGCTACTGATTCCTCCAACTTATGCCAAGAAACAGATACCCTCATTGTTACAAATGGGGAGGGTGTTTCTTGGTATAGTTTGAAGGAACCAGTAACACTCCAATTCATCAACAAAAGGATTTCCCCTAAATTGACATTTTTATGATTATCAAGACTTTACTGTTTTTGAGTTACATGAACCCAGGCTTAGTTTAGGAAGTACTGTACCATAGATGTTGATAATATTTTCATTGTAACTGTAAATGTCATATTTCTTTAAGCTCTAGAAATAGATATTTGAAAGGGAAGAAAGCAAGGTGCTATAAATGTGCAGCAGTCCATATAATATACTGATTAATTAATTTTATATTCAACTTTCCTATGATAAGGATTTTAGTGTCTATGTTTACTTTTGCTTTCAGATTATTTTGAAATAAAAATCAGTTTGGAAACAGACAATAGTAAATGCATCCAAATTTTATGTAACTGGGCACTATGGTAAATAGTTATTCCTTTTCCCTGTTGTCACACATGAGATAAGCACACTAACCCAAGACTCATTGGGGTCCATTATAGTTATCAACTTGAAGAGTTAATTTTATATTTGATTTTATCCTTCCTAGCCTGTACTCTTAGGGTGGTATTATTAAACTTTCTCTTGGGTGAAAAGTTCTCTTTGTTGCTCATTTCCCATAATTTTATAAAGCGAATATAGCAACAAAAAGGGTTTTAATTAAAGAGAAAGTTTAATAATAACACCATCCATACTATTCAGGGCACACTAACCTTGGCCCCTGCCCCTGATGACATGGTAAAAATATTGCTAATCTTGTTACAGGCATGTGAGTGTTCACTGAGCCAGGAACTACAAGCATATGAGGTGGAATATCATGTACTGCAAGAAGAGCTGGCACTCTCCCCTCAGAATAATGCTGACATCAGCAAGCTACGAGAGGCCAACAAGAACCTCAAACGACAGAATCTGGACCTTCTTGAGCAGCTTCATCATTCCAGTAATCATCAACATGCTCTCGACTCTACCAATGTGGTGAGCACACTGTTTGGAATATATTACATGTGAATTTATGTTCATGTACAGTACTAGTATTTGAGTATGTTTACTGAGAAATGTAAGATGGATTGCATAAGATGAAAAAATGTATGTATATGTATGTATGTACAGAGCCTACAGCAGAGCCAACATCATCTGGAGGTACGAGTGCGTTGGCTGGAATTGGAACGTAATAATCTCAAGGAATTGGTCACTCTTCTAACACACAAGGTTCCACAAGATGATCTCCCTACTATTCCAGCCAATTTCCAGCGCTTCCTTCCTCCAATCAACAAGGTATATATTGATGATAAATAATAGAGATTAGGTTTGTTTGCAATATTTCAAATTATCTCCCTGTATAATAATCTTCTTTTCTTTTACCATTTGTGTGTGGGTTAGCTGTGGAAAAATGCACTATAATAAAAATTATAACCAAACTGACTTTGGGTAAAATTTAAAGTTTTTTTTTTTTCAAACATACAGTATCAGTGATATGAAATGATCAACAAATATAAAAAAAGCCATAACTTGGATGATGTACAGCTGCAGACACATGAAACAGAAAACCTGAAATGGTGGGGTTTAGAGCCTAGAGAGCATAAAGAAGAACTCGCCTATACAAGCCAACTCTTGTTCTTCCCATAATTGTATGCTTGATTAGGGGCCCCGGGGGGGGTTTAGCAGGTGCGTCTGTTTCATATGTCCTTAACTGTACTTATGACTCCTTTACTATGTCTTTAGGCTGTGAAACAGGAAACAGCAGCAGCAACAGTCCACAATCCCCCTCCAAACAACAAGACAACAACAACAGATGAAGAGGACTGTGAGAGAGATGATGAGAGTGACCAAGTATCCAGTACATTGTCTACTTCACACAACATCGGAGGACAACAGCAGGCAAGTCATCAGCAACCACAACGATCTGTCACTATGGACTATGGTGTGATGCAACGATACCTTAAGAATCTAGTGGGAAATAATTGATAATATTGTTAATAATTCTGATCTTCATTGATAACTAGTGGACTAAGCCTAATGTTAATCATTTTTATTTTCAATAAAAATGTTGATAATTTTGAACTTCATTGATAATGGTAATGATTCTGATCTTCAATGATAATGGTAATGATTCTGATCTTCAATGATAATGGTACTGATTCTGATCTTCAATGATAATGGTACTGATTCTGATCTTCAATAATAATGGTAATAATTCTGATCTTCAAGGATAGTGTTAATAATTCTGATCTTCAAGAATAATGGTAATAATTCTGATCTTTAAGGATAATGGTAATAATTCTGATCTTCAATGATAATGGTAATAATTCTGATCTTCAATGATAGTGTTAATAATTCTGATCTTCAATGATAAAGATTCTGATCTTTAACGATAACTACAGTAATTTATTTTGAGCTTACCGACTGTACAGTAGCTCCCCAAACTCTCTTTAATTAAAATTATGGACTGGTCAATGTCACACAATGAACCAATTACACACACACATACATAAATGAATACATACCTTTACACACACACATACATACATACATATATTTAAATAAATATTTGTTGATCAGCATTATTATACTGGCAATAATGCATATGTTACCTTGCATAACATGTACGTATTTTTACCCTACATGTACAGTGTATACCTAACCTTCACGTGAAGTTTACATGTGTATATTATTAACCTACATGGGTACACAGGAGTTTACATATATATCCTCCCAAAAGATAAATTAATATAATCAATATAACATCTAGCATGACATGTTTCTGTATTTTCAATCCAGAAAAAAAGGTGGCCCATTTTCTAACTTTACCCTTGCCAGTTGTGTGTCTCTCTATTATTGTTTCTCTCTTATTGTCTCACTTATAGTCTCTCTTATTATTTCTCTTTTAGTCTCATTTTTTCTTTTGTCATTTAGGGTGCTGGTGAGATTGCCTGATTGAGTAGCATAGTAAGAGATAAATTAGGTGGGTTAGTAGTTAGGTTAGTAATTATTAGTTGCCTTGGAAAGAGATCTTCATTTCTCCCTGGCTCCATTATTTAAAGAGTCCCTCATTTGACACTCATTTTTAAGGGGAGATTCTCTTCAGTACATTGGAATACTACTGATTCCTCCAAACTATACCAGGAATCAAATCACTGCACTATTACTAATAATGAATCTGTTGTTTTGTGTCTTAGTTTGAAGGATTTTTATCATCAATTGAATCTCCCCTTAGAAATAAGTGTCAAATGAGTGACTCATGTTGACCCTTGAGTGATTTAGATATGAGTGTCAAATAAGTTAACCCCTGAGTGGAGTACATTATCACATAGACAGTATTCATGTTGGTTACAAATACGGGCAGTATACAAGAACGTTAAAGGGGTTGACAATGACGTGATACCGACGACTCTGTTGTATGTCTAAGAAGTCGTCATAACAGTGACACACCATCGTATGCACCACAAACATTCTTGAATATGGCCCTACTTTCCATCAATAATACAATGAGTGTCAAATGAGTGACTGAACCCCTGAGTGCAATACATCATCACAGTGACAGTATTCATATTGATTATAAATACATACAGTACCATCAATTATACAATAACTGTGGCATAATACTGTTAGTGGCATTATTAATTAAAGGGAAGCTACTGTACCTTCTCTGATGCTTTGAGTTGATAATTTTATGTGTAGCGTATAATGTGTAGCCTCATAACACATTTATATATACATGTACTGTATTACTTTCTCTGTTTTATTGTGTAGCCTCAGAACACATTTATATATACTGTATTATTTTATGTGTTGTGTTGTTGTGTATTGTGTAGGCTCAGAAAACATTTATATATTCTGTATTATTATCTCTGTTTACACTAACAATGCAAGATTGAACTGATTCATCCTAACATATAATCTGTATATATGTATGTTTTATTATGTATAATATAATCAGTATGTGTGTATGCAGTATTATCTGTACAGTATGTGTGTGTTTATAATAATTTTGTGTGTGTGTTTTCTTGTGTATATTATTATTACCATTATATCTATTATTATTAGATGTGAGCTTACCAACAGTGAAAAATAATATATCTGAAGATTATATACAACAAATTGTTCATTTGAATACTCTATTATATTTAAAGTAGAGTGCAAGTGTTTTACTGATTAGTCTGTTGAGAAAATGGTATATTTTTAGTACATTAGAGCACCATGATTCCTCCAAAACGTCCCAGGAAACAACAGGACCACATTAACAAAACAAATGACGGCCTGTCATTTGTTGAATGGAATTGTTTGGAGGAATCAGTTGTTCCATATTTACCATCACCAACACTGTACTATCTATCACCTTAATCTAATATTCCTAGTCTTAATTTCTTCTACATATTAATTGTAATTCATGTTGTTAATAAGGCCATTAATTATCATATGAAGGGGAGATTATCTTGTTGGTAAATTGGAGGGCTAGTGATTCCTCCAAACTATGCCAGGAAACAGACACCCTTAGTGGGATCTGTTGTTTCATGGCATAGTTTTAAGGAATCAGAGACCTTCCAATTCACCCGTCAACAAAAGAATATCCCCTTGAGGACCCTGTGCTTGTGTGGGCTTCTGATTCCTCCTGACCATGCCACAAAACAAGCTCCTTCCATATAGGTGGTGTTTCGTGGAAATGTTTGAAGGACTCAATTTTCTCCAATTCTCTGACTATCACAGGGTCCCTTAAATTTACTCAAAAAATATTCTATGGGACTGTTTAAGTTAACCTAGGATAGTACTCAAAGATTATATATAAGCAATTTTAATATTTTCATGCATGTGTTTGGTGTATGTAAAATTAGGTGTATGTATGCTTAGCTGTATGTAAAATAATTGCATGTGTTAGTTGTATGTAG
This sequence comes from Petrolisthes manimaculis, assembly GCA_034508575.1. Taxonomy (NCBI): domain Eukaryota; kingdom Metazoa; phylum Arthropoda; class Malacostraca; order Decapoda; family Porcellanidae; genus Petrolisthes; species Petrolisthes manimaculis. The sequence goes on along the minus strand of JAWZYT010001276.1, from coordinate 382,874 downwards.
GTGAATTGTTGTAAATAAATGTTTTAGATGCTTTCTGTATGTAAATTGTTGTAAATAATGTATGTGTTACTCCCCCTCATGTAAAATAAATTTATTATATAAATGTGTTACCTTAATCGGAGATTATTTATTTTGTTGTGGGTGAATTGGAAGGCTACTGATTCCTCCAAATAATGCCATAAAACAAATACCCACAGTGGTGCTAAAAGGGAGGGAAAGAGAGAGGGAGAGAAAAAAATGAGATAGAGAAAGGAAGGAACTGGGGAGGAAAATAGAAATATGGGACGAGAAACAGACAGACAGTGAGAGAGAAAATGAGGAAAATAAATGTGGGAAGAGAGAGATGAACAGACAGACAGACAGACAGGAAAGATAGCGAGATACTTTCCAATTCACCAACAAAAGAATTAATCTCCTCTTACTTTATGTTCATTTTTTAGCTTTATGTAAAATGTTGTAAATAAATGTACAGGTATTATTTATATCTTTCTTTCTATTCATTTGCTTTGTGTGAATATTCTTATGGAAAGAATTCTCTCAAAATATTTTCTATTATTGTATATATATTATGTATGGTGATCTGAAAAGCCCATCTAGTTTTTTACATTAATGTCTAAAATTTAGTGATTTAGTCACTGATTTGCAGAAACATTATATTTACTGCTAATCATTTTAAAACCAAATGAATTACCAACATTTGTGACCATGAACACACAAAATGCACCTTTTCATGGAACAGCAGTACAATTATTACCAGCTTCTTCAATTCAAGCCTCTGTGGCGGTATTATGTTTGAAGAATGAGTAGGAACTGCACCAGGCTTTTGACGGAAAGGTGACGTAACGTGATGGGTGGTGTGAATACTGTACATGTACGGTTGACGGGACGGTGACATGATGTGATGAGATGTGACGGGTCTGTGCCGTGATGGAGTAGTGTGAAGCAGCCCTTTTACACCCATAGCCTACATATACAATAATTTAATGGTGTGAGTGCAGTACATCTCTACTTTCACGCCTCTAATACATGTGTTCCAATATGGCCGCCACTATACCAGCGCCACCATTATCAACGTACTCGATTAAATAAATATACACTTGGCACTTCCAGTTTGTTATAGAGCTCACAGCTATATGAGTATTGTATCACTTGTATGCCTGCAATAATAAACTTTTCATTTCAATGCAGCCAAAATATCAAAACAAAGCACCGTTGGAAAGGCAAATAACAATAAGCTGTCAACACCGCATCGTCCGCATGTCATCCAAACATCCCATCGTGCACACACTCCTTTTTTAACAACTTCATTCCATTATTTCCTTTTATTCAGACTGTAATTGATGGGTGGAGGAAAGAAAGGGGGAGGAGGAGGAGGAGGAGGAGGAGGTAAAGGTGGTGGAGGTAAAGGAGCAGCAGGAGGAGGAGGTAAAGGTGGAGGTAAAGGAGGAGGAGGAGCAGAGAAGGGAGCAGAAGGTAAAGAAAAGAAAGGAGGAACATCAGTAAAGGTAATTAATTAACTAGGTATTCTATTTCAGTGTAATTCTTTGTTTGTTTTATAGTGTTTTTGTTGTTATGGTTGTACTGTTGTTGTGGTTTTACTGTACAGTAACCATGTGGAATCGACCCATAGTCCTTGACTAGAGTGTAAGGGGAAGTCTGGTCAAGGACTATGTACCTTGACTGTACAATACACACCCATAATAACAGTACAAAACAAACAAGGTATTACAGTACATCACAACCATCTGTAATATGTACTCCAATCTACCAAAAGTATAATATTGCCTCCTTAATTGAATACCGGTAATCATCTTTTAATAAAAAAATTCCTGGTTCTGTTTATTTCCTTGCATTCTCTTGGAGGAATCGAGAGACTCCAATTTACCAGAAGTATATTATTACTTCCTTAATAAAATAATCAGATATCTTTTTGTATATATATTTATTTTCCAGGTCCGTCATATCCTCTGTGAGAAGCAAAGCAAGGTTTTAGAAGCAATGGAGAAAATCAAATCTGGCTCGAAATTCAACGAAGTGGCCGCTGAATATTCCGAAGACAAGGCTCGAAGTGGGGTAAGGTTAGGCTAAGTTAGGTTAGGTCGGGTATGGTTAGGATAGGTTGGGTTTGGGTTAAGTTAAGTTAGATGTTATGTTAGGCTATACTCTATCCAATCCTAGCTTGCAATTGGAGCCTAGGTGTATTTTTAATGCTCGTCTCTGATTGGTCAATATCTCCAGGCAACCTCCGTTCACGCTTACCTTTCCCATACCAAAACATTGCATTTCTCAGATGTACACTTTTTTGTTTTTTCTTGGTGCTTCACTTATTTCACTTAATATCTACTTGGTACTTTGGTAACCTGACAGAATAATGATAGAGGATTACTTTTATCGTGAAAAAATATCTATATCATTAAAATATATACGATTAAATACGAGTTGAAGTGAAACAAGTAGCTAAAAATGTTTATGCAAATTTTTTTATATGCCGATATTTATTTATAAATATTACGCTACCATGATTAAAAATGGGTGGATGATGTAGACAAAATCCTCCTGCATGTCATGGTGGTATAAGATTGTAGATAAGACAGAAATTATTGCTGGAAACGTAATTTTAATGTCAAGATGTCAATGACGCTCTAATTTGCACCCAGTGTTGCCAGGTGCAGGGAAATTTATCTGTTTTAGGGAATTTAGAAGTCCACATAGGGAAATAATATACAGTTCGTTCAAGAGTAAACAGGGAAATTTCTACCAAATGAAATACCTAAAAGACCATAAATGTTCAGGAGTAAACGGGGAATAATTGAGGTAAAAAGCGAAATTCTGATATTAAAGGGAGGGAAATCACGTCAAGCAGACATGGCAACACTAACACACGAGCGCGGGAAAACAGGGTTCTTTAGTCATACACATTAGAACGTCATTGACATCTTGACATTAAAATTACGTTTCCAGCAATAATTTCTGTCTTATCTACAATCTTATACCACCATGACATGCAGGAGGATTTTGTCTACATCATCCACCCATTTTTAATCATGGTAGCGTAATATTTATAAATAAATATCGGCATATAAAAAAAGTTGCATAAACATTTTTAGCTACTTGTTTCACTTCAACTCGTATTTAATCGTATATTTTTTAATGATATGGATATTTTTTTCACGATAAAAGTAATCCTCTATCATTATTCTGTCAGGTTACCAAAGTACCAAGTAGATATTAAGCGAAATAAGTGAAGCACCAAGAAAAAACAAAAAAGTGTACATCTGAGAAATGCAATGTTTTGGTATGGGAAAGGTAAGCGTGAACGGAGGTTGCCTGGAGATATTGACCAATCAGAGACGAGCATTAAAAATACACCTAGGCTCCAATTGCAAGCTAGGATTGGATAGAGTATAGTTGAGGTTATATTAGCTGTGCTTAGGGTAGCTTATGTTTGCTTTGGTTAAGTTATATTATTATATCTGCCTACATAATATATCAATACCTTGTTTGTTTTCAGGGTATTTACACCATTCCCCCCCCCCTGCTTTAAGTGAATACGAAAGGTTTTCTTTTTTATGTAGGTTGACATACAGTACAGTGTTTTGTTTTTTCTTATACTCGTTTTGGTTGACTTACACTGGTCTTTTCTCTCTCTTGCTTAGGGTGACTTAGGATGGATGACAAGAGGCTCTATGGTTGGTCCGTTCCAAGACGCTGCTTTCGCCCTCCCTGTCTCCACTCTGGCCAGTCCAGTCTTCACAGATCCACCAGTCAAAACAAAGTTCGGTTATCACTTAATTATGGTGGAAGGGAAGAAGTGAAGGAGATGAAGAGGACAGTGGAAGGGAGTAGAAAATAGAGAGGAAACGAGAAAAGGAAAGAAGTGAAACAGATTGAATGGAGGAACAGTGAAAAAGAGAAGGAGATAAACAAAAAGGAGAGACATTGGTGGTAAATCTGGAGCAACTGATTCCTCCAAACTATTCCAAACAGCAACAGGTTACCATCATTATTTTTGTTCATATGGTATTGTTGTTTCTTGGCATACTGTACTTTGGAGGTTTCAAGGCACTCCAATCTACCACAGGTGTGTTATTATCCCCTAAATTAAAACCCTGTATTTTTTTTAATCCTTTGTGAAATTTTTAATTTACGAAACTAATAAAATGCCCTGTTGTAATAATAGTAATATGTTTACATCCTTCTGTTCAATTTTATTAAGGGAGAGGCAGTAATACATACATGGTTTTGCACTGTTGTTATTATGGGCGAATAAAAACTCGCACTAACCAGATATATATTCTGATGGCAGTACACAATGTCAGGTGTGTTTGAGATTTTTTGATACATTATACAGCATAATTTTATAATACATAATGAGAACTGGACATAGAAGGAAGGTAAGACTTTAATTTTGTGGCAAAAACATAGACCAAAATAAAGACAATACATTTTGGGAAAGAATATATAAGTTAAAGGAGCTAATTAAATTTCAACAAGCCCTCGACATTAAATGATTAAATCTAGCATTATCCTCTTAGCATAGGACGGGTCAAGTCAATTACTTTATGGTTGAAGTTGAAAAGTTTATATACTGTACTGTATAATAATTTTGTATGTATGGTAATTAAAAACAAAACATTTGGTAGTCTTCAATGAGGGACTGAGTGTAAAATGAAGTGATGGATACAAGTAGTCATTCATTGTATAATACAAACGTGATGCCTGTATTGTTAATAGGTTATGAGGTGCCGTTGCAAAGCCATATTTTAACAGCAACAACAACATTACATCAACAATAACATTGGTCTACCTCTGCTGCTGTCCTCTAGAGCCGATATCATGGCAGTAGGATTTCCCATTGCTAAATTAGGGGCTTTAGTAATTAAACAGGTATCGAAGCCACTTGCTAATGCCGCTAAAAACCGAGCCAAGAATAGTCACTTTTTCAGAACATATATATTAATGCCTCCAGCACAATGTAAGTATAAATAGCTATAGTAATATACCGGTACTTACATTTTCGGTAAATATTGAAAGAATTACGGTTATTATGTACGTTTTTTTTTCCTTCATTACCCACTTATTTAGACCATTCTAAGGCTATTTTAGGTAAATTTACAAAAACCCTGAGTTCACTATATTGTATATATTAGTATCATTATCCACTATTTTGGACCATTCTAAGACACTTTTAATCTATGTTGTTTCTCTCGGAAATGCTCCGTTTTCGAGATATGTCCTGTTTACATACATAATTTGGAAACTAGTCTGACCTGACCTAACCTAACCTAGACCACAGCAGACTACCAGACCTAACCTGGGCAAACTACCGGACCTAGCCTGGGTAAACTACCGGGTATAACCAGTGTAAACTATCATAAACTGACTGGGGCAAATTTCCAGGACCTAACCTAATGTGGTAATACTGCTCAAGCCTAGCCAAAAACCCAGTTATTCTGTAATAATACCCTATTTCCTCTGCAAATGTCCCATTCAAATGAAATTAACCTGACCTTGCGTAACCTAGACCACAGCAGACTACCGGGACCTAACCTAGGCAAACTACCCGAAAATAACTGTGGTATAGTAATGGAAATGACTGGGGCAAAATACTTGGACCTAGCCGGATCTAGCAGCACTGCATAAAATAGGTAATTCTTTCTATAAATACCTAATTTTTTTGGTGTTATGTGTAATCTGGTGTGTGTGAGTGTACTAAGGAAGGTACTGTATTGGTGTGTATACACCAGGTTCTGGTTTGTGTGTATGTTTGTCAAAACACAAAGCCCTATAATAATAATATTGACCATTCCCTTGCAGTTTACCATTGGTGTGAAGTGCGTATGAAGATGTATGTAATGAATATTGGCAGATCAAGTCAGACCAGTATCATACCTAAGCTTAATGAAGAGGCTGCTATTGAACTGGGAGGAAATTTATTAGGTGAGTTAATAATGATAATAATTATGGTAATACAGTAATAATAATGATAATAGTAATAATAATTATATTAAATAATAAAAAAAAAAAAATGATAATAATATGATTGTTATCTACTATTATTTATGTTATTATTTTATAATTTCAGGAGAGGGAGTAATATTCAGCATAGCGGTGGGCATCCTGGTATTCGAGGTCTCACGTCAAAAGGAGAAGGAAAAGAAGAAGGAAGAATTTGAACAGAATGTAATAGACACACTACAGACCCAAGTCAGTGATTTATTATTCACAACCGAAGAATTGGACACCAAACTTCGCGAGGCCACCAGACTCCTGTACGCAACACAGCACGAACTGAGAGACTTTAAGGTTAGTATAATGTATTTTATTGTGTTTTTGAAAGGGGGTTGATACAGTGTTAGTGGTAAATCTGGAACAACTGCATGATTCCTCGAAACTATTTAAAGCAACAACAACAACAGGCAATAATTATTTTTGTTAGTTTGGTCCTGTTTGTTTCCTGGCATATATACTTTGGAGGAATCAAGGCACTCCAGTGTACCAAAAGTGTATTATTACCCCATTAATATGGATTATTTAAACAATTGATAATCTCATTGCTGTACTGTACAGTACTGGTATTAATAATTTATTCATTCCTTCTCCACTTCATTCCTACCACCACCACCTCTCTCTCTCACTCATTTAATAATTTACTGTACTCATTTTTCATCTTTTTCCTTACCTCATTATCCTATGCTTATAATTCACACAGTTCTTCCTCATCATCTTTCTTAAATCCTCATCCTCATTTTCATTTACTCAAATGGTTTAAATGGATGGTATACTTGTTGTACACTGGTGTGCCTTGATTCCTCCAAAGCATGCCAGGAAACAAACAGGACCAGATGAACAAAACTAATGGTATAATATCTTGTTGTTGCTTGGAATAGCTTGGAGGAATCAAGCAGGTACAGTACTGTATATAATTATAGGCTTTCTATATTTCAAAGTCAAAATATCTTCTAATATTTCAGGAAAGTACAAGTTCAAGGGAAGATTCTCTTGTTGGAATATTGGGGGGCTACAGATTCCTCCAAGCTATGCCAGGAAACAAATTAATCACCTCAGTGGGGGATGATCTGTTGTTTCATGTCATCGTTTGGAGGAATCAGTAGCCTACTAGTTTACCAATAAGAGAATCTACCCTTAAGTGGTAATATTAAACTACTTCGTGGAAAAGGTTCTTCGCTGCTCAATTTGTATTATTTTGCAAGGCGACATGTACCAAGACATGGTCCAGTAATGCCTTGTTTATCTTTCTCTGTTATTGTTGTTATTGTTATTGGTGTGTATTGTACACTACTGTTTGTAATGAATGTGTATACAGTATGGTTAACCCTCCTTCAACTGTACATATATTACACACTCATAAACACAATGGTGGGTAATGAAGGTTTCTTGCTCATGGATTCATAGATAACGGTAAAACGCACACCCATAACAACAACAAAAATAACAACAAGTTAGTGTAAAACATACAAGGCATTACTGCAGTTTAATAATATCACCCTTATTAATAAATCTTTCATTTCAGGGCAGTACAAGTTTGGGTGTAAATATTTCAGCTAACAGCAACACCACCACCACTTCAGCAGCAGTCAACAAAGCAGTTAATTATGCTCAGTCTAAAGTGTTCAGTCATTCATCTAAAAGTTAGTTAGGTTTAATTTAAGGGATACTATAATTAAGGGGGTAGTACAGTGTTGGTAATCTGGAGCAACTGATTCCTCCAGACTATTCCAAGCTACAGGACACCACTATTTTTGTTCATCTGGTCCTGTTGTTTCCTGGCATACTTTGGAGGAATCAATGCACTCCAATGTACCAAAAGTATACTATCCCCTTAATGCATTGTTTGTTTGACACTGTTGTTAATGTGGGTGTGTATTGCACAGTTTGTTTGTAATGAAACTGTATACTGTAAAGAAACCCTTATTATCCACCACTGGGTTTATTTATGGGTGTGTAATATACAAAGAGGTTTTATTTATTGCACACATTCATTACAAACATTACAATACACACCCACAAAAACAACAGTGTAAGCAAAGCATTATCGTACAGTACGTATATATTATTATCCCGTTGTAGTAAATGCATGAGATATAAGGTTTATTTAACACAACATAATAATATTTCAGCAGACGTTCCACACTGCCAAGAGACAAGAAGAATGAGATGCAAGAGAACTAATCCTTCATTTCTTCAATATAAACAACAGTACAGTACAGAGTTACATAGAGTTACAAACCACAACAGACCTTACGGTCCACACGGGGTGATCTGATTTGAAGGTTACTGGTGGAGAATGAATTTCTCCCCAGTGATAGTTGTAGATTAGGATAGCAAAGTAGAAGGCTCTCTCCCCACCCTCCACTCCCTCTGGAATACACTATGCCTGTCCTATATTTTGCCTATCTTAAAATAACAATCATCATCAATACCCCATTTCCCTTTGATTTTCAAAGGATGGGGAGGCTCTAGCGCCAGTGTAGGACCTCCAACAGGCAAGGAGTCTAACCCCGAGGGTATTTGAACCTTTTGTGGGGTCATTGTTAGAGATTGACTGCACCATTACAAGAATGGTGGGCGATGGGGACGCCACTTCCCTACACCATTATAATTTATTATAATTATTACACTATGAAATTTACAATTAAATGCAAGAGATTCTCAAATTATTCAATCAGTATTATTCTGTTCATCATTTTGAAGGAAGCCTAGTTGTTTAAGGAAAAGTTAGTTAATTATTTGTACTATATTAAAAAAAAAAGGCATTTTACAGTAATGCCTTGTTTGTTTTGCACTGTTGATGTTATTGTTATGGGTGTGTATTGTTCTGTTTGTAATAAATGTGTATACAGTACAGTAAATAAACCTTTGTATATTATACACCCATAAAAAAAAAACCAGGAGTGGATAATGATGAGGGTTTACTGTACACAGATTCATTACAAACAGTACAATGCACACCCATAACAACCACAACAATAGTACAAATCAAGGCATTACAGTACATTACAGAAAGTAGTACAGTAGTAAATATTCATGAATTTATACTTAGGTGTGTATATTATTTAGCAACTTGATTTTAATTAAACTTAGTTATTGTATAAAGAGTATAAACTTACTCCTCAAAGTTGTATTGTATTTAATATATGATTTAAATGAGGAAAATAAATGTTATCTATTTTAACTGTTGTTATTATTATGTTTCTTTGTTAAGGGGAGATTCTCTTGGTGAATTGGTTTTGGATGGTGAGGTAACCAATACAATGATTCCTTAGGCACACTACACGTACCAGTACTACACCATCATCAATACCATGGATATTTTGCATATGGCCCATAATTAAACTAGGATATATTATATAGTATAGTGATGTTGGTGGTAAGTCTGGAGCAACTCTTGATTCCTCCTAACTATTCCAAGCAATAGGATTTCATTATATTTATTCATTGGTTCTGTTTTCTGGCATGCTGTGGAGGAATCAAGGGACTCCAGTGTACCAAAAGTATACTATATCCCCTCAAGTATGTGATGCGTGATGGAGATACTGTAAGACCAACAGTAGAGACCCTATAGGGTCTCTAACCAACAGGAGGGAGGGAGAAAGTTATTGCGGAGGAAGGAGGGAGGGAGGTAACTCAGGTAAAGGAAGAGTAGGGAGGTAAGGTAAGGAGGGAGGGGATGTGTGGGAGGCATGGAGGTAGCTCCATGGTGGGAGGGAAGGAGGGAGGGGATGTAGAGGGAAGAAAGGTATGGAGGTAAGGTAAGCGGAGGGAGGGAGGGATGTCGAGAAGGGTAGGTGAGGTAAGGAAAGGTCGAGGGAGGGAGGGGAGGGGATTGACTAAAATATATTAATGGAGAAATGCACCTCAAAGCATTATAAATAGATCATACATTGATGATAATTATGATAAATTTCGGTGAGAATAAGTTTTAGAAATTAACTTTTAATTATACGATTTAATATGTCTTAATTCCCAGCTTTAGAAAATTAGGAGGTCTTAGCATAACTAATATATTAACTAATATAAAAACTGATACATTATACAAGTTATTGGGGGTAAATTTGGGTTATTCAGTTATAATATACAAATGGATAACCTGCCAGGTTTATTACTGGTGACACACCGGTCCGTTTTCAAGATAATTTGAGGTGTATATATCTCGGCCTTGGTGTATAAGATGGCTGTAATGTTTGTCTATGAAGTCATCGTACCGGCACGACACCATCGTATACACCACGGATGTTCTTGAATACGGTCCTGTACAGACACTCGGTCGCCAGCGGTCGTACTCGGTCAGTCACTGACTCACTGTCAGTCAGTCACTCTGACAGTCAGTAGTCACCACACCATTAGAGGGAGAGGTTGTATGTGTGTGATACTCTAATTAATGGTAATGGAACGTCTTGTTTAGAATTGTGTTGTTGTTTGTAAATAATAAATTAATTCCACAACTACAAGATGTATACACAACGGTCTGCTGTAGAAGCTGTATGAATTATCAAGAATATATTTCATCCCTAAGGTAAATATATATAGGCCCCCCTACACTACTGATAAGAACATTTAACTCATCTACCAACTTATTGTATATTTAATTAATACTATTTGAGAGAGGGTCTATTATCCCCCATTAAGTTATTATATCATAATTTCCAGGTTATATTAATAAAATAATCTTGTTTATTAGTGAATAATTTGGTGGTGTTGCAAGGTAAACAAACCCACGTGTTGCTCGGTGTTGGGGGTCAATGTGGAGCAACCGGATTCCTCCAAACTATTCAGAACAACAAATGGCTACCTTTATTTGTGTCAGTCAGGTCCTGTTTCCTGGCATACTTTGGAGGAATTAAATGGCTTAAGTGTACCGAAATTATACCACACCCACACACACATACAAACACACCTGTCCTGTCCCGTCCCAGACTCCCAGCTCACCGCCATCGCTATAGTAAACACACACTTTTAACCTCATTTTACAGTTCGATCTCTTCACATTCATTAAAATAACTTCTTATATACTGAAGGTGGAAGTAAACAATATTATGGCTATTTCTTAATAATGAAAAGATGTAATGTAGTATAGTATTAATGTTAGAAGTGATGGAATGGATGGAATGACCTGAGAGGACCTATATCGTCAGCGTCCAGGCGAGTTGACCCAGTATATTATTATTATTATTATTATTGGAGAGCCTTGATTACTTCAAAGTCATGCCGGCCGGGAATATGGATAAAAATAATGATTGTGTCCTGCTATTTGTTGTTTGGAATATTTTGGAGGAATCAGTTTATCTAAATATACCACAAACATTTTAGGGTATAGTACTGGCTTGTTTAGTTGTGTACAGTAATACTTTTTTTGTTCACTGATGTTATTATGGGTGTGTATTGTATTGTATTTATCTCTCTCTTTATTAATTGCTCTCATAACTTTTTATAGCCCTTATTTCTATCATCTCTCTTTATTGCCCTTATTTCTATCATCGCTTTATTGCCTTTATTTCTATCATCACTCTTTATTGCCTTTATTTCTCTCATCACTCCTTATTTCCTTTATTTCTCTCATTACTCTTTATTTCCTTTATTTCTCTCATCACTCCTTATTTCCTTTATTTCTCTAATTACTCTTTATTGTCTTTATTTCTCTCATCACTCTTTATTGTCTTTATTTCTCTCATCACTCTTTATTGTCTTTATTTCTCTCATCACTCTTTATTGCCCTTATTTCTATCATCGTTATTTATCGCTCTCTTATCGCTCTTTATTTCCCATGACCCCAGATAATGGCCCAATACACAGCCTATGTGACAGACTACGCTGATGAAGTGTTGTTATGGATGCGTCACAGAGAAGCACAACAACTCCCTTACAACGGAAACTCTCCACAGGTTGGTTAGTTTGTTAGTTCATTAGTTAATTTATACAATAATGCCTTGTTTGTTTTGCACTACATGTATTATTGTTGTTCTTATGAGTGTGTGTGTATTGTATTGTTTGTAATGAATATGTATGTAGTAAATAATCCCTCTCTGTACATTACATACCCATGGATAAAACAAGTGTTGGATAATAATCAAGGGTTTACTGTACACTGATTCATTACAAACAGACAGTGCAAAAATACAAGGCATTACTGTATACGGGTGTCTAATGATTTGTAAGACATGCTGTTGATTATTATTTTCATTTTATTTTATAATATATTATTATTTACCTCTCAGTTCGCAACAAGAGGTCAGTTGGTCGAGTTCCTTTTCTTCGTAACTAAACAACTGAAGCTGAGTGTGTGTGTGTGTGTGTGTGTGTGTGTAAGAGATGACTGCACTAAGTAATCATTGTGTATTTTCTTTCAGTTATCAACAAGAGGTCAGTTGGTAGAGTTCCTTTGCTTCGTTACTGAGCAACTGAAGCTGAGTGTAGTAACAACTCACCTTGCTGTCTACCTTATGGACCGGTTCATGGATGGTCACCACATTAATGATAGTCAACTTAAACTAACAGCACTCACAGCTATACTTGTAGCTGGTAGGTAATAATAAGAGGGTTTATAATTATACAGTTTAATATATGTGCAGCAGTCACAGCTATACTTATGGCCAGTAAGTAACATGAAGAGGGTAATATATAGTTTAATATACAGTATAAGAGTGATAATAAGTTGTTGTTGAAGTTCCACAAGTTATCTGGCCAAGCAGCTCCAAGCTCCTGAGGAAGGCCATGGCCTGAACCAGGCTTTCCCACAGTGCCCTCAGAGAGTGTATGTTGTGTTGTTGGCGAGTGTGATTGTGTGCATTGAAATCTTCCATAATAGGCCTATGTTTGATAGAATGGGGTGTTGTGTTGCTTTCTGGACAGACATCAACAATAGCTCCATCCAGCTTCTTCTGATAAGTCAGAAGGGCCACATCATAGTCTGGCCAGGTGGACTCTATCCTCACAGGGAAGGGAGGATTCAGATGGATGGATGTCAGGAGGGTGTGCATGCAGCTGTGTGTTGTTCTTGAGTGTTTGAATGGATTGGTGAGTGATTTGAGTATAGATGTGTTTCTGGAGACTGGTGTGGGGTGGGCAGGGTGTAAGAGTTTTTGGAATGCTGCTGTAAGTGTGCCTCTCATGTCAAGGTGACCCTTGATCTTGAGGACTTTGGTTTCATGGTGTATGCAGTGGCGTCACAAGGGTTGTTGGCGTCCGGGGACAAAGATTGTTATGGCGCCCCAATAGGGGGCATGATGGTGGGTGGTTGGTGAGCGAAGCGAGCCTAATCAGCTGGGGGTTTGTATGAGTACTCATAGAAGCAATTTAAAGCCACTTGGAAACGAATGTTTAAAATCTTTACTCCTTAAAAAGGAATTATTCATCTAATTTATTTACGTGAATACTAATGAAGATGCCTACCCATTTCTAAACCCAAAGTAAAGTTTCATAATTAATATAAAAAAAAAATAAATTAAAATATGTCTTGAGTGCACTAATCTTATCAGGAAATGTTTGACTTCATTATTTCAGATTTACTTTGGTGTAAACAAAACAATTTAATTTTGCCCAACTTCAAATTGGCAATTGGCGCCCCCCTAAATGCTGCGCCCAGGGACATATATCCCCCCCAGCCCCCCCTCATGATGCCACTGGGTGTAGGTGGTCTGTAGGTGGTCTGTAGGTGTGGTGGATGTTCAGCCTGTGATTATCTTTAGAGCTTTATTTTGTATGGTCTGAAGGGTGTTGATAGGTTTGAGGGCCAGGCAGGGCTTGCATAATCCATCACTGATCAAATATATTGTTTGTACACCGTGGTTGTGGTTTCTTTGTTGTGTCCAAATGTTGTGCTGGCAAGTGATCTGAGAGCTTTAAGTCTTTGCATGCATAACAACCCATAACAACACACAACAGTACAAAACAAGTAAGGCATTACTGTATTGATAATGATGTTCATTAACTTGTCATTAAAATTATGGTCACTTATTATTAACTTATTGTTTTTATGATATTATAATTATTATTTATTTGCAATGGTATAATTATAATATCTGTTTTTCTATTTCAGCCAAATTTGAGGAGAAAGACATGAATGTACCAAGAATACCCGATTTGAACATATTTGCCAAGAACAAGTACGGTATTACCATATTCAACGCAATGGAGATATTCATGCTAAAATTCTTCAACTGGAATGTAGGTATGTATGTATAGATTGTAAGAGTTACATGAGGGGTTACTACAGTGTTGATGGTGGTAAATCTGGAACAACTGTATGATTCCGCCACACTATTCCAAGTAACAACAACAACAGGACACCATTAGTTTTGTTTTTCATTTGGGCCTGTTTGTTTCCTGGCATGCTTTGCAGGAATTAAGGCACACCAATTGTATATTAAGGGACCCTGTGATGTAGTCAGAAAATTAGATAAAGGAGTCCTTCAAATAGTGCCACGAAACGCCACCTATATGGAAGGAGCTTGTTACGTATCATGGACAAGAGAAATCAGAAGTCACCCTTTTCATACTCAATCACAGGGTCCTTAAAGTACAGTACAGTAATACCTTGTTTGTTTTACACTGTTGTTATGGGTGTTTGAGGTACTATTGTAATGAATATGTACCGAGTATACAGTATACCCTCATTATCCACCTCTGGGTTTATTTGTGAGTGTGTACAAAGAGGGTTTACTGTACACAAATTCATTACAAAAGAAAGTGTTGTATGCAAAAATATTGGTGTTATTGATGATGATGTGGTACTGGTATGAGGACTCCATAGACGCACCACAAACTACAGAGCCATCGTACTGGTACCACACCATCGTCAACACCATTGATATTGTTGTATATGATGGTGTGATACTGATACAATGACTCTATAGACAAACAACAGAGCCTACATCTTGGTACCACACCATAGTGGTACATACATCCCAAAGTGTCAGATATTTTACAGTAGTGCCACATAACAAGTACAGTTGCCTCCACTAGTAATGAGCACAGTGTCCTGTGGGTTAGGTGAAATGTGGCAACACTGTTTGCTTACATACCATCCTTATGGTGGATACTATAGCAGGATTGAGTTCTGTATATTCATTTACTATTACAGTACTGTGAGTAAATGTGGCACCACCATGTTTGTTTACATAGCATCCTTATGTTGAATACTTCTGTATACCTTAGCAGTTGTGAGTTCTGTCCATTCATTTACTATTACTCTACTATGAACAGTGGTGACACATTTACTCATAAACCAAGGTATTGAATAAAGGTATTATATATATTAAAATTTGCCTTGTTTTTAGGAACAGTGACGGTTGCCCACTTTGCAGAGCTGTACCTGTCTGTAGGTCTTAGTGTTGGTGACACCATCAGCGGTAACACCATCACCAACACACACCTCACACGAATATCACTATGGAACTACACTGCTAGATTCTTGGATATATCTCTGCATGGTGAGTATATACTTGTATATATTATCATAATCCTAAGAAAATATTTTCTATTCATGGACATTTCTTTGCTTGGTGAGGTGTTATACTTCTAAAAAAAAATTGAATTGTCATAATTATTTTTTATTCTTGGACATTATCTCTCTCTGCAGACCTTGTTTTCTGCAATGGGAAAAGTAAATCATAATAATCTTTCCTCGATCCTTCATTCTCTGCAGATCAGGGTTTTCTGCAGTGGGAAAAGAAATATAAAATTTTCTTTCAACCTTCTCCTGGCCCTTATCTATCTATCATTTTTCTCCCTCTCTGCAGATCAATTTCTTTTTCTGTTTTTGTAATTATTTTTCCTCTCTCTCTCTCATTTTCCAGATCAGGGTTTTCTGCAATGGGGTAATTCTCTGGTAGCTGCTGGTTGTGTGGCGTGTGGTCGACTACTGTGTCATTTCAACCCAGTCTGGTCTAATACACTACATCGCTTTACTGGATACGACTTACAGGCACTCTCTGAAGTTATGAATTTATTGATAAGGTAAGTGAGAAAGAGAACATATAGACAGGGAGAGACTGAGACACATTACACTCCTTCACTTTCAGAGGTTATGAAATTATTGACAGTATATGTAATATTTATACAGTAATGCCTTGTTTGTTTTTCACTGTTGTTGTTATGGGTGTGTGTTGCACTTTTTGTAATGAATCAGTGAATGAAGAGACAGACAGACAGAATTTTTAGGGGGAGATTTATGAGGGGATATAAATGGAACAGGACTCAATAAACCAAAACATGTGTAGTGGCAATTAATCAAGGTGAGATGGAAAAAATATTGAAAGGTGTGGGGGGAGATTAGAGTGTGGTGTGGGGTGGTTGAGGGAATGTGGGTAAACAAATGAAAGGTGTAAGGTGTGTGTGGATAAACTAATGAAAGGTGTGGAATGGTTGAGAGAATATGGGTTCTGGTAATGTAATGAAAGGTGTGGGGTGGTTCCTGGTAATTAAAGAGGTACAGTAATTAGTACAGTGTTGGTAAATTTGGAGCAATTGCATATTTCCTCCAAACTATTCCAAGCAACAAGAAGCGACCAACGCCATTATTTTTGTTAATCTGGTCCTGTTTATATCCTAGCATATATACTTTGAAGGAATCAAGTCACTCCAATGTACAATCTCGACCTAGAGTTTATCTAAAGACTGTTTATCTTGAGGTATATATGATAACATTCATACAGATATTGGTTAGGTTGGGCTAGGTCATGTTAGGTTAGGTCAGGTCATGGCTGTTTGTCTAATGTAGGGATGTGCAACCTTTTCAACTGAAGGGCCACTAGTCAATATTATGTTATGGAGGGCGTCGCACATCAGGGTGCTGCATAAAAAGGCTTCACGGGATATGTGAATGTAGTACAGTATATAATAATTAAAGAAAATAATAATAATCTTATAAAGCAAATTATCATAAATACCGGTGATAATGATTCTAAATTTATGGCTTGGCAGTTTTCCCCAAGGGCTGTACTGTACAACAGTTAATTTTGAAAGGTCTTGGGTGGCATGCAGATTGCACAGGACTGATCTAAGGGTATAATTACATAATCTCAATCATACAGATATCATGTGAAGTCAGGTCAGGTCAGTTATTTATTTGCGGGTTTATGATTATAATATAATTCGTACAGGTATCATGTGAGATGATGTAAGGTCATAGTTGTTTATCTAAGGGTATATATAATCTTGTTCATACAGATATCATGTGAATGAAGACAAGAACTGTGAATGCAACACACCTGATTCCGGTTATACCAGTCATTGTTCAAGTCTACATGGTACACCTTAAGGGCAGATTCTCCTGTACTGTATAGTAAATTGGAGGGATACTGATTCCATCATCATCAACAATACCCCATTTCCCTTTTTCTTGGGGTAGGGAGGCTCTAGTGCCAGTGAAGGACCCCTGGTCGGTAAGGGGTCCAATTCCAAGGCTAACCTTTAATGGGGTCATTGTTTAGAGAGTGGGATCCCCAACCCTCACACACACACACACACACACCATCACATGAATGGTGGGTGATGGGGATGCCCACCAATCAGCCTCATATTCCCTACAATATAGACCTAAGTGTAATAGAAAACAGACACCTTCAATGGTACTAATAGGGGACCTGTTTCATAGCAGTTTGGAGGAATCAGTAGCCTACCAATTTACTGGTATAATAATTTTTCTTTAATATAAAACTACTATTACTACTGCTCGTCGTACGGTACTATGGGCTGTATGCAAGAATATCCGTGGTGTTGATGATGGTGTGGCACTGGAACGATGACTGTAGTCACTAGTGTAGTGTGTCATCTATGGAGTCATTGTACCAGTACCACACCATTGTCAACATCTCCAACGTTCTTGAATATAACCTTCTCTCTATCTCTGTGTCATTTTCTGTCAAGTCAAATGTTTTTGTACAAGACGATAAAAATAAGTTTGTACCTGGTAATATTAATGGGGTCTAGAAACCGTTGATGGTAAATTGGAGGGCTACTGATTCCTCCAAACTAGCCAGTAAACAGATGACTGCAATGTTACCCTAATGGGGGGGATCAGTTGCCTGGAAGAGTTTGGAGGAATCAGTAGCCTTCCAATTTATCATAAGGTGGTTTTAATATACTTTTGGTACATACATGAAATACCTTGATTCCTCCATAGTATTCCAGGAAATAAACAAGACCATATTAACAAAAATAAGGATGGCATGTTGTTGTTGCTTGGTATAGTTTGGAGGAACCTGTAGTTTCTCCAGATTTACCAACAACTTTTTACTATAGGCTATACCCCCTTAATTGATAGGACTATTTCTTGAGGGGATGGTACAGCATTGGTGGTAAATCTGGAGCAAGCACTTCAAACTATTCCAAGCAACAACAGGCTACCGTCATTATTTTTGTTCATCTGGTTCTATTTCTTTCCTGGCCTACTTTGGAGGAATCCAGGCACTCCATTGTATCAAAGTATACTACTATCCCCTTAGAATTATTGTAATTTTTTTTATATGTATATTGTACATAATTGTTTGTAATTATTATATGTATTTTGTACATAATAACCAGTAGAAAAATGTCTTTAATTTGGTGAAGAATAATGTTTGGCGTTTTGTTTTTATTATTATTATTTTATTTTTATTTTTTTTCATTTTTTAGCATTTTCGTGTATAGTTGCAAAATTTCCTTAATTTATTGATACATTTCGGTAATTTATTTTGTGTGCGCATTCTGTATAGTTAATATGTTCAGCAAGAGCACATTTAATTTTTTTTTTTTTTTTTTGTAAGATCATTTTATAACTAAAGTGTTCTAAAAATGTGATAATTAAAGTGTTCTGTAAGAGCATTTTACAGCTAAATAGTTGTGTAAAAATCCTTCCCATTTACTCGTAACGTCTTTATTTTTTTAAAGATTTTTATACTGTAATTAAAGTGTTCTATAAAGGCAATAACTAAAGTGTTCTATGAGAGCATTTTAAAAGTAAAGTGTTCTGTAAAGTTTATTTCAATTTGATTCAGTACCATAACTTTTTGTAATTACTTGTACTGTAAAGTGTTTTATTAAATATTTTCCAATTACAGTACCTCTGAATCTGTGCACAGTAAAAAGACTTTATCCACCACAATCAAATAACCACTGACACTTTCCTTCCATGGTGCAAATAAATCAGCATCATAAAAATATAATCAAACAACACCTTACTTCAACTAAACCCCCTCAATTCATGATTTTGAGTTGCTGCAAAATTATGCATGTGTTCTTTATTACCAGGATATTTTTTTTTATGTAAGGAAAGTGTTAGATATTTGATTGTGGCTGTATAAAGAGGGTTTATTTACTGTACACAGATTTAGTACAAATACACAACCATAACATTAATTCAAAACAAACAAGGCATTACTGTATGCTGCATCACATATAATACTTCAGTGTTTGAATTTTTACAATTTTATTTGTGTGCACTGTTGGAAAGTTGCCATACATTGATTTAATGAACTCCACTACCCGAGGTTGGTATATTAACCCTTTCGCTGCCGCTTTGTTTACGCTTGGTAACTGGCGTGTGCCGAATTATTAATTAAGTTAACCCTTACAGTGCTGCAGTCATCATATGATGATTGCTACAGGTCACTCCCCAGTGCCTCTGGTAAAACTGTCTCGATTCTAAGGTAATATTTCTCGGAGCTCATGGAATTTTGGAAACCCTGCGAGCCAGGACAGCCGTAAGAATACGTTTGAGGAGTGTAAAGTAGTGAAGTGGAGAGATTACTCTCGAGGGCGCCTCACTTGTGCTCCACGTTTTTGTGTATAAGCAGCCCTTGTGATGCCACATTCTGTCTTCCCTACGTCAATCATCATATGATGTCGGAGGCACTGGGGAGTGGCCTGAAGCAATCATCATATGATGACTGCATCACTGTAAGGGTTAAAGAGTCTGAATTATCAGACCACTCACTGTTTTCCCAGGCTTGTTTGTTATTCATTACTATACTGACTAATAAGGATTAACTGGGACAGTTATATGCATACAAATTAAATTTAGTTGTCTCATTGTGGGAGTACTGAATATAAATATATAACTTGGAATAATAATATATACATTTAAGGTGGAAGTTTATTAGTGTATAAAGAGTATTATTACAAAATTATAAATGCCTTTTCTGGAATTTCAGTAACTATATAATGTCATGCACAAGTTAGTGATTACCAGTAGAAATAGCATTGATTAAATTTGAGATTCATTAATTGATAATTAAACATTAATTATTATCATCTGTACTGAAACTTCATGCATAACATTTCCTTTTGTTTTTTTTGGAGTGCTACTGATTTCTCCAAACTATCCCAGGAAACAAATCACCTCAGTATTACTAACAGGGGATCTATTGAGACATAATTAGAACTCGGTAGCACTCCAGTTTACTATAATAATGACTAAGCAACTAACATTGTCCATTTTATAATAATATTACAAAGTTATAATTTCATAGGAACATTAATTAAGGGGGTTAGTAGTCACAAAGATGTTCGTATTGAGTCCAGAGTAACTTTGATTCCCCCAAACTATGCAAATCAACAACAGGTTTTATTATATTAGTTAACCTGGTCCTATTTGTTGCCTGGCATACTTTAGAGGAATCAAGGCACTTAAAAATATATATACTGTATACTACTACCATTCCCTCGATATTATGATTACTTCATAGACATTATTATTATATATATTTGGTCAGTTTAAATATCTTGATCATACCCAGCTTCAGTTATTATGCCAGTACAGTATAATTAAGGAGGTAGTACACTTTTTTTGGTATATTTGAGTGCCTTGATTTCTCCATAGTAAGCCAGGAAACAAACGGCACCAGATTAACAATAATACTAGTGGCTTGTTTGTTGTTTCCTGGCATACTTTGGAAGAATAGTCAGTAGCTCCAGACTCATCAACACTGTATGTACTACCCCCTTAATTATAAATGAAGAATTCCACTAGGGAGAATCTTATTACTAAAACCACCTTATGTTTATATCCAATACTTTAGAAAAATTATGTTCACCTTAGTATAGTAATGCCTTGTTTATATTATACTGTTGCTATGGATGTTTAATGTAGTGTTTGTTTGTAATGAATTTTGCATACAGTAAACACTTGTTATACACCACTGGGTTTGTTTATGGGTTATTTACTGTACACATTCATTACAAACAAATGACAATACACATCCATAACATCACCAACAGTACAAAACAAACAAGGCACTAATGTATATTCTTTAGGTGCCAAATACAATACTGAGCAGAAATCTAATCAATACGTTTGTAGACGCGCTTGCAGACAATGTCATCAACTTTGCATTCCTGAAAAACAAAAACACTAAATCAATTATCTGTACAGAGCATTACTGACAAGAAGAAATATAGTATGGTCTTATTTTGCATTGTTGTGGTTATAGGTGTGTATTGTACCATTTGTAATGAATCTAAGTACAGTAAATAAAACCTCTACATTAAACACCCATAAACCCAATGAGAGTTTACTGTACGCAGATTAAATAAACAGTGCAGTACACATCAATACTAACAACTACAGTCGGTGCAAAACAAACAATGCATTACTGTATATAGTTGTGTAATGTACAAAGAGGATTATTTACTCTGCACAAATTCATTACAAACAATATACACCCATAACAAAGAATGCTATGACATAGTTATATCTTACCATGATCATTTCAGTATCTGTGAAATCACGGTAGAGGACGGAATCCTTCTCCTTCTTTTCCTTGTCCCCAACCTGATTGTGTGTCAGCTTGTTGCCTTCAAGGTTGACGGTGGACTGTTGAAAAAAAAAATTATATCAGTAGTAGTACTAATAGAGTTTTAGGCCCTAGATGCAAGACCAATGAATTTAGCACATACCTGTATGTCCTTTTAAAACAGACTCACTAAATCACTTATACAGTAGGCCCTCGATATAAGATGATTAAATTTAGAGCTATTTTTTTAACACAAGCCTGGGAAAACATTTGATGGTCTAAAATGAGTAATATTAAGTGGTGGCCTACTGTATATACATACGAGTGACTTACTGGGGCAGTGTTAAAAAGATATGTGATAAATATAATCATCTTATATCATGGGCCTACTGTATTATAATATTAACCTTTCAAGAAGTTATTCTATTATAACACACTACTTAATATTAAAGGGGATAGTAGTGTTCGTAAATCTGTAGTAAATGATTCCTGCAAACGCTTCCAAACAACAGTCCACCATTAATTTTATTCATCTAGTCCTGTTTCCTGGCATACTTTTAAGGAATCAAGGCACTTCTATGTATCACTAGTGCATTATCCCCATACTTTATTTCAAAGGGATATATTCTCTTGATAAGATGGAGGGCTACTGGTTCCTCCAAACAATGCCACGAAATGGATTTTCCATTAAAGTCGAAATGAGGTTGTTTTTCCTTGCACAGTTTGGAGGAATCAGTAACCCTCCAAAGTACCATCAAGAGTTTTTTTCCCTTAGACAGATGGTGGCTCCTGTATCCTGGCAAGAGACAAGCTCGTGTGAAGAGCTCCAGTCCAAATTACGTCAACTACAACTATTGTAAATTGTCAATATTTTTATTATATAGTTTTGGCATTATGAGAGATAATGATTCCTCCAAACTATTCCCAGCCATTATTTTTGTTCATCTGGTCCCATTTTCTTGCATAATTTGGAGGAATCAAGGTGCTCTTATGTGCCAAAAGTATACTCTCCCCCTTAAAAGATTAAATAAATTACTATTTTTAATTAAAAAATTTGCATGATTAATTGATTAAAGTTACAATATTTAATACAAAATAAAAATTATACGAGTAACATTAAATGATGAAACGTACAAGATTTTATTAGCTTTGCTATTTTTAATATGTTTATGAAAAATATTTACAAATTATATGAAGATAAAAGTACAAAATTATATTAATGAATAAAGTACAAGATTATATTAAAGTTATTAAATTTTTAATATAATGAAAAAAAAATATATGGATTTAATTAACCTGTGTTGGTAAATCTGGTGCAACTGATTCCTCGAAACTAGATAACTCTAGGCCATCGAGCACCATTATTATTGTTAATCTGGTCTGGTTTCCTGCCATATATTGGAGGAATCAAGATACTCCAATGTACCAAAAGTGTACTACTGTACCCCCTTTTATAGTATATATATATATGTATATAGTATATATTCACCTTAACACAGCGTCCATCCAGTGTGGTCTCTTCAAACTCTTGTCCCAGTTTAAACTTAATCTCTGATGTCTTGAAGGTAGTAGTAGTCTTGAGTGTATATGTACCATCGTCATCCTTTGTGATCTCAACGGTGGGGGTGGCTGCGTTACCCATCTTACGCATTACCATTCCAACACCTAGAATAATAAATGATAATAAAAATAATAATACTAGTAATAACAAAGTAGTACAGTAGTAATAATAATAATACTGTAGCAATATAAAAAATGAACACCAGAGGATCATATAAATGAAAAAGTGAGAAACATGTATGCATGGTTAGCAAATAAGAGTAGCATTTACTTATATAGACGAAGAAATGGTCAAGAAAATAACATCCTTTATAAGGCCTATCTTAGAATATGCTGCAGTAGTATGGAACCCACATTTAAAGAAATCTATCACTAAATTAGAAAAAGTACAAAGAGCAGCAACAAGATGGCTACCAAGTCTAAGAGAACTAAGCTATGAAGAAAGACTAATGAAACTAAACTTACCTAAACTAGAAGAAAGACAAAAGAGGAGATATAATTATGGTTTACAAATGTGTCACAGAAAAAGAAAAGATAGATATAGAAAATTCATGTTAATAAGGAATACCTACAATGAGAGGACACAGTAAGAAATTGATTAAAAAAAAAAAAAAGGAGATAAAGATGTACAGAAATAGTTTTCCAAATAAGAGTAATAGAGAAATAGAATAAATTACCGGAAGAAGTGGCGTGTCAAAAACATACATAACTTTAAAGAAAATTATGATAATTGTGATTTAAAATACGGGACATTACGAGCTTGACTCAAGCCTGTAAAGATACAAATAGGTAAGAACACCATCGTCAACACTACTGTTGATCATGAATACGGCCCAGTGTTGGTTCATTAGAGTGACTAAAAGGGATGCCATGAAACCACAGGGCTAGATTAACATATAATGATGGGGGCCTGTTGTTGCTTTGAATAGTTTCGAGGATTTATTTGCTCCAGAATTTACTACTATACTACTGGGTTAAGGTAGGTCGGTTAGGGTAGGGTAGGTCGGTTAGGGTAGGGTAGGGTAGGTCGGTTAGGGTAGGGTAGGGTAGGTCAGGTTAAGTTAGGGCTCTTGTCTGTCTGTATATGTCTCGTTACATACATAGCACTGAATGACACACAAAAGGCCAGCTGCTTTCTATAAATGTGAGCATGTCAACCCCAGACTGAAGGAAGGACGGAACTGACTCACTGACCACCACATCAATGATCATTTCGAGTGAATAGTGGACCACTCTTGTATACCAATTGACTCTAGTTAAGGGGATGGTACAGTGTTGGTGGTAAATCTGGAGTAACTGTATGATTCCTCCAAACTATTCCAAGCAACAACAGGAGGCCACTATTTATCATTGTTAATCTGGTCCCGTTTCTTTCCTGGCACACTTTGGAGGAATCACAGTCACTCCAATGTACCAAACATGTGATACCCGCTTAACGTCTCCTCCTCACGCCACAATTGTGTGTGTGTCTGTTCATTGACCATCTTGAGTGAATGGTGAGCCAGACTACACCAATTGGGTCTCGTTAACCTCTCCCTCTTGACTTCACCTCTCAACCTCTCCCCCTCTCTTAACCTCTCCACCATTCCATTCATTTCTTAACCTCTTCCCCATTCCATTCTCTTATTAACATCTCTCTCCTTCCCTCCTCTAGTCTTCTAACATGTGTCTCCTCTTAACCTCTTTCTTTTAATCTTTCCCACCTCTCAACCCCTCCCTTCACCAGTCTCCTCTTAACCTTTCCCTATTCCCTCCCCTCTTATCTGCCCCTTCCTTCTCTTAACCTCCTCCTCCTCTCCTTCCTTCTAAGACCACAATTGTACCCTCGTTAATAGGTCAAGAAAGAAGGCAAGCCGTGGGAACCAACATATGCCACATAACCCATTCACGAGGTCCAGTATGGGGTAATGACGACACTAAAAGTAACATTAGTGCTATATACATTAATCCCATATATCCCACGGTTGGTGTTAAGTGTGTTCATTGTACTGTTTGACATTAATCTGTATACAGTAAACCCTCTGGATTTGTGGCAAAATCTGTCTGAAAATTACGCTTGGGTTACAGAGACAAGACTAACCACAGAACATTCATTTAAATTATTAAATTGTCTTTCCCAGTTCTTTTACCCAGCGAACAGAGCTCTGACCCAATGAAAACTAACAGTTGTTGGCTCGGGTGGTGTGGAGCCAGGATACAGTTAGTAATAATACTACCCGTCGATCTATTCACGAGGCCGTTATGTTATTTATGTAGGAAAGTTGCAAGGTCTAATAAGTACTTATTAGACCTTGGAAAGTTGCATCGAGGTAGTAGTACCGTAGTGTTGGTGGTAAATCTAGAGCAACTGAAGAGCCTAAATCCTCCAAACTATTCCAAGCAACAACAGACCATCAATATTTTTAATTATTTTGGTTCTGTTGTTTCCTGGCCTACTTTGGAAAGAGAACTCTGGGTGGGGATTGGCAAGAATATAATACTAAAAAAGAACTGGGGTTAGCAAGAATGTTCAAACATGAACTTGGGTGTTGGCAAGGGTGTGTAGTAATGAACTGTGGTGTTGGCAAGGGTGTGTAGTAATGAACTGAGGTGTTGGCAAGGGTGTGCAACATTGAACTATGGTGTTGGCAAGAGTACACACTCAGATTGGTAGGACTGACGAGTGAGTTCGGTAGTGTTGGCAGGGAGCGAGTAATAATGACGCAAGTGTTGGCAAAGCACTCTTATATTTTATGCCACCTTACTACTGATGTCAATGTAAGGTTGCCAGAAGACCATATAATTAATGTACACTACGTAATAATAATATAAGGGAGGAAAAATGAAAAAGGAGGAAAAGAAAAGGAAAAAAAATTGAGAAGAGGAAAAGTCACATGATAATGTAGTACACGGGTATTTGAGCTTGTGTAAACCATGTCTAATTATCCTTAAGTCACATATCATTCCTAAACAAAAAGCAGTGGTTGTGTGTGGTTGATGAGAGAGTGTGTGTGTTTAGTTGGTGAGAGTAGAGTGCGTGTGTGTGTGCTTAGTTGGTGAGAGTAGAGAGTGCGTGTGTGTATGTTTAGTTGGTGAGAGTAGAGAGTGCGTGTGTATGTTTAGTTGGTGAGAGTAGAGGAGTGCGTGTGTGTGTGCTTAGTTGGTGAGAGTAGAGAGTGCGTGTGTGTATGTTTAGTTGGTGAGAGTAGAGAGTGCGTGTGTGTATGTTTAGTTGGTGAGAGTAGAGAGTGCGTGTGTGTATGTTTAGTTGGTGAGAGTAGAGTGCGTGTGTGTGTGTGCTTAGTTGGTGAGAGTAGAGAGTGCGTGTGTGTATGTTTAGTTGGTGAGAGTAGAGTGCGTGTGTAGTAAATGTAGTTGTGAGAGAGCAACCCGTGACAACCCCAGTATAATGTTACAACTACAATTTAAGTCAGTATTCATTAATTAAACCCCACAACGAGTTTACACTGGTTTGTTTGTTATTTTGTACTTGTTCGTATGCTTGCACTTAATCGTTGGCATGTATTCTGCAATTGTTTGTTTGTTCGTACTTGCTTGTCAGTGTTTGCAATTGTTCGTATGCTTGCATTTAATTTTTGTATGCACAGTTCGTGTTTATGCATTTGTAATTGTTTTTACATTACTGACTTCGCCACAAATCTATTAGAATAAGTGTTTCATGCCCATCATATTGAAGTAGTGAACCATTTATATTAATATATCTTCCTCCTCTTGAAGTACGAGTCTGTGTTATGGTCTCAAAGCAGTATTGGCTTCTATAGAGCCATTGCCCAAAATGAATGAATGATTATGGTACAGTCGAGTACACATGAAACAGACACTTCAATCGGGTCCCTTATCAAGCATAGGCACTGAGGCAGCATAAGAGGCGCCTCAACACACACACCGTCTCATCCTACTGTACCCAATACTCAATGAAGGGCCCCGTTTCAAGTGTGTCCGCAACTGTACTGTACATATAATAGCCTACTGCTTTGTCTATGTTAGGTTAGAGTTTCATTAATTTGCTGACTAATATATTTAGTGGTAAAATAATATTTTAAAACCAATAAAACTATTTAAGGCGACGTAACTGTAGAATTTATAATATATATATATATATATATATATATATATATATATATATATATATATATATATATATATATATATATATATATATATATATATATATATATATTATATATATATGCAGTAACTTCAAATACCCCATGAAGCAAATAGATGCAAACCAACCACTGGAGAAAGGAAACAGGAACAGGGAGTACTTTCGTTTAATACATCTTCAGACAGTCAGACTGTCTGAAGATGTAATAAACGAAAGTGCTCACTATTCCTGTTTCCTTTCTCCAGTGGTTGGTTTGCATATATATATATATATATATATATATATATATATATATATATATATATATATATATATATATATATATATATATATATATAGAGAGAGAGAGAGAGAGAGAGAGAGAGAGAGAGAGAGAGAGAGAGAGAGAGAGAGTGTGTGTGTGTGTGTTGACGTGGGGTGGGGTAAGTGCAAGTGGGGGTAGAAAGAGTAGGAGGAAGGGTTTGATTATACCAAGTCACGTGTGCTTCTCAACAACTTCGACCCCCCACCACCACTCTTCTCCCAAACATATCACCATCACTACCCTTCCTCCCTAACATGCCCCCACCATTTAGCCTACAATCCTTCACATAGTCACAGTTACCAGACAGAAAACATGTGCGTGTGGTGTCTGTCTGGTTACCACACACACACACGGATTCATATTTCATGATGCAACTGTAGTTAAGCATAATATTATACAGTGTGTGTGTGGGGGTGGGGGAGGGACTGATCGATTGAAGGTTTGTTGATGTCACGTGTTCTTGCTTACACACAAAGACACAGAAAAGAAAAAGAAAAGATACATATGGAAAACTCGTGTCAACAAGGAATAGGCTACCAACAATGAGAGGTCATAGTTAGAAACATATATAAAAAAATATAATTATGTACTGAAATATAGCTTTTCCAATAAAGTAATAGATCAATGGAACACATACCTGCAGAAGTGGTGTGTGCCAAAAACATGCATAAATTTAAAGAAATAGATAATTGGGATTTAAAAGACGGGACATTACGACCTTGACTCAATCCTGTAAAAATACAAATAGGCAAAGAAACACACCCATTCTGTCATACAATAAGCGTAATAATAGTGACGTGGTGAAATATATATATATTTTATTCGACACCATATAGTATTATTGAGCTATAATATTGTAATCTATAATGTAAACTATAATTTTATTTACACCGGCAGTACTATTGGTACATTAGAGTGCCTTGATTCTTCCAAAGTATGGCAAGAAACAAACAGGACAATAGTTTGGAGGAATTAGTTGCTCCAGATATAACGGGAGATGCTTTCGAGGGTAGGACACTGAATCCTCCAAACTGTGCCATGAAACAGATCCCACATTAAAGTAACATTAAGGTCATCTGTTTCCTGGCATCGTGTGGAGGAATCAGAGACCTTCCAATTCACCCACAAGCGAATCTCCTCATACTTAAATCCTGATTTTCTAAATGACTGAAAGGGGTATAAATAGTGTTGGTGGTAAATCTGCAGCAATTGATTTCTCCAAACCCTTCCAAACAACAAAAATTATTAATTGCCTGCTATACAGTACAGTAGTTTGGGGAAATTAAGGTGCTCCAATGTACAATCGTGGACAATAATATCGCGTCCCTCTTGATTGTGACTCAGTCAGAAGAGGGGCGCGATATTATTGTCCACGATAGTACACTACAGGACAGGATCAGTATTCTGTTGATCCTGCTACAGGAGTTCCACCTGGAACACCTCTTCACTTGGCTTGGCTAACGTGGCAATAGCACTTCGCTTGTGTGAGCTCCTGTGCATATAAGATAATATTTCGAATCGACAAAGCTTCATTTCCGTATTTGGATCGAAGAAAGGGACGGCTTGGTGGTGGTACAGAGATGAGGAATCATCTGCTAATGCAACATTACAGCCATTGTAATATATTTATTATAACATATCGTGATGCGTTATCCCCCAAGTAGTAAAATATCTATTTATATATATTCACTTTTGTAGACACCTGACTACACACTTTGGACACCAAACATAGTTTACTTCATCTGTCATTACGGACAACAAACAACCTGCTCTAGCACCTCGTCTCTCTGTAGCCTACACACACACACACGCACACACACACACACACACACACACACACACACATTATCAGGTTTGGTATAAAATCATGATTGATTGATTGATGGATATTAGGCGCCGCAACATCGAGGTCCTATAGCGCCAGAAAAAGGTGATAGAGAGGTGTGACAGCAAGCAGGAAGGAAATAAAATGAAAAGAGGGATAGTTGAAGAACTGAAAGATGGGAACTATTTAGTTTGGTCTCTCACTGGCGACCTTCCTAGCATGGGAAGCCCTCTCTCCCCGATATCGGGGCAGAGCAGGGGCCGGAGTCCCCTCTAGTCTAGCTCGCCAGGTTACAGAGATATAAAATCATGAAGTTGCATATTATTTGTAGTTATATATGCATTTATCTAACATTGAAACCCGTGTCAAAATAATAAAATTATCACTTCATAATTATCTTTGTTTTCCTCTGCCAGTAAGAATTCATAAAAATATAACATCAGATCCAGTACAGCCGCAGCGGGGAAGTATACAACACGTCGGTGTAACCACATATTTACTGTCAATGCAACTCTTATAGTCCAATCCGACTCAAACCACAATTGCTTCATAATTACGATTCCGATGCCGATTATTAATAATGTTTCTTGATATATTTACTTATACATATCATTACCTGATTTTTGTTATATGAATTTTACCGACTCTGAATCCAACCCAAAACTTAAATTAAATAACCATAGTTCCATGTCTCTTCATTTCAGTATATACTGTATATGAGAGTTATAGACAAGCTGGTTTTAACATTTAATACTCGTATGAATTATTCTTTGGCTGGTAAGGTTAAATTAACGAATCAAATTGACTAACAATCTTTACAGTATAACTGAACACACAATCATACTTTTGGGGTTATGACACAAGGGCACCTCGATCCCTATTGTGGTCTGTCACTGAACGCCTCATTACCTATTAACAAATTACATCACTGTTAGTATGGCTACCGTGTCAATATTATTGAAAGAGCAATATAAATGTTCTTACTGGCAGACGTAAACTGAAATAATTATGAGGTGACAATGATATTTTGACACGGATTTCATTGTTAAATAAACGCACATAATTATAACAGATAATATGCAACGTCACGGCTTTTATACCAAACCAGATAATGTGTGTGTGTGTGTGTACTGAGAAGCAAGAGAGAAACGAGGTGTGTGTGTGTGTGTGTGAAGCAAGAGAGAGTGAGAAAAACGAGTTGCTAGAGTGATTGTGTGTGTATTGAGAAGCAAGAGAGAGCGAGAGAAACAAGGTGCTAGAGCAGGTTGTTTGTTGTCCGTAGCCTAATAATGACAGATGAAGTAAACTATGTTTGGTGTCCAAAGTGTGTAGTCAGGTGTCTACAAAAATGAATATATATAAATAAATATCTTATTACTTGGGGGATAACACATCACTGATATGTTATAATAAATATATTGCAATGGCTGTAATGTTGCATTAGCACGTGATTCCTCATCTCTGCACCACCACCCCTCCTTCCACCCACCAAGTCGTTGGTCCCTTCCCCTTCCCCCACTCCCCCTATTCTCCAACCCGAATACGGAAGATGAAGCTTTGCCGATTCGAAATATTGTCTTATATGCACAGGAGCTCACACAAGCGAAGCGCTATTGCCACGTTAGCCAATCCAAGTGAGGAGGTGGTCCAGTGTTACTCGCGGTCAGATCCCATGGCAAAAGTAAAAAAACCAGCCAAGCATTGAAGGTTCGAACAACGGTAGGTCTCCATACAACACATAGTAGTTTTAAGGACCATGTGATATAAGAAAATTGGAGGTGAATGAGTCCTTCAAATATTCCCACGAAAAATCATCTGTGGAGAAAGAGCGTGTTTCGTGGCATAGTTAGGGGGAAACCGAAGCCTCCAACTCCCATACACCATCATTATATGGTCCTTAATTAAAGGGGGAAGTTTTGTGTTGGTAAATCTGAAGGAACCGAATTCTCGAATAGAATTATTAGCTAGACTGACTGACCACCAAATGCTTATCAAATTTGTACCAACTAAACTGTCACAGGTGTTAGTTTGTATGTTGACGACCACATGTGTTTCAGCGACACGTAACTCTCACTCACTCAATCGATCGATCACACACACACACACACTCACTCACATACACACTCTCTCTCTCTCTCTCTCTCTCTCTCTCTCTCTCTCTCTCTCTCTCTCAAGAACGGAAATGGTCTCCTTCACGAGACATTACATCCGTTAAATGGGCAGTACAGTGTTGGTGGTAAATCTGAAGCAACTGATTCCTCGAAACTAAGATACGCAACAAAAGGCCAACACCATTAGTTTTGTTCATCTGGTCTTCATTGTTTCCAGACATACTTTGGAAGAATAAAGGCACTCCAATGTACCAATAGTATACTACTACTATCGTCTCTTAACGGGCGGCATTACATCCGTTAAGCAACACAATACAACAAGGACAAGAGAAAAAGTGCAGCTGTTGGAGAGAGAGAGAGAGAGAGAGAGAGAGAGAGAGAGAGAGAGAGCAGCTGCTGCGTGTCAAAGGGAAGTAGGAAGGGAGGAGGTTAGGAAAGCAATAGTGTGTGTGTGCGCGCGCGCGCGTGTGTGTGTGTGTCCCACTCGTACGACGCCGTCAGCCAATGAGCGACCAGCGAGGGCGCACACATGACAAGTCAATTTAGCAACTTTTTCTCGCCATTGATAAAGTCATTAGAAAAACTACCCATTGATAAAGTCATTAGAAAAACTACAACCATAAAATATATAAAATATAATATAATAGACAATATTGGAGAGATAGCATTTAACAGAAAAAAAGAGGCATTATAATTTATATATATACATATTGAAAAATTAGGTATAATAATAGGAGGGTAGAGACGCGATCGTACTGGTAATTAAATCCTACAAACTATCATAATTCATAAAACAAATCCTCTATTGGTAATATTATGTTGGCGACTTGGAGGAATGAATATCCCTCCAATCTACCAATAAATATGTTTAATTAAGCCACATTAAGGAAATGAAAGTAATATAATATTGTTAATGTCTCCGGCGGTAAATCAATCCTGTCCAAGAACATCGAAGAACGACGAATGGTGAGATACTGACGATGACTTCATACACACGCTACAGTGCCAGCCATCGTACTTGTATCACACCGGTAACACATATACAAGCATGAATATATGTAGCTATGTAGTACGCTCTGGTCGCAGTAAAAATATAAATTAAAATAAAGTTGAGGCTGGCCCTATATGCCGAGGCTACCGAAGCACATCCCAGGGAAATGGAACCGGAACTTCCAAGTCCACGTTACCACAAAAGCTACAAGTGGGGCCGCACCTTGCATGATACCAGCTCTGAAGGGACCCTAAGGGGGGAGCGAGTTTAGACTGCTGCATGCAAAAGGATAATGCACCCCCGTGTGCTGGAGGTCCACACGCAGTGGGAAAAAAATAGCCTCCGGTTGCAGTACACATCACGGATTTTTAATCCATGTGGGAAGATCTCGTCAAATCCACTAGAAAGTGACCAGATCCTACAATATTTATTATTGTAAGATCTGGTCACTTTCTAGCCCTGTGGGGGATGGCTATTATTCATAGAGAATAAAGTCAGCCCCCTTGGGCAGATATCTGTAGTATTGACGATGACTCCATACACACGCTACAGAGCCATCCATCGTACTTGTATCACGCCCGTAACTCACATATACAAGCAAGTTTATCTGTGGTATTGGCAATGGTGCGGTACTGGTACGTGGCTTTAGTTTAAGTTTTTGGGTCCCGCAGAGGGCTGCTCGTGGGCAGCATAATATGCGGGAGTTGTGCGGGGGATTTAGGGATCCAAGGTAGGATTAGGAAGGGGGTTAGGATGAGGGTGGATTGGGTCAGGGACTGTGGGTTGAGGATTAGGATTGGGGAGGTAATGATTGGTGATCCTATTTCTAAAAGTGTCAAGAGTGGGGCTATTAACTATACGAGATGGGAGATGATTCCACTCTTAGGGCATCGTACCAGCACCACCATCGTCGACACACACCACCAAAGGATATTCTTATTGCCACGTGTTCGTTAAAGGGAGATTCTCGTTTTTATATACAAAAAAAACAGACGCCCTTAAATGGAACTATAATCTGTTTTGTGGTATAGTTTGGACTTGGAGGAAACACAGACCTTCCAATTTATTCACAAACACAAAAATCTCCCCTTTCTGCATTGCAAGAGAAAGAGAAGCTTGCCATGCCGTCACGAGGATGTGTGTGTGTGTGTGTGTGTATTGATTAAAGGGAGTGAAGCTCTCTAAAATACACACACATCCATTATCCCCATTTGCAGAAAAATTATTTAGGTGACAATTGTACCTAGGAATAGCAGTACTTTGTTTATTTACCCAAAAGAAAGGTTTAATTTTCCACTAGTTACACACAAACACACACACAGACAAACCCCAAAACAAACCAACAACCCTCCCTTCCTTCCCTATATATCCCATTATTTAATTCATCTGTACTCACCAAGGGCTTTCATGAACTCGTCAAAATTCTCGGACGTTTCCATCTTGTACTTTCCGACGATCTTGGCCATTTTCACAGAGTTGAGTGACGGGAAGTGAAATACGTGTGTCTCTATCGAGTGTAATGGAGCGACTGAACGTCACTGAAGCACTAGAAGCAGGGTTCTAACGAAGGAGTTGTTTTATTACCTTAAGAAGTGGGTTGAAAATACCTTAGATGGAGCTATAAAATTACCTTAGATACTAAAGTAGGTTATCAAATGAACATAAAACCCTTGACACAGGATTTTTTTTTATATATAATGTGATTTTACAAGTTTTTGACAGGAATGAAAGGTAGGATACATAATATGAAAGCATAACTTGTCTTTTACGACGACCCATGAAATAAAGGAGTGATTCATGGAAATTACCTTAGATGGTCAAAACTTTACCTTAAATAACCCAAAATTACGGTCATCTAGAGTAATTACCTTAGAAATGAGTGACTGAAGGTCTTGCCGGTGATTTTAGAATTGCCAGCTACTGCAATATTCCGGCTGCTCACGATCGACTTTTGGCATCTGTTATACGGTAATTTATTAATGAGTTATGCATTTTCAGTAACGGTTAAGTTGTACGATAATTTCACTCACGTTCATAGAGAGCATCCGTACAGTGATGAGTGTATAATTTTTATTTCCTCTGCTTATGTTAAGTATTCAGTTATTTCTAGCTGAAAATTCTTCTGCTGCTATAAATATAATATACCGTATGATACTCACATGTCCATGAAATTACAATAATTATGAAAGACAGTTTGTTACGGTGTGACATACAAGTTATACCTTAATTGTTTTTCATCGGTGTTGTTATGGGTGTGTATTACACTGTTTGTAATTAATCTGTGTATTGTGTACAGATCTCTTTCTTTTGTACATTGCACACTTTTAAACCCAGTGAACACCATAATAAATAAATATATATATATATATATTGTTACAGTAGCAACGAGTTGGGGTATTGTTCGAGTCTGTATTGTTTGAGTAAGTGAACGAGACATGAAACTGGGCTCGTGAAGGAAGACAATCGGCCCAGCTGTGGTAGCCAGCCGATTATTTTTTTTTTGTAATTAAGTTTTTTTTTTTTTTTTTATTATTATTTTTATTTTAATTTTTTTTCGTCGTCGCCGCAGCCGCCGCCGCCGCCCCGCCGCCGCCTCCGCCCCGCCGCCTCCGCCTTCGCCGCTGCCTCCGCCGCCGCCGCCCCCGCCGCCGCCCCGCCACCGCCGCCCCACCGCCACCACCGCTGCCGCACCGCCGCCGCCCCACCACCCCGCCGTCGCCGTCGCTTTTTAATAATTATTTTTTTTTATTTTGTTTTTAATAATATATATATATTTTTAATATTTTTTCTTTTATTAATTATTTTTTTTTGTAATTAAGTTTTTTTTTTATTATTATTAATTTTTTATTTGATTTATTACTTTTTTTCGTCGTCTCCGCCGCCGCCGCCGCCGCCCCGCCGCCGCCTCCGCCCCGCCGCCTCCGCCCCCGCCGTCCCGCCGCCGCTGCCGCCGTCGTCGCCGCCACCCTCTGCTCTGCAGAGTGATGTGTATCCAGGCACTGGTGGTTGTTCCGGTACTGTCCTCAGTACGCTATCCAGTTGGGTTTTGATGTAGTCCACAGAGCAGGCAGTAAGATCCCGAATTCTTCTTGGTAGGTAGTTGAAGATTCTTGATCCATTGCAGGGCAGACTGGATGATAGGAGAGTCTTGATCCTTGTTGGTGCTTGTGATGGTGGTAGTTTTCTAACACACTTGCGGCCAGTCCTCTGGTTGAAATGTGGTTCCACCTCATTTATGTTAGAAGGGCTGGGTACCAGTTTTTCAAGTGCCTTCCATGTGTAGGTGATGATGTATCTCTCTCTCCTTCGTTGCTGAGAATACAACCCCAGTCTTTTTATCCTTTCCCAATAGGAGAGTTCTTTCATGCCCTTTACTTACTACATAGGAGCTAGAGCCAGAACTGAAAGCAATATATATATATATATATATATATATATATATATATATATATATATATATATATATATATATATCCCCTGCTCAACCACTCGCCAGTAGATAGCCATCAATGTAACCATGAACAGGCGGAATAGAGAATTGTTTAGAAGTTTCTAAGAATATTTCTAGTATAGAAAATTGTGCAAGGATTGTGGGCGTTCCTTGAGTACACGTGTGAGGTGCATTGGCTACCACAACGGACATAGTATAGTTTCCCCCATTTCATTCTCCCACACCAACAGAGACACCCTGCTGGCAATTTAACGCTAACCCGAGCAAACGTTCCCAACCCGACAAAAATATATAAAAGGGAAATATTATCTCCTTACACACACACACACACACAAACATCAACACATGGGGGAAGGAAAGTCCCCTTCAACGACAACAAACAGTTAAAATTGAATTACATCCCATATTCCAAAATGTGTGTCTAGTATGAGTAGCGCCTAGGCTACTATACGAGTAATAAATATTATAGTACTATCCTTTTAATACAGGCTCAGTAAATCACCTATATGGTCGTCTTACTATACTTCTTCATCGAGGAAAAGGTTTTTCGCTTCTCAATTCGTATTGCAAGAGAATACGAACTGAGCGACAAAGATCGAGCCTTAATTTTTTTCCTTGCGGAAGTTGATTATTTAAATTATAGTCCTACTACTCCCAGTCTGTATGGAAATGAATAACAGAAGCCTAAGAAAACATTTGCTGTCTAAATGAGTGTGAAATGAGGTGGTGGGTAATGAATAATAGAAGCTATATATGTATAAAAACATTTGGTGGTCTTCAGTCCATTGAGTGAAAATGAAGTGATAGATAATGAATGAATGAATGAATGACAGAAGCCTTGTGAAAACATTTGATGGTGGTGGTGTTATTCAATAAAGTGACGTCTACAAGTATAGATTAATTGATTCAACGCATGGGACTACCACATATTGGTATTATAATAGTTAGTTAACATTTTTGCCAGTGACTGTATGTGTGTGTGTGCCAGCGTATTATTGGAACACCGTATTCCGGATGTGACGTCACTGCCCATGGCGGCTCTTATTCAGCACCAGTAAGGGCAAACTGGACGACGTGTAGGGACTGCTCTCGATAACATAGAGCCGAAATGGTCGTGTTAACCCTCAAAAACTTACAACAGCAAACCTTCTCCGTAGATATTGAACTGTCTGAGACGGTGAGTGATGGGGAAAGATAATAATAAAGGAGGTTTGGTCTGCCCTCTTAGTTAGCAAGCGTCCAAAATGCATTGCTCATCATCGTGTCTGAATTATTATTATAGTATCACGAGTCACCTCATAGTGTATAATTATTTATGGTGTTGAATCAGATCCTTGATGTTATATACAGAACTGATATGTGATAGGGAAAGATAAAAAAAAGAGGGTTTGGTGTGCCCTCTTAGTTAGCAAGCGTCCCAAATGCATTGCTTTTCATCGTGTCTTTAATCATTATTATGATGATTATTATTCTATCACGAGATCCCTCTTAGTGATTATTTATCATGTTGAGTATAGATAGAACTTGTATGGGGTGTGAAATGTACCCCAGAACTTGTCACTTGATGAAAACCACATAACTTGTATTATTTTCCATCTTTTTTTATTTTATCGTAAATACTCAATGAATAAATGCTTGTATACACCTCCACCACTTTATTTTACACCCATAACGTGTATTATTTTCCAAAAAAATTATTCTATCATAAAAACCTTAATGAATAAATACTTTT
Organism: Petrolisthes manimaculis; assembly: GCA_034508575.1. NCBI lineage: Eukaryota > Metazoa > Arthropoda > Malacostraca > Decapoda > Porcellanidae > Petrolisthes > Petrolisthes manimaculis. The sequence continues at coordinate 345,061 of JAWZYT010001276.1, read as the reverse complement.
ATCCTCCACCACTACTTCATTTTACACCCTTTGAAAACTTTTAACTATTACCATACAGACTTTAAGTGATTTACTGTGTTAATAAAAAAAGTGGATAGTGTTAGATTTTTTCATCTTATATCGAGGGCCTAACTAATGTAACTTAACATTGTTGTAACATAAGTTAAATTTATCCCCCATCTATATATATTTAACAAGTATACAGTATAATTATTACCTAAGTTACAATGAGTGGTATTAATTATTTTAAGTTAGTTCATTTTTTAAATTTGGGTATTCACTTATTCCCTAGTTTTGTCTTGTAATAAATAATGTTGAGCCAATGAGTGACTGTGCATTTTGACCATGTTTGACCCCCCCCCCCCCCCCCATCATACATATACTACCAAGAGGCTGGATTGAGGGGTAAATGTTGAAACAAGTGGCACCTGGTATGAGAGGCAGACCTTCGGTTAGATGGCTGAACTAAGTGGAAAAGTACAGTAGGGTTTGACCAAGTAAGGAGGGAGTGTTGGAACAGGGAAATCTGGAGACGCTTTTGCCGTGGCCATCCCCTTGGGGGGGAGTTCTTGGAGGGAATGAGGCGCCAGTGCTATGAATAGATATAGATAGTTTTTAAATCAATTATATAACACAATAAATAGTTAATAACCAAACCCAATCTAATCAAGACCAGAAAAAAACACCAGGACCTAACCGAGGCAAACCTTGGGGTGGTGGGGGGGAGATCATACATGGTGAAAATGCACTGTTGCCCTTTAATTTAACCACACAGTATAAAAACGGAATAATGGGTTAACCAAGAAAAGTTTAAAAATTTTGTTTATCCGGTTCTGTGGATCAACTTTTATGAAGTTACTCAGATTATAGTATATTATGACAGTACAGTATGGCACTTTTTTTTTTTTTTTTTGCTGTATAATGCAAACCACACTCAAACTTACTGTACCAATAACATTCAGTGTAGTATAATGCAACAACTGTTATTGTTACTGGTGTATATTGTAATGTTGGTAATGAATCTGTGTACAGTAAATAAACCCTCTGTACATTACACACCGATAAACCCAATTGTGGATAATGAGGGTTTACTGTATATAAATTCATAGAAGATAGCACAATACATACTCAAAACAAACAACAACAATGGAAAACAAGGCATTTTTGTACAAGAAACATTTGTGCAGTAAAAAAAAGTATAACATTTCCTCTGAAACAAAGGAAAACTGGTTCAAAGGAAATTATATTCTTGTAGTGCATTAGAACAACTTGATTCCTCCAGGAAACAACAGGACTAGGTTACATAAACAAAAATAATGGTAGTGGCCAGCTGTTTATGCTTGGAATAGTTTGGAAATATCATGCAGTTGCTCCAGATTTACCACTTTCACTGTACTATCCACTTAAGTATACAGGTTCAGTAAATCACTTAGTCTATATAGTAATAAATAACAGAAGCCTGAAAAAACATTTGATGGTCATCAGTGAGGGACTTTAGTGTTAATTAAATGAATTAGTGGATACAAGTACTTATTTATTATATATCAGGGGCCTACAGTACTGTATGCTTAATTATTTATGCTTGTTTGCAGGTAAGAGCATTAAAGGAGAAGGTTGAGAAGGAGAAAGGGTCAGATTATCCAGCAGTCGGCCAGAAGCTTATATATGCAGGTGGGTTAACAAGTTTTTTTTAGGCCATATGGAAGAACCACCATTGGTGGTATAGATGATGGCGTAGTACCAGTGTGATTGCTCTGCAGTGCATCTATGGAGTCATTGTACTGGTACCATTCCATCGCATGCAAGAATATTGGTGGTGTTGTTGATGGCAGGGTATCAATATGATGGCCCTATAGTTTGTCTATTGGAAGTAAGAGAAGATACCTGTAAGTTTGTGTGACCATAAGGGTGTGTCCGCACCAGCGATAAAACATATCGACCAAAAAAATTATAACATTGTAGGCAACAATGTTTGAGTTACTAATGATAAAATGGTGTGTCTCTAGATGTTGACCTATGTTTAGGTCAATGTTTACAACTTGTTTGCGACTGAATGTTGTCGGTGTAGTTGCACGATAAATGTGCATTTGTTGTAACACCTTCAGTCACTAGTGCTGTCCAACACACACACCACCAGGTAAAATCTGCACTTTGGTATTATTTTTTTCTCCCTAACTCTTACTACTCTTTGTAATAAATCTGTGTAAAGTAAACCTGCTTTGTACATTACACTCCCATAAACCCAGTGGTATATAAAGAAGTTTTACTGTACACAGATTCATTACGAACAGTGCAATACACACCCATACAACAAAATATACACCCTAAACATTGCTTACCCATAACACTAATGTAAAAATGGCATTAATGTACCCAATCACTCTTGCCAGGGAAAATTTGCCTTTTGATATACAGTAATTTATTCCTCACTGATTACATCCACCTCCACTACCATTACTACCACTACTACTATCATCACCACAACTGCCACCACCTTCATCACTATTTCCATTACTACCACCACTATCACTACTCCATCACTCCCTACAGGTAAAATCCTCCAAGATGAGTCCACTCTGGATTCATACAACATCGACGAGAAGAAGTTCCTGGTGATCATGGTGACCAAACCCAAGGCAGCGCCACCACCACTGGGACCAACGGACCCCACAGTCATACCTGAAGATACTGAGGAGCAGGAGTCTTCTTCCACCACCCAGGAGTCCAGTCAAGCATCAGCACAGGTATAATATATTCTAAGATAATGTAACATAGTAACTATAGGGTAGGCTAGGTTAAGGTAGAGTAGTGTGTTTGTCTGTGTCAATTTTTTTTTTTTTTTTTCCCCAGGGTAAGTTAAGGGACTACTTCCAGAGTGGAGATGAAGGCCTGGTATATGTATGTAGGTTAAGGTTGGATAGATTAGGATAGGGTAGGTTGGGTTAGGGGAGATTAAGATACTTTACATTAGGTTAGGTTAGAGGAGGTCATGTTAGGGTAAGTTGGGTTACATTAGGTTAGGTTAGGTTACATTAGGTTAGGTTTAGTTATGCCAGGTTCGGTTAGATTAGTTTAGGTTAGGTAAGGTAAGTCAATCTAATAATTCAATCATCCTCTAAACACACACCCTTCTCATGAATATGATGTTATCATTTTGAATATAGAGTAGCTGTTTGTAGTAATTTGGATGATGGTACTTAACTTTTAATTGTAAAGTTTTTCAGCTGTCGAATGTTTTCACAAGTCACACCACATGGATGATTATTATGGTCTGTGAGTATATATAGTATATATCTCCACTCACTCTTTTTCTTTCTTTATTCAGAGTACTGGTCCTGCCTCCACCACAACAAAAGATGCAGCAGCCTCCACTTCCTCTACCTCTTCCACTACCACTACCACCACTACTACCACCACAACAACCACATCATCACAGCCCAGTGGTGGAGCAGCAACCACACCACAGACCACTACAACAACAACAACACAGCCTAGTTCAGGAGGGTAAGTTACTTATATAAACAACAGTGCGACACAAGCAAGTCATTACTATTTTCTTACTTGTAAATGCATAACATCTTGTAGATGTTGCTTAATATATTTGGTGTATTGTTTGGTGTTGTATATAAAAATGAGTATTCCCCCAAAAGATAGCATATTTCATCAGGGGATACTACAGTGTTGGTGGTGAATCTGGAGCAATTGATTCCTCGATTAAATTATTCCCAGCAACAAGAGGCCACCATTATTTTAGTTAATCTGATCCTGTTTGTTTCTTGGCATACTTTGGAGGAACCAAGGTACTACAGTATACCAAACTCATACTTGCCAATTATTACTATACTGTACACAATATTTAACACCATATATTCAAGAAATCAAAATAGGAATTTTAACCTTGGATAATTAACTATACATTTAAATATATATAATTATTTCCTTCCACAGGTCTGTTGGAAGCGCCGAGTCATTGTTAGTCATGGGTGAAGAGTTTAACCGCATGGTAGAAAATATAATGGAGATGGGATACGAGAGAGCACAGGTAAGTTCACGACAGTTGGCCCCCAGTATTAGATATAGATCCATCCTTTCAATATAGGCCAAGTTAATAATTTAGTGTATGGTAATGAAGCCTGGGAAAGCATTTGATGGTTTTCAGTTGAGTGTAAAATGATGTGGTGGATAATGAATAACAGAAGTCTGGGAAATATTTGGTGATCTTCACTAAGGGGATGAGTGTAAAATGAAGTGGTGGATACAAATATTTATTCATTGTATATCAAGGGTCTTCTGTAATATTGTACCACCCTCGAACAATCCCTACACAGACGTCCAATACACACACAGACATAACACCAATAGTGGAAAATAAACAAGGCATTAAGGCTGTAACAATAAGAGATAACTACTGTTTAAATGTTGTGTTGTCATCTATTGGGTGGAGAGGGCATTGAGGGCCAGCTTCAGCAACAATCTACACAGTTGTCCAATACCAAAGTATTACTGTAACAATAAGAGATGATGGCTACTGTTTAATGTTGTATTGTTGTGTGTGTGTTATAGGTGGAGAGGGCATTGAGGGCCAGCTTCAACAATCCCTACACAGCTGTCCAATACCTGGTGGACGGCATTCCACCCAACCTGGAGGAACCTACAGGCCAGGCGGCGGAACAAGGAGGTGGAGATGAACCGGTGGCTGCCGAGGGAGACCCGGACCCTGATGGTTAGTCTGTGTGTGTTTATATACCCTGGCTTTGATATTGAGGGACACGTTTCTGGCTTGGATAATGAGGGATACTTTTTGATACATAAGGTATAGAACAAGGGGACACAGACCCTCATGATGAATTAGTATGGTTTATTTACCCTGGCCTGGATAATGAAAGAATTTTTGACATATAAGGGTGGAACCAGTGGCTGCCAAAGCAGACCTGAACCCTGATGGTTATATTGTCTTTGGGTCATATGTAAGAACGTTGGTTGTGTTGACAATGGTATGGTACTAGTATAATGGCCCTGTAGTGTGTCTATGGAGTCATTGTTCTGGTACCACACCATTGTCAACCACACGGATATTCTTGTATATGACCCCATAGTTTTACAATTTTGGACAGCTTCTCTCCAGACACAAAAACTTGCTGGTGTGTGTCAAATTATAGCTAATACAGTAATGCCTTGTTTTTGCTATTGTTGTTATGGTTGTGCATTGTACTGATTGTAATGAATCTGTGTACAGCAAATCCCTCTTTGTATATTTTACACCTATAAACCTAGTGGTGGATAATTAGGGTTTACAATACACAGATTCATAGAAAAAAGGTATAATGCACAACCATATCAACAGTGCAGAATAAGTGCCATTTGAAGTATAGAAATTACTCTTTAAAGTTAAATGCATTAAAATATTATGTAGGACAATAATTGTACTTTAATATTATGTTTTGTTTTGTTTTTCTTATTTCAGAGGATCCACTCAATTTCCTTAGATCTCAGCCCCAGTTTGAACAGATGCGACAGATGATAAGGTAAGAACTTGATAAAAACAGTATAGACAAATATAAATGCAGCTCTATTATTTTAAAGATTTCCATACACGCATAGTGACATTTAAGGTCTATAGGACCCGTAACACAAGTACAGTCATCCCTCCGCTATCGCGCCTAATTGGTGCCGTAAGTAGCACGTGATAGCGGAAAACGCGATAGCGGGATTTAATAACTAATGGGAATAATTGAAATTGGTTCCCAGTCCCTCATATTTCAAGATTTTTCCTCCCTAAACATATTTTTTTTTACTAATATTTCTTTGCATATAATTTAAACTAAAGTAGATAAGTAAGAAAATAGCATTTTTAACCTAATACAGTGGACCCCACAAGTAGGGGTGTAAAGTGTTCACAAGTACAGTAGGCGTGTAAAGTGTTCTGGTTAGGTGGTGCGTAAATGGATATGCATGACTGACCTTAGGGACTAAAGATTAGTGATGAAAATTGGGATAGGTTCTTATGTCTCTCGAAAGTGACGTGTTTTTTTTTTTTACTATGAGACCTCAAACACGATGGAAATTCATTAATTAAACATAATAGAACGTGTTCACATATGGAGAGTCGGGCGCCCGAGTCCCGAGAGCAAGCACCCGAGTAGGGTGTCCGACTGACTGTAGAATGAGCTACCAAATATTAACTTAAAATTAGTTTTCAAAACGATTGCATCCATTCCATATAAAATGGGTGGCGAAAATAAGTGAAGCATATCCGAGGAGTTTGTATACAAAACGAGCGAAATGATAATGAACATGTTAGGAAATGATATCACTCGTCTGTGAAGTGTGTGTGTGTGTGTTCCTATCACTTCTCCCGCGCTCCTTCCCCCCCTACCTTCAGTCTCTCCATTCACCCTAGCCCAAGGTCATGGAATATAGGCCTAGCCTGTCTTGTGTGTGACTCTCGTTTATGTTAGTAATTACGAGTTAACCACTATAGCTTCAACACTCAGTCATGCCAGGTGGTGTATTTACAAAACCGAAGGCCATATCCTTCCATATAAAGAAGGAAGTTATTTCGGTATTTCTCGGACAGAATAAGAAGGAAACACTAATAAAGTATGATTAATAAAATGTAAACAAAGGATATCACGCTATCTCCCCCCTTCCCCCTACCACCTCCACTACCACCACGCATGCCGTCGATGCCGACGACTCATTTCAGTCATGAGTCGTCTTAATACAAATTGTTATATGCATTTAATATGCTTAATACGAATTGTAATATACATCCCTGTAGGAACGACGTCTTATATCGACGTATTGAACGTTCTTTACGAGACCGAGGTGTAATTAGGCGCCGATGAAAAAGCTTTACCCCACACATTGTATCACTAGTTAACTCTCTTGTGGTAAACAAAGATAGGGTTGATAAGCAGGGCTAGTCATGGTAAACATGGCAGTTGATATACAGGGCTATATAGCTAGAAACCCAGCCAGTCTTCATCTTTACTGCTGTAACACTATGTCATGGTAAACATGGCGGTCAGTCGAGTGTGCTTGGCCAATCTCACCGCCTAATTTGAATGTTACGTGCGCGATAGTAAGCATACGGATGCCCTGTAGAGGATGAAGGTGAACTTTTCACACATGCGCGATAGTAACGAAACGCGAAAGTCGAACCCGCGATAGCGGAGGGATGACTGTAATGAATAACAAGCCTGTTAAAACATTTGGTGGTCTTCAGTTAGTGTAAAATGAAGTGATGGATATTGAATGACATAAGCCTGGTAAAATACAATATTTGGTAGTCTTCAAAGAGTGTAAAATGAAGCGGTGGATACAAGAGGTTATTCAGTGTTTGTTGAGTGGCACTGTACTCATTTTATATTATATTTTTCAGGTCCAATCCATCTCTGCTAGATGCCTTCATCCAGCAGATTGGCCAGACTAATCCTCAGCTGTTACAAGTGATACAACAGAATCAGGAGGCCTTTGTGCGTATGTTGAATGAAGGAGGCAGCTCTGGAGGCAGTGGCGGTGGTGGCAGTACTGGTATGTTATAATGTTTGTTATTATATGTTATTATATACAGACACACACAGGGGACTGCAGTACTGGATTATTATAATTACCATTATTACATGCACACACAGTCAGTAGCAGCAGTACTGGTATGTTGTAATTACCATTATTACACATACACACACATTCTCTCTCTTTCTGTCACACACACACAGTGCCACATGTTCGGCAGTTGTTGCCGTACTAAGGTGGGATTCTCAATATCCCATTTGGATGGTGGAAATTTAAGTCAATGACGACACGAGTGTCCATATATGGGCACCAGCAGTGTGAATCAGAGCCCGTCGGCCACCTCCCAACTCCTCTGTGCCCGCAAAGACATTGTGTTCATGTCGTCATCAATGTGAAAGTCCACCATCCAAATGGGCTGGAGAGAAACCCGCCTGACTGATTTCTTTTGTTTTCTAATATAATAAAGTTGTATGTGTGGGTGTGTAATGTACTGTTTACTGTACACAGATTTATTACAAATATCAGTAGATGATCAATATAAGATTATTAGATTTAGCACAGTCATGTAAAAAGAAGTGGTGGATACATGTATTTATTCATTGTATATTAAGGGTGTACAATAGTGCCATACAGACTCATAATGCCAGTGAAAAACACAAGGGATTATTACTGTATTGCAATGTGTTGTTGTATTACAGGAGGCAGTACGGGTGGTAGTGGTAACCAAGGTAGCGTTGGTAGTGGTGGTGGTGGTGGTGGTGGTGGTGGTGGCGGCGGTGGCGGCGGTAGCGGTAGTGGTCGTGGAGGGGCACCAGGACAGAATACCATCCTTGTTTCACCCCAGGACAGAGATGCCATTGAAAGGGTGAGTAATAGTCATAATGATAGTAGTAGTAGCAGTAATAATATATATAGTAGTAGTAGTAAAAGTGATTGTAGTAGTAGCAGCAATAGTTATAGATGAAATACTGATAGTAGTTGCAGTAGTAGTAATAGGAGGACTTGTTTATATTTTTAGAAGGTAAGAAGGTGTAAATGTTATTGGTAAAATTTTGATTCTAGAGCAATTGAATTATTTCACTAAACTATTCCAAGCAACAACAGACCACAGTTTTTTTTTGTTAATCTGGTCCTGATTGTTTTCTGGCATACTATGGAGGAATTAAGGTGCTCTGATATATACTGTAGCTAAACATGTAGTGAATTATTTCCTGCTGTTGTGAATTTGTTGTTAATGTTAAATTATGATAATAATAATAATTATAATAATAATATTAACAAAATAGTGATTATTGTAATAAGTGATGATAGTTATAATATCATTATCCAGTGTTTCAATAAATGAAAGTGAATTAAATTTATGTATTTTTCCTTTTTCTCATATTTTTCAGCTGAAGGCCTTGGGTAACTTCCCCGAGGATGTTGTAATTCAAGCGTACTTCGCCTGTGAGAAGAACGAGAATCTGGCCGCTGAGTTTTTGTTCAGCCAGACTTGGGATTAGGTTTAAATAATAATATAGATAAAATTAATAAGTTTATACAGTAGGCCCTCGATATAAGATGCTTAAATTTAGCACTATCCTTTTTTTTTACAGACTCAGTAAATCGCTAACATAGTCTGTATGCAAATTAATATTCATAAACAGAAGCCTTGGAAAACATACATTGGGTGGTCTTCAATGATTGTAAAATGAAGTGATACAAGTATTTATTCATTGTATATTGAGAGTCTACTGTATAGATTACGAAACATCTTAAGTGCACAGCTAAGCTATGAGCTGATTATTAAGTGGCTTGTTATTTCCAAATTTTTACTGGAAAATTATTTATAAAAATTTTCCTATTGCCAAAAAAATATCTAATTCTCTTGAGTTTACACGTGATGATTATAAACTTTTTTGTTTGTTTATTAGTGCAGGCATAGCGTGACTTGTACTACTGTACAGTGTATTTTCTTAGCCTATTGAAATTGTATTGGCTCCTTCATCTTTATTTCAGGGTGGTATTTATTTAACTACTACTTTCAGGAAAAAGTCCTTCGTTGCTCAATACGTATTATTTTGCAAAACGAATTGGGTGACAAAGAGCCTTTGAAGAAGTAGTTTAATAATACCACCCATAGGGTTTTTCAGTCCATGTAATGGACAAGCATCGAACGATAAATTACAACAATAATTCACCTCAGAAAATTTATTTTAATTTATATTTAAAGCTGGAATCTTGTCAAAATATATACCTTTGTGGACACATGAAACAGACCCACCTGAAACAGGGCCATTCACGAGCATAGGGAAGGACTCGCCACTACACACATTGTCTCATCCTTCCGTATGCTCAGTGAGTGATCCTGTTTAAAAGTATCTGTTTTAATGTGTCGTCACAGTATAGTTCTGTCTTGTAATCTGGTGAAAGGGATCTGATTGATTTTCATTGGGTTACTAAAAATTGCACTATTATTACTGTTATGTGACTCACTGGTCCATATTCAAGAACACTGGTGGTGGTGTTGATGATGATGATGTGGTATGATGACTCCATAGACACACTACAGAGCCATTACACCAGTACCACACCATCATCAGTACCACAGATATTCTTGCATATGTCCCACTGCATCAAAACACACATACATACTCTCACTCAATTGTGTACATAATGTGCGTGACAGCTTTCATGCGTAATCAGCTCCTATCAGCTATATTCTTAGGGCCATATTCATTCTTATATCTATGGAGTCATTGTACGTACTGGTACCACACCATCGTATGCAAGAATATCCATGGTGTTGTTGATAGTGTGGTACCGGTACGATGGCTCTGTAATGTGTCTATGGAGTCACTGTATCGGTACCATGCCATCATCAACACCACCACCACTACCAATGTTCTTGTATATGACCCTAAGAGCATGGTCAGATGTCAGACACCTGTACAGGGTTAGTGTTAAAACCATTATTTTTAAGGGGTTAGTACAGTGTTGGTAAATCTGGAGCATATGATTCTTCCAAACTATTCCCAGCAACAGGCCACCATTATTTTTGTTAATCTGGTCCTGTTTTCTGGCATACTTTGGAGGAATCAGGGTGCTTCATCATACCAAAAGTATACTATCCCCATAAGGTACTGACAGCAGATGTACACTAGCTATTTTATTTTAAATGGACAAATGAAAAATAATATTGTACAAGTAATCCATCCACAAAGATTATTTCCAACTAACCTTATTGAATTTCCATTTCCTCTAATGCATGTGTATAATGTATTGGATAATTTGTAAAGGAAATTTGTTATTATTTAATAACTTACTTGGTGTGAAAGGAAAAGTTTGGGCAATATTAAAAAATGAACATAAATTGGTGGTGTTGACGAAGGTATGGTACCGGGACAATGACTCCATAGACACACTATAGAGCCATTGTACAGGTACTATACCATTGTCAGCACCACGGATATTCTTACAAACTGCCCAATGTATTGTGCTGTAAGGGTGAGGAAAATATTTTACACGGCCTGTACAAAGCAGAACTATAAAACTTAAGGGGGGCAATTCACTTTTGGTATATTGAAGTGCCTTGATTCCTCCACAGTATGACGGGAAACCGGACCAGATACACAAAATTATTGGTGGCTTGTTGCTTGAAGTAATATGGAGGAATCAGTTGCTCCAGATTTACCAACACTGTACTTCCCCCTTAACTGGATTTGGAAGTAGTTAGGATGCAATTTATAAACATTTTGAAAATCATTGCTAATATTATTTTCTGCATTCAGTAATGCCTTGTTTTCCACTGTTGTTGTTATGGGGTGTGTATTGTACTGTTTGTAATTAATCTGTGTATAGCAAACTCTTTGTATATTACACACCCATAAACCCAGTGGTGGATAAATGAGGGTTTACTATACACAGGTTCATAGTACAGTACAGTAAATGGTAAAATACACTTCAATAACAACAACAATGCAAAACAAACTATTACAGGGACTGTATGTTTGGAATATAATTTCAGCTACTGGTATACTTTGTATTCTTTAATTGCTCAATCTTCATTGTCCAGTGAGTTGCAGCAGTTTTATTAGTAATTCAGAAATGGAGAAGTTTTGTAATAGACAGCTAAATTTTACTGATTTCTTTTTAATCAGTGGAAATATTATTAATTTATTTTTAAAGTCAGTTAACTATCAAAGCTTTTACAGCTCATTAGCTGCACACTTGTGAGAACTTAAAACTAAAAATTTTGTTTGTGTTTAGTTTGGTTAGTTCTAGTTTTTACCTCAATTTCCTTCCTTCCTTCCTGCATGGATTGTTGTTTCAGGCATGCAGTGCATCCTTAAAGGGATAGTAGTGTACTATTGGAGCACCTGGCTTCCTCCATAGTATGCTAGGAAACAGGACTAGAATAGCAAAAATAATGAAATAATTTGGAGGAGTCATGCAGTTGCTTCAGATATACCAACAACACTGTACTACCATCCTGAATAAACAACAACATAATGCAGCTGATGACATTCATTATCTACTTCTGATATTATAAAGGCTATCACTGAGAACTAACAATGATATTGAATTTGTTCTTTGAGGAATAAAGGCTCTTTGTCTTTCAATTCCTATTATTTTACAATGCGAATTGAGCTACTAAAATCCTTTTGCCTCTAAGTAGTAGTTTCATAATACGACCTTTAAAGGAATATTCTTTTGTTGGTGACTTGGATGGTTTCATTCCTCCAAACTATGCCAAGAAACAGATCCCCTATTAGTACCATTGAGGGCATCTGTTTTCTGGTATGGTTAGGAGGAATAAGTAGCCTTCCAATTTATCAACAAGTAAATCTCCCTTTAAGCTTGTCACATCTTAGTCAGTCAGATCAAAGTTTATGATATCAGATGTGGTATAATGGGCTCTATGTAAGAACATTAGTGGTGTTAATGATGGTGTGGTACCAATACAATGACTCTAGATGAGCAACAGAGCTATTGTACCGGTACCACACCATCGTCAACACCACAGATATTCTTACGTTCAATGGTATGGTATCGGTACAATGATCCATTGACAAACAACAGACCCATCATACTGGTACCACACCATCTTCAACATCACTGATATTCTTGCATATGATCCTATATTCTGTCATCCCCTGCTGTCAACTCCATAAAAACACAGTTTGATAATAATTCATAATTATTTCATTGAGTTAATAAGAGGGTAGTACACTTTGGGAAATACCATGGAGTGCCTTGATTCCAACTAATTATGCCAGAAAACAACAAGACCGTATTAACAAATATGATGCATGTCTGTTGTTGCTTGGAATAGGTTAGAGGAGTCAGTTACTCCAGATTTACCAACAACACTGTACTACCACCACCACCACCTTAATATGAGCACGAGCCAACTTGTAGAATATCTTGTGAGGGAGATTATTATTATTATATCAATTGATATTTTATTTGTATTCCTGTTGTGCAGGAAATGAAAATAATCAATGTGCTATAGAGAGAGAACTTTTAGGGCACCCGGTATAATTGTACATGTAATAAAGATGTACAAAAAGTAAATGTGCTATAGAGAGAACTTTTAGGGCACCCGATATAACTGAACATTGTAATAAAGATGTACGGACCTCACACAATAATACACTTATTATGGAAAGAATTCTGTCTGACCTTCAACACCCTTTACTAAGTGAGGTGGTTCAAGTCTGCTGATGCCAATTTGTTCATTTGAACTCAAATGATCATAAAACAAAGATTTATTGTGTTGGAAAAATTATGGTGGATATACAGCAAGTCCAATTTAGTTTATATTAACACTAATAATAAAAATAACAGATTTCCTAATGTGTTTACGAATTATGATGGATATACACCAAGGCCAATTTTAGTTCATTTTAATGCCAATAATAATATTAAAGATTACCTAATATGTTTAAAGCCCCCTCCACCTGAGACACAAAAGATGACTGGCAGACACTGTTACCAATTTTGTAGGTAGATGGTGGGCATGAGTAGCTAATGGCTGCCAAGGACTGTTTGTTCTGGTATTACTGGTAAAAAGCAAGAAAATTCCACTCGGTTGCATGTGCCCGTTGTCTTTATGCCTCTCGTGTGGATAGGGCTTAAGAAATTTTGTATATTGAAGAATTTTTTCCAATAAACTTAAGGAAAAGATTAGATGAATGCTTGGGAGGCATGATGCAGATTACAAAATGTGAATCAAAAGAGAATTCTCAGTACAGTACAGTACAGTGACTCATGATGAAATTTACAAAAGATGATACAAAATATGATTCTCAGTACATTACAGCACTGTCCAGTACACAACTCAAATTAAACAAGGAATGAGAATAGACTCGGATGAAGTTGTTTGCTCCCACCATCCGCAGCTGCACACCAAATTTAAATGACTTTTTGGAGCGCTCTTTGTACGATTGAAGCATATGCCTTACGCACAATAAAATGTATTCTATATTTTTCCTCTTTCGTACCCATCAAAATTTGGTACATTGGTGTTTGGTTTATAGAGGACTTGCTGTAATAACACAAGACTGTATGGTGATATCAAGTTATCATGTACAAACCCAATAGTTTTGTTGTGATGATAGAATACATTGTTGTGTGTTGATTGCTTGATACACGCAAACAAACCTTCACTCTCAATTATTATTCTAAATATTTCTACAAGTATTCATTCACCAGTATCAGACAGTCACACACATTTATCTGTGAGCAAAGAAAAAACTGGAAAATTGGCATAGAAACTTGGCATCAAAATTGGGTTAAAAAATTGGCCTCTTAGCTTGTGCCTCCTCCAATGCTCATAAGTTTTGCCTTTGTTGTGTTACTTGCCAGAGGTATAAATAGGGAGGTATTATTATTATTATTATTATTAAGGGGAGAATATCTTGTTGGTAAAGTGGAGAAGGGCTACTGATTCCAACAAACTATTCTAGAAAACAAATCCCCTCGATGTTATTAATATGGGATCTGTTGTTTTGTGACATAGTTTGGAGAAATCAGTAGCCTCCCAATTTATCTAAAAAACTTTCTCCCCTTTTGTTACTTCAAAGAAAAAGTCTCTTTTGTCACTCAATTTTTATTAAAATTCTGCAATATGAATTGAGCAACAAAGAGCCTTTTCCCCAAAGAAGTAATCTAAGGTAGAGAGGATAGTGCTGATGGTAAATCTGGAGTAAGCTATTCCAGCAAACTATTCCTGGTTCCCTGGCATACTTTGGAGGAATTGAGTAGCTCCAAATTTATCGAGAGTAGAGTACTGTACGCAATTATCCCCATAATAATACAACCCCTAATTAAACACCTTTGTAATAGACTAAGCTGCCATCTATGCTCTCCCTTGCCTTACTTCTATAGGGAAGCATTTTGTAAAAAAAAAAATTGTTGATAATTCTTGTGAAGAGGAATATTATTATGAGCTGCAGGTTCAACAAACTTATATTGCTTTTATTTATCCTGTATCGTTATATGTAGAATGATGATAGTGATTTTTTTGTTTATGCAAGATTATTATATTTATTATTAATTAAAGGTCTCTGTGATTGTGTATGAGAATTGGAGGCTTCTGGTTTCTTCTGTCTATGCCACAAAACAAGCTCTTTCCGTATAGGTGGTGTTTCGTGGCAATATATGAAGGACTCTTTTTACCTCCAATTTTCTAACTACTGTACATCACAGGGTCCCTTAAGGAGGTAGTTAGTACAGTATCTGTGGTAAATCTGGAGCAACTGCATAATTCCTCCAAACTATTCCAAGCAACAATAGGACACCATTATTTTTGTTCATCTGGTCCTATTTGTTTCCTGGCAAACTTTGGAGGAATCAAGGCACTCCAATGTACCAAAAGTATACTACAGTACTGTACCTCCTTAAAACTGCAGCATTTGTGCTATTATTATTTTTGTATCAAAGAATTTAATTTGATATTTAATAACACACTTAAAGAAAGTTCACGAAATATACAAGGATGTACAGTGTAATAGTTTGTGTTATTAACATTAGCTGTTAACATGTATACAGTAGACATTGGTGGATATCGATGAATATAAATACTTGTATAAGCCACTTTATTTTACACTAATTGAAAACCACTAAATGTTTTCCCAGGCTTCTGTTTGTTATTCATCTCCATATATATTAAGTGATTTATTGGGCCTGTGTTAAAAGGATAAGTGTTAAATTTATTCATCATTATATCGAGGGTCTATTGTAATGTATAAGTTGTGTACTAGTTCTCAAGTGAAGAGGTATGTGGACTATGATTCTAGCTTGGCAGAGAAATGTAGAATGAAAGATTTTTAGGGGATAATAATACACTTTGGGTACATTAGGGTGCCTTGATTCCTCCAAAGTATGCCAGGAAATAACAGGACCAGATTAACTAAAATAATGGTGCTCTGTTGTTGCTCGAAATATAGTTGCTCCAGATTTACTACCAACGCTACATTATCCCCTTAATTAAGATTAAATGAAAAAGTTTTCATGAGTTTCATCAGTGGCATGGACAGGCTTTCTATCTCATGTACAGTACAGTAATGCCTTGTTTTCCTCTGTTGTTATGGGTGTGTATTGCACTGTTTGTAATAAATTCATGTACAGTAAACCCTCTTTGTACATTACACACCCATAAACTCAATGGTAGATAATGAGGGTTTACTGGACATGAATTCATGAAAAGCAATTTAATACACACCCATAGCAGCAGCAGAAAACGAGGGAATAATGTATGAAGTTAGACTGTACATGTAGTACACCCAGCCAAGTTCCCATCCTGGATACAGCAATAATGATACCTGTACAGTACTGTACTGTATACTTCAATCCACCTCCATTGTCCAGTTGAAAACATATTTATGAGAACAGACACTTCAAATTGGACCGCCTCGTCAAGTATAAGGTAGAATGAAAGATAAATGTTGGCTGGTAATATTGAACAAGGAAAGGGCTCTTCATTGCTTAATTCTTATTATCATATACATGTATTACATTTTGAGCAACGAAGGGCCTTATCTTCATTTAATAATACAGTAGGCCCTCTATAAAAGATGGTTACATTTATCATTGTCCAATTTTTATAGACAGTCTCTCTCTCAACCTGGCCAGTACTCTCTCTCTCAACCTAGAGTCCTAGACAGTGCTCTATCACTCATTCTCTCAACCTAGACAGTCCTCTCCACGGTATAATGACTATAATGACTCTAGTCCTTATACCGTGGTCCTCTTTCTCTCTCTCTAGGCCCTATCAACCTAGACAGTGAATGAAGGTGTAGGAAAGAGATATGAAAGTTTGCAGGTGTTACTTTGTGGGTTATAACGGGTAATCAACATATGAGCACCGCAGCTGTAGAAACATTTGTACGGTTGTGAGAGAATGAATGCATGAAAAGTTTATATTGTTTCAAAGGCATATCCTATAACAAAGAAGGAGGAGGCCCAGAGCATGCTGACCACAGACATTTTTATAAACCTATACAAAAATTTTAATATAAAAATACGAAGGATTAGAGGAAACAGATATCAGTTTAAAAAAAAATAAAAGATATGAGTGGGCTAATTTTATATAGGATATGCCATTATTTTTATAGGGTCTACAGTATGTAGTTATAGTGTAAAAATGTTGTGAAATGCAGTGGAGTATAATGGAATATCAGTATTAGTACAGAAATTACGCTAATTAATGATAGGGAAGATATTACTGCATGCAATAATATAAAGTTTAATGCTTGGAATTTAGGTATAAGAAATAAATTACAACTACCATGTGGCAATTGTATTTTAATTAACTGAGAATTAATTCCATATAAACGTCAAAGAAAGGAGGCTACAGAGTTTAAACAAAGATAGATATACAACAATAGGTTAATAATTATTAGTGGGCTGCAGTGAAAGCTCACAATTATAATGGTACGACAATAGTAGTCAAAATACGGTATGATAATTTGCTGCTTTTTATCATCATATTTTTGCATCACCCTGTACCAAGTGTGTGATGAGTTGCTTGTGCATAATATTGGCAAGAAATCCTTATTTGCACTAACACTGCAATATATTCACAAATACAACACGGATAAGTATTTTTCTTTTAGACATCTGAAGCCAAATTAAGTGTAAATAAAATTCTGAAAGGCGTTTTAGGAGTTTACGTATTGCGGTGATGGAGTATGAGACATTATCAACAAGTCGATGGTATTGCTAAATTTGCTATTGTAACTATCGAACACCAATAAGGAAAAGTATTAAATATGTCTGCCCAGGCTTCCACCGAACAGAGTAAAGTGAAACGTGAGTGTGTAAAGAAGGAATATGTATGTGTGTGTGTATGTATGTGTGTATTTATATAAGATGTTATCGGTAATAATTTAAATATATAATAATACGTCATGTTGTGTCATATCACCACACCCTAACCTTCACGATGCATGCAAATGAATTAATGATGGGAATGATAATATTAATGCACTCGAATATTATCACTTAACATATCTCATCATACAACCTTCATTATTATAATCAATAATGCCTTGCTTGTTTTGTACTGTTTTTGTTATGGGTGTGTATTGTAACGTTACTGTTTGTAATGAATGTATATACTGTTAAATAAACCCATTTTGTACATTACACTCCCATAAACCTCCCAGTAGTGGATAATGAGGGTTCATTGTACACAGTCACAGATTCAGAAAAAAATGGTATGGTATAATAAATTTTACACCCTATGGATGTCCAAGCCCTGGAATATGTACAGCGGTCATACACCAGGCAGGTTAGACGTATGAAAAACTTCTCATACTGGGAAAGACTGAAAAGATTAGGCCTCTATTCCCAGCAATGCCGGAGGGAGAGGTACTCCATCATATATCCTACACTTGGAAAATCCTGGAAGGAAATACACCGAACCCTTTCAACACCAACAGAATGGAGGCATACAGCCATACACCAGTGAGGGGACAGGACCAAAATGCATCAGGAGAGCCCCACCTGCCCAAGCATCGGTGAAGCTAAAGTCTCTCCTGTCAGCAAGCCTATCCTAGTAACCCTATAGTGGCCTCATAATATTCAACAGCCTCCCAAAACAAATCAGAGGTATCACTGGCTGCTCTGTTGAAAAATTTAAGTCAAACCTGGACAAGTATCTGCGGACAGTCCCAGATGAACCACCAGTACCAGGCTACACCTCACTATGGCTCTGAGGAATTGTCATCTAGACAATATCAAGTACCGGTATCAAGTCAAGTATCAAGTATGCACTATACAACAGGGTAGATATTTAGAGAATTACCATTATCGCATACGGTTTTTCTATCTTCATTAGCCACTTATTTAGACAATTCTAAGGCTATTTTCTTATGGCATTTCCTCCACAAATGCCCCATTTCCAATTCATATTCAAATGAGGCATTTTGAAATTAACCTGACCTTACCTAACCTTACCTTGACCACAGCAGACTACCGGGACCTAACCTGGGCAAACTACCGCGAAATAACCGTGGTAAAGTACAGGAAATTACAGAAGCGCAATACTTGGACCTAGCCGGATCTGGCAACACTGCTACAGAACGGCAATTCTTTCAAATACCTATATCTATACATACTGTATATACAGTATATATATATATTTGAATTTTACTTTATTGCTACACTGCGTAGCCTACATAACAATTGCTTGAGTCACAGTACGTAATGGAAAACACAATTTTTCCCAACTTTCTTTGTATAATTCATCATTTCCTGTTTTCATATATTAAAACATAAGAGTAACGGCATGTTGACCAATTTGGTATTGTTTGACCCCTGCCCCGTTCCCCTGGTTTGCCCTGGTTAGGCCTCTTTAGTTTGCCCCTGTTAGGTCCTGATAGTTTGTCCCAGTTAGGCCCCGGTACTTTGCCCTTGGTTAGGCCCCAGAAATTTGCCCTGGCTAGGGGCAGGTAGTTTACCCTGATAGGGTAGGGTAGGTTAGGTTAGATTAGATTAGATTAAGTTAGGTTAGGTTATATTAGGTCAGGTCAGTTAAAATCAGACTAACTTTAGAACATTTAATATATATTTACCAATTATTGTCTTAACTCTCAATCAAGGGAGGGGGAATCAAATATTTAAACAAGCCCAGACATATACATGTATATGTGATAGAAAATCCTTTAGGGGATAGTATGGTATACTTATGGTACATTGGAGCACCTTGTTTTTTCCTATGTACTGTAGGCTTATGCCAAGAAATGAGACCAGATTAACAAAAGTAACGGTGAATGGTGGCCTGTTTGTTGAAATAGTTTGGAGGAATCAGTTACTCCAGATAGCCTATACCCAACACGGTACGTCCCCCATCAATGAACATGTTTTAAAATGGAAACTGCTGGTAAAAAAAAAAAAAATGGATAAAACTGTTTAAACTGGATCATATCTGTTTAATATGTATACAGTATATATATAAATCAGGATTAAACCAGATGAAACCGGTTCAAACTGGATCAAACCAGGACAAACTGAATCAAACCATTTCAAACTGAATCACACCGGTTCAAACCGGTTATAAATATAGTCTAGTCCAGTGGTTCCTTGCCTCACGGCCCCCTCTGCATTATGTATAGATCCCATGCCCCCTTATCCCTTAAAATGTTTACCAAACAGTATACTATGAATAAAAGAAATATATAAAGTACTGTATATATATATATATATATATATATATAGAGAGAGAGAGAGAGAGAGAGAGAGAGAGAGAGAGAGAGAGAGAGAGAGAGAGAGAGAGAGAGAGAGAGAGAGAGAGAGAGAGAGAGAGAGAGAGAGAGAGAGAGAGAGAGAGAGAGAAACTTGTGGAAACAGTGGTAATGTTTTTGGCAATTTTGCAATAATTAACATCACAGATTATTTACCAAAACCCTGCTCACCCCCCCCCCCCCCCTCACCTGGAAGCTTTTGGCACCCCCCTAGACCAGATAGATAGAAATAATGGTGGTTTGTTTACTTGGGAGGAATCAAGACGCTCCAATGTACTGTACCAGAAATATACTATTCCCTTAACACAGTTGTGAAGGGAATGCTTCCCATTGAAAACTATGTAATTTTCTTGGCTATACCTAGGGTGGTATGCAAGAACATTCATGATGTTGACGATGGCTTGGTATCAGTATGATGACTCCCAAAACACAGTACAGAGCCATCATACCATAACTTTACCATCGTCAATACCATGGATATTCTTTCATATGGCTTATTTTATTAGAGGGGAAGTATATACAATGTTGTTGGTAAATCTGGACAGAGAAATAGGCTGGTATTATTAAACTATAGGTACTTCTTGAAGGAAAAGCTCTCTTCTTCGCTCATATACAGCAGTACTATAGTTGATGCATTAAAAAAAAATGTGTGCCTTGAAATTTGTCCAGAATCAAATTATTGTTGATAATGTTAACATTTGTTTTAGACTTGCTTCATTTTACACATTGAAGACCACCAAATGTTTTTCCAGGCTTCTGTTATTCATTACCATACAGACTTGGTGATTAATTGAGCCTGTGTTAATTAAAAGGATAGTGCTAATTAATTAATCTTATATTGAGTACCTACTGTATGTATGTACAGTATGTATGTGTGTGTGTGTATGTATGTATGTAGGCAGAGTTAAGGTTAATGTGGTAAAGGTTGGTCCTCTCTCTCTTCACCTAAGTGTGCCTGAAGTATTGATCTGTGTGTGTGTGTGTATGTAGATAGCAATGGGGTAGGTATTTGCTCTCCCCTCTTCTGTGTGTGTGTGGCTCTCTATCTCTCTCTTTGCTGATAACTCCAGGTCCTATCACTTAATTCCATCACAACTTAGTGGGAGGAGTTAGGGATTAGTTGCCAAATGCCTTCAAACTACTGTACAAATAATGCCCTGTTTTGTACTGGTGTTATTATGGGTGTGTATTGCATTGTTTGTAATGAATCTGTGTACAGTTAATAAAGCCTCTTTGTATATTACCCCCATAAATAAATCCAGTGGTGGATAATGAGGGTTTACTCTACACAGAATCATACCTAGTAAAATTATAATATCTACCATATATATCTAAATGAAGAGACTCTGTTTGTCTGTCATGCTATTCAAATTGTAATGTGACCCCCTACAGAGCCAGGAATTCACCCATGGGGACAGAGGATATTTTCGTCACAAAAAACACCCCACTAATTACTTAATTACACATATTTCACTTTTATCGTACGCCTGGCAACCCACTCAGTTTGTTTACATTCCACGCTGCCACTGCTGGGAAGGAAAAAATATTGTACCATTCTTTTACCTTAAGGGGCATACTTCACTTCCGTGCATAGCACGGGCTTATGGTCTAGCTCACTCATAACAGTAGTGAGTGGATAATGAGATTCATAGGAAAAGGAATAAAAAAAACATACGATAACAAAAGTGCAAAACGAGGCATTACAGTACTGTATTGTGTACCTACTACCAGATTGATTAGTCAGCATTTTTGTATTTATTCTTTTGCTGGTGAATTTTTTTTTATTATATTGCAGCAGTATGTTATTCACAGTACAATAATGCCTTGTTTTCCACTGGTGTTGTAACGGGTGTGTAATATGCTGTCTGTACTGAATGTGTGTACAGTAAACCCTCATTATCCACCACTGGGTTTATTTATGGGTGTGTACTGTGTAACAAATAAAAAGGATATACTGTACTGTACACACATTCCTTACAAACAGTACAATACACACCCATAACAGCAACAACAGTGCAAAATTAACAAGGCATTACTCCACATTGTATATTTTCTTGTATTTTAATTGTTTTATATATAATAGTAGGTTTTGCACATAAATGATAGAAATACTGTAGATAATATTATTATTATAGGATAGAAATTTGGCAACACTGGAGCTGATGGTTCAGTGTTGCCATATATAAAAGTCTTTCCTGCCTGTGACCTTCTCTTCCCTTCCTTCCTCCTTCCTTTCCTCACTGCCATTAAGGGGATAGCATAGTGTTGGTGGTAAGTCTGGAGCAACTGATTCCTCCAAAGTATCCAAACAACAGACTATCATTATTTTTGTTAATCTGACCCTGTTTCCCGGAATACCGTGGAGGAATCAAGGTGCTCCAATGTATCTAGGGTGTGTTATCACCCCTTAAGGGCCATTAAGGGGATGGTCGTTGGGTGTGGCTCGTGGAGGGAAGGAAGAAGACCCACGGAGGTAATGGACCGTTATGGAGAGAGAGAGAGAGAGAGAGATTGACACAGTGAGAGGGGGGTGAGGGAATAATGAAGAGAGAGGAAAGGAGGGTAGAGGTGGGTTGGTAGTTTGGTGCAATGGAGAAATACTGAAGGATGGGTTGGGGGGAGGTAGAAAGGAGTAGCTATGTATGATGAGGGTGAAATTATGTATGATGAGGGTGAAATACTTATGGGTAGGGGTTGGTGAGAGAGAGAGAGAGAAGGGGGGGGTATGGAAAGTGGAGGAAGGAAACAGGAAGGGAGGAAGGGAGGGAGGAAGGAAAGAAGGGGGAGAGACTGACTGACTAACGAGATGGGGAAGGTGGTGGTGGTGGTGGTAGTGGTTAGGTGAGGTAGTGAGTCTAGTGTGCAGTATACAGTGGTGGTGGATGGTAGTAGTGTCTTGTATCTCTTTTGTTGGTAGGCTACTGATTTACACTAAACTGTGTAACAAAACAGATGACTTCAGTGTTATTGATATAGGATCTGGTTGGTGATATTGCTTGGAGGAATCCTTAACCTTTCAATTTATTTACCAACAAGACAGTCTCATTAAATAAGTCTAGTAACAGTAATGCCTTGTTTCTTTTGCACTGTTGTAGGTGTTTATGGGTGTATGTGTGTGTTGCACTGTTTGTGTATAATGAATCTGTGTATAGTATAAATAAACCCTCTTTGTACATAACACACCAATAAATAAACCCAGTGGTGGATAATGAGGGCTTGTTGTATACAGACTCATAGCAAACAGTACAGTATGCACCCATAACAACAGTACCTGAGGAAAACAAACAAGGTATTTATTGTATTTTAATTCGTGCAATAATGATAAAGATTCACATATAAATACAGATTCTTGTACAGTGCAGAGACCCATTTCAACACAAGACTTAGAGGATAGTATACTTTTAGTACATTGGAGTGTCTTGAATCCAACAAAATATGATGAGAAACAGGACCGGATTAGCAAAATTTATAGTGGCCTGTTGTTACTTGGAATAAGTTTGGAGGACTCAATTGCTCCTTAATAAAGAGAGACCATGCCAGGGGAGGAACCTGCACCCACACCCATACACGTGAAAATACTGGAAAGGAAAGTGATCGTATTAGAGAATGAAATACACGACCTAAAATACCGACTCATCAGTAATGAAAGGAAGCAAGCTGACGAAAAGAGGAGGAAATTAGGTAGTGTTGTGTATGTGTTGTGATATGTTATGTATATGTGTGTTTGTGTGTTGTATTGTGACATTATTATTATTGTGTTTAGTATGGTAGGCTCTCGATATAAGATGGGGGTTGAATTTAACACTATCCCTTAGACTCAGGCTCAGTAAATCACTTAGTCTCTATGGTAATGAATAACATAAGTCTGGGGAAATAATTGGTGGTCTTCAATGAGTATAAAGTGAAGTGGTGGAAACAAGTATTTATTCATTGCATATTGAGGGTCTTCTATATAGTATTGTACAGGCATTACAAAGTACAATGATACTGTATGGTACCTTGTTTTACATTGCTGTTTTTATGAGTGAATTGTGTACAGTAAATAAACCCTCTTTGTACATTACAGTGCCTAGATTCTTCAAAAGTATACAGTACCAGGAAACAACAGTAGCAGATAAACAATAATAATGGTGGTAGTCTGTTAGTGTTGTTTAGAATATTTTGGAAGAATAATACACAGTTGCTCCAGATTTCCCTCAATACTGTACTATCCCATTAATTACTAATAGTGGATAGTCAAGATAATACAGTATAACATAGGTTTCAGTGGGATACATTCCACAACTGTGTTAAGGGGACAGTTTAATTTTAGTACACACAAACACATAAATATTATAAATTATACATTATTTCCTGTTACTGAAGCACTTTAAAAAAATAAAATTGTTGTGTTTGCAGAGTCTAAATTCAAGCAGAAGTTCAAACAGCAACGACTGCCAGCCTGGCAACCCATCCTGACCGCTGACACAGTGCTACCAGCATTCTTCCTCTTTGGTCTCCTCTTTGTACCTCTTGGAGCAGCTCTACTCTTCTTCTCCAGGAGTGTATGTTATCATGGTTTGACTCTTAGGGGCTACAGTACAGTATTACACTTTCTCCACAATCAAGGTATAGGTTGCATAGGTGGAGCAAGGTTCTGGAGTGGATTAAGCTGGAGTTATCACACTCACATTTGCTCTTGTGGGTGCTCTATATACAGAGAATATCAACATAATACTTTTGTATTTGATGTTTATTTTGTTGTAATTCATAAATGTTTATATTATGAAATTATTTTCTGAAATTATCTATTCATTTTGCTCAGGTTATACAGAGCAGTCTGAGAGAAAGAGAGAAAGGAAGAGAATGATAATAATGATAATACATGTAATGGCATTTTCTTATATTTCAGGTAAAAGAACTACAGCTAGACTACACAGAATGCAACAGTACTACACACAAGGATGACTCTGGTAATGAGTTGAGATGTTTGGATGTCATTGATAAAGACATCATGGACAACTGTACCTGTCGGTTGAACTTCTCTATTGGCGACACCTTTACTAAAAATGTAAGAGTGTGTGTGCCAACTTTACTGTCAACAATACCTTCTCCAAAAATTTAAGAGACATATGAATGTGTGTGTGTGCAATGAAGGAGAGGGAATAGAAAGAGTGACTAATAATAACATCTTCCATTAACTGTACTCTCTCTCTTTCTATGTCAGGTGTACCTCTACTACGGACTTGACAACTTTTACCAGAACCACCGTCGTTACGTCAAATCACGCTATGACAAACAGCTCCTGGGGAAAGACACCACCACCGTCTCTTCCGAGTGTGAACCGTTTGACAAAGATGCTAATGGAAATATATATGCTCCATGTGGGGCTATTGCTAACTCTATGTTCAATGGTGGGTATCTTTCTCTCTCTATTTATCTATCTATCAATTTATCTACCTCTGTTATACTGTACGAATCTATCTTACATGATTCTCATTTTATATATATATACTTCCTTATCTTAACCCTTAGAGACCGGCTGACGTGATATACCGTCAGTACGTGCAGTCCGGCTGACGAGTTATACCGTCATAGCTATTTCCCGCCATTTAGGGCTGGTTTTTCTTGTCAGCGGGCTAGTAAACACAATCACAATATCGATCCGCTATCCACTCAGTTACTTCTTGGACCTCACGATGTGTGGGCTATTTTTAAGTATTTGCCCTTGTCCGAATTTGTGCTCTAACCATCGTAAGACAATACCATAGTAAATATTTGTACTTGGCAGTGACACCATGATATTCCTACAAGGTTATAAATTATTTTTTAGTGTATATAGATCATGACACACAATACATAATGGTAGTAATAAGAAAATAACACCACAAACACACTCCAGGCAGGCACAAGTGATAGTAAATATACGTGTTTCCTACGGTACAAATCAGTTTGTTTATAATTTTCTATGTTCATACTATTTATAGTGTTGTAATCATGACATACGATACATAATAGTAGTAATAAGAGTGAGTAAACAAGCGAGTTTCGTTGGCAACTGAATAACCATGCCGCACTCACTCGTCGAGTCAAACACAGTGGCGATTCGCGCGCAAACATGGTCTACTTCAACTCGCCCTATCTCCATAACTACACAACATAGAGCACTCCAGATGGTACCATTCGATAGAGGAAGAGTTGAAGGTATGTAAGAAACAATATTGAAGTCAGTACACTTTATTGGTTAAGAGTGAGAGCGTTGTGAATATAGGAAAAATCGAGGAATTTTGCCGCTAGCGGCGGGGCAAAATGTTGAGGCAAGCTACCCTGTTCCTGGTCTCTAGGGGTTAAATGTATACTATCTTACCTTAAATATATATAATCTTATCTTAAATGTATCTTATCTCCTAACAGACATACTACTACTACTGTATGAAATGTATCTTATCTTTGACATATACTTCCTTATGAATGTATCTAATATAATCTTATATTCTTTCAAATACACTACTACTGTATGAAATGTATCTTATCTTCAATACAACTAATCTTTTCTTAAATATAACATCTTTTTTCAAATATATCTTATCTAATCTTATCTCCTTCCAGACACACTACTGCTGTATGAAATTAATGAGGGTTCAACGCACAAAGTACCTCTCGTCAACACAGAGATTGCTTGGCCATCAGACCGCAAGATCAAGTTCAAAAACCCACCCGGAGCCTTGAATGAAACAGGAGGTGAGATACATAAATAGGTCTGCTGCTGTTTGACTTTCTTTGTAGTCCTCTGTATTAATTTATATTCCTTTTATATTCCTCTGTATTGTATTAATGTTGTATATTTTCTCCTTTTGTATTCCTCTATTAATATGTATTCCTTTGTACTACACAGCCTTTGCCAACACCGTACACCCACCATTCTGGACTCGCAACGTGTGGGAACTGGACCCCAACAACCCCGACAACAGCGGCTACCAGAATGAAGACCTGATGGTGTGGATGAGAAGCGCTGCGTTCCCAACCTTCCGTAAACTGTACCGACGAGTGGATCACACAGTAGAGGGGTTCAAGTTTGGATTGCATATGGGAGAATACCAACTCATGGTTGACTACAGGTGTGTGTGTGTGTGTTTCATATATTTAAGGAAATAGTATATTTTTGGTACGGTACATTGATATGTGTGTGTGTGTAATGTTTTAAAGAAGTAATAGCATACTTTTGGTACACATACACACACACAGATACAATTATATTTTGTTATATTATATTATTATTATATCACTACAGGTATCCAGTGCATCAGTTTGGGGGCCGTAAACGTATGATCCTCTCCACCACTAGTTTCCTTGGGGGTAAGAACAGCTTCCTGGGCATCACATACATTGCTGTGGGATGTGTGTGTCTACTGCTGGGTGTAGTATTCCTCATTATACACATCAAGTTTGGCAAGAGGTAAGTAAGAGTTATTAAAAATAAAATAAAAAAGTAAATCAAGAGGTTTTTAAGTAACATTTTAAATTGAAGAGACACATTTTACCATATTAATATATTATAGCACACCTGTTTTATTTATACAGTAAAGCCTTGATATAAAATGAATACTGTAAATACTTGTAATCCACTCAGTTCCCCATTGAAGATCACCCGATGTTTTCCTAGGCTTCTGTTATTCATTACCCTACTGATTAATAAGTGACTTAATGAGCCTGTGTTAAAAGAATGGTACTAAATTCAATCATCTTATATCGAGGGCCTACTGTACATTACCGCACACATCTATGTGTTGTAAATTAACGCACCTCTCCTTCATTCCCTTTGCTTCCTCCTTCACTTGCCGGTGTGTGATCACTACTACTGTACTCTCTCTACAACACACTCCATCCATGGCCTCCCTTACCTCCCTCCCTCCCTGACTCCCTAACTTGGTAGGTTTGGTTTGGTGTCCAATGGTGATATTATTAAACTGCTACTTCAAGGAAAAGGCTCTTCGTCGCTTAATTCCTATTTATTTTGCAATACATAGGATGGTATTATTAAAGTACTGTACTACTTGAGGAAAAGGCTCTTCATCACTCAATTCTTACTGCAAAGTAACCAGGAATTGAGTGACGAGTGACGAATAGAACTTTCCCCCGAAGAAGTATGTATGTAGTTTAATGATACCACCCTAACAATGGTCGTACTCAAGAAGAATTGCTGCCTTATGCTTGGAGCCGCCTTTGTAACCCAGTGCAGTAATGCCTTGTTTTACACTGTAATGACTCTGTGTACAGTACATATACTGTACCTGCTTTGTACATTGCACACCCATAAATCCAGTGGTGCATAATGAGGGTTTACTGTATGCATATTCATTACAAACAGTACAATACACAGCCATAACAACAACAGTCCAGAACAAGGCATTAAAGTATCCATTTTTTCCAGTGAATTGTTGGAAAGTTTATGTTTACCTTCGTACATCGTGGTGTTTGATGATAGTGTGTTACCAGTATGATGGCTTTGTGTGCCTATGAAGTAATTGTACTGGTACCACACCATTGTATGCAAAAATATCTGTAGTATCAGTATGATGACTCTTTCTGTATTGTGCCTATGGAGTCACTGTATCGGTACTACACCTTCGTCAACACCATGGATGATCCTGCATGCAACTCTAAAATGACCATTGGAGGCCTGACAATTCTTCTTGATTACCACTCCAAGTGCGATGATAAATATCCCTGTACTTGTGATGACAGACAGTGACCAGTGATGATGAATACAAGATTGTTTCAATCTACAGAATTCCCTTGTTTTACACTGATGTTGTTATGGGTGTGTATTATTCCTTTGACTATGAATCTGTGTACAGTACACACTTAATATCCACCATTGGGTTTATGGGTGTGTAATGTACAAATAGGGTTTATTTACTGTACACAAATTCATTACAAACAATGCAGTACACGCCCATAACAACAACACTGCAAAACAAGGCATTACTGTACATACAGGTCATAGGCAAAAACATTCATGTTGTGTTGATGATGATGGTGTGGTACCAATGCAATGACTTATTAGATACACTACACAGCCATTATACTGATACCACACCATCCTATGCAAGAATATCTGTGGGGTCATGACTCACATCACTGTCATTACACATGCATCGGACTTTGGGATATAGGCCTATGCAGGAACATCTGTGGTGTTGACGATGGTGTGGTACTGGTACAATGACTCTGTTGTTGTCTATGGAGTCATTGTACTGGTACCACACCATTGTTAGCACAATAAATGTTCTTGCATACCACCCATTTTTTTTTCTCGTATATGACTACTC
Organism: Petrolisthes manimaculis; assembly: GCA_034508575.1. Lineage (NCBI taxonomy): Eukaryota > Metazoa > Arthropoda > Malacostraca > Decapoda > Porcellanidae > Petrolisthes > Petrolisthes manimaculis. The sequence goes on along the minus strand of JAWZYT010001276.1, from coordinate 315,501 downwards.
TTGCTCATGATAAAGGTTCTTGTGTTTGTTAATTTACTTATGGGGGTAGTATACCTTTGGTATATTAGATAACAAATACCATGGTCTCCTGTCATTGCTTGGAATAGTTTAGAGAAATCAGTTGCTCCAGATATACCACCAACACTGTACTATCCCCTTAAGGTGGACTATGATGTTCTTTTTACGGTGTAAAATAATAACATTCTTTATGGAAACAGTGGTTTGAGTATTTGCATGGCAACATTGTTTCTCTTTCCATCAAAAGAGATTGTGAAAGAGGTGCAACACATTAATTATTCTGTACAGTATATATAATTATACAGTTATGCCTTGTTTGTTTTGCATTGGTGTTATGGGTATGTATTGTACTGTTTGTAATGAATCTGTGTTGTTTGAATCCACCATTGTTAACTTACATACTATTGTTATTAATGTAATTACTATTATTATTAGTATTAGTATTATCCCAGTATTGATATTGTTAATATTATTATTATTATTGTTGTTTTTCAGGGCTGTGGATTTACTGAACATCAACCAGAACACACCATACAGTGACTAGCCCACAGCAGTCAGCCTCTAGTTGGCTGTAAGGAAGGATAATAATAATGATGTACTGTGACTGACTAACTGCTGTACACCCTTGATATACAGTGAATGAATACTTGTATCCACCAACCACTTCATTCTACACTTAGTTGAAGACCATCCAATGTATGTTTTCTCAGGCTTCTGTTATTCATTACCCACCACCTCATTTTACACTCCTTGAAGACCAGCCAATGTTTACTCAGGCTTCTGTTATTTATTACTATATAGACTAAGAGGTTTACTTAGCCAGTGTTAAAAGGATAGTGCTAAATTCATTCATTCTATATCAAGGGCCTACTTTATAAATTTCCACCTTATACAAGAATATCGGTAGTGTTGATGATGAGTGTCTAGGGAGTCATCATACTATTACCATGCATACGATGGCTGAAAAGTATCTATGGCAATTACAATATTTTAGTTAACCTTTCAAAGACTAGTGTATTTTTTATATACACACAGGAAACAACCCTCATTATACAGTAATGCTTTGTTTCACACTGTTGTGTTGTATGGGTGTGTAGTTTGCTGTTGTAATGAATGTATGTACAGTAAATAATCCCTCTGTATAGTATACACCCAAAAACCAAATGGTGGATAATAAGGGTTTACTGTACACACATACATTATAAACAGTACAATACACACCCATGAATAAACCCAGTGGTGGATAATGAGTGTTTGCTGTACACACATGTATTACAAACAGTACAGTTGGTGGCAAATGTCCTGTCACCTCAGTCACGGTAAAACAAAAAGACTAATAATTGAACAACACATTCACCAATACAGAATTACACTATCCATGGTGAAAATTAAATACCTCTCTTATAAACCTCTCTTATATTTTAGTTTACGAGCCTGTGAAGCTTATATTTCCATACTCACTTTATAATTTGGCAGATTTAGTGACAGGACATTTGCCGCCGGCTGTACAATACACACTCATAACAGCAATAACTGTGCTTAACAAAAAGGCATTACTGTATATATTTATAGATTATTTTACATGCATAGTTATTTTACTTATGCATTTCCTACTAACATAACGGGATAGTATACTTTTAGTACATTAGAGTACCTTGATTCCTCCAAAGTATGTCAGGAAAGAGAACCAATAAATGAATATAATGGTATGTTGCCTGGAATAGTTTGGAGGAAACAGTTGCTCCATAATTACCACCAACAATACTTTACTATACATGTATACAGTAGTCCTTTAAATTTCCTAGTCATATATATTTACAAAGCTTTTGGTGGAGTTATTGTTAGAGAGTGGGGTCTTCAACCTTCAGTCCCCCCCTGTGTCGTAGGGGATACGAGAGTGACTGCACCATCGCAGGAATAGTGGGTGATGGGGAAGCCACTTCCCTTTTAACCCTTAAATAGTGGGTGTCGGCATATGTTGACGGCAGTACCGGATGATAGAAACTGCTGGTGTTGACATTTGTCGACAGACACATTTTTAAATAATTATGAGCAGCCCCTGATATACTTGATTAGGCTCACAACTGAGGGTGTGTGTGCTTAGGAGGGTCCTATGAGTCACACCAACCTTGCCCAGTCAGTGTACCAATATCTATCAGTGTGTTAGGATGTATTTTCAGTGCTCCGTTTTGCTATATAATTATCATATTTATGTACGTAAAACCCACAGTGATGTTATATTTTATATTGTTGTGTTGAAATACACAGCCATAGATAGTGTTGTAATATGTGATACTGACATGTTTTATGATGAAATCAGAGCATGAAAACGTACTTAGAAATGTCAGGAGAATGTAAAAAAGAGTGTGGCCTCATGATGGTTTGGATGGGCTGTCGTCCAGAAACCGCCTACTTCATAATTTGGGCTTTGACTCAGGTGGGCTAGGGTTGTGGATTGAAAATATACAATACAGTATTAAGTATACTTTGTAACCTGTGAAAAAATTAATGTTTAGTTGTCAACGTTTACTGTGAAAAACATTGGCCGGGCTTGGGTTATTTAAGGGGGAAATACAGTATTGATAAATATGGAGCAACTGATTCCACCAAATTATGCTAGAGTGACAGACCACCATTATGTTTGTGGATCTTGCCTTGTTTCCTGGCATACTTTGGAGGAATCAAGGTGCTTCAATATACCAGAAGTGTATTACCCCCTTAATGTTAATAACAGAAGAATGGTCTCATAAAAAAACTCCCATACATTGTAAATATTGATTTATTATTATTATTATACAGTATAATTATATACTCTGAAGATTTAAAATAATTGCTGATAATAACTAAGGATCAGTCATTAATTGTCTGTATATATAAGGAAGTTGCATAGTATACAGTATATATATATATATATAAAAAGAACATTGGTGGTGGTACTGGTACAATGAATGGCTGTGTGTGTGTGTGTTGTGTTATGTTGTGTGTGCGTGCATGCTTGTGCCTGTGTGTGTGTGTGCATTTGTGGCTTTGGAGTCGTCATACTGGTACTACACCAGCGTCAACACCACCAATGTTCTTGCATACAACCCTTAGTGTCAAGATTATGTTCCTGGGTTTAATTAGGCCACAAATTCATGACAGAAAATTGAAGAGCTACTGATTCCTTCTAACTATGCCACAAAACAAATATAGTAATGCCTTTTTTTTTTTTTTGTACTGTACTGTTGTAGTTATGGGTATGTATGGTATTGTTTGTTAAGAATCTGTGTATAATAAAGTAAAGAAACCCTATTTGTATATTACGCACCCTTAAATAAACCCAGTGGTGGATAATGATGAGGGTTTACTGTACACACATTCAATAAAACAGTACAACACACACCAATAACAACAACAGTACAGTACAAAACAAAGCATTACTGAATTCTATTGGTAATACTGAAGTAGTTTTTTTCCTGGCATAGTGTCGATGATTCAGCAACTCTACAGTGTACCAAGAAAAATAAAGGGATTTTGTTCTCCTTTTAGTGAGAATTTAAATTTATCCAGTGATGTATGTGTCTGTTTGCATGTGTGTGTTTGAGTGCATGCATGTGTGTTTGTGTGTGTGGGTATGTGTATGTGTGTGTGTATTGTTGTTGGTACTGTGAATCTATGATGATAATAATAATAATACCATTGATGTAGTGTTAATCCTTAAAATATTATCACATGAGTATTCTATTTACACTATTTGTAGTATATATAGGAAATCATATATAGGTGGTAATACACTTTTGGTACATTGGAGCTCCCTGATTCCTCCAAAGTATGCTGAGAAACAAACAGGACCTGATGAACAAAAATAATAGTGGCCGGTTATTGTTGCTTAGAGTAATTTGGAGGAATCAGTTGCTCCAGATTTACCACCAACACTGTACTACGCCTTTAATTAATCATTGCTTCGACACCTGCTTTAATCAAGTGAAGTATCTGTTTTGGGTGAATTGGAGGGCTACAAAATCCTCCAAACTATGCCACAAAACCGATCTCCCATTAGTAACATTGAGGTGATTTGTTTCCAGGTGTACCATTGAGGAGGAATTACTAGCCATCCAAATTACCAAAAAGAGGTACCATATTTCCCTCAATATTTCATTAATTTCATAGAATTTAATTTGGAAAGTAATGAATATACAATACTATAATGCCTTTTTTGTACTGATGTGAGTTGTTATGGGTGTGTATTGTACTGTTTGTTTGTAATGAATGTGTGTACAGTAAGCACTCATTATCCACTGCTGGGTTTATTTATGTGTGTGTAATGTAGAAAGAGGATTTATTTACTATACACCACATTCATTACAAATAGTACAATACACACCCATATCAATCGCAACAACAACAGTGAAAAACAAGCAAGGCATTAATGTTTATTTTACAGTAGTCAAGTACACAGGTTGACTTTGACATTGAAAGGTGTTGCATTTTAATTATTAATTTATACAGAGGATGTTTGTTTCTCTGTTTTCTGTGTCTATATAATTTTAACTTGTGATATTAAGGGGGAAGTAAGTATATATAATCTTGGTACATTAAGGCCGGTTCACACTGGCAAAATCTCGGCATCTGTTCTCTCCGATTTCGAGGAACAAAAGTTCGATTTTGGCGTTTTTTCCCAGGAAGGGATTCACACGGACAAGAGACCACAGAGGCGGTGGCACGGTATCTCTGTTTGTAAACAAAGATGGACCGCCAAGCACATATGAGATATGCTGTTTTCGATTTTTCATTATTGCAAGATACCGGTATTCTGTGAACAAGAAGTACCCATGGTAATGAAAAGCATATTTAGATTTCAAGATGAAAAGGCAGTTGCTCGCCTATAGAATATAAATAAAATTTTAAGAGTATTTAAAAAAATTTGAAGGAAAATCCAAAATCAGCTCATAATTCTACTGAAGGAGTTGTGATTAATTTGTAGAAAGTTTTATTACTTTGCATGAAGTTTGTGGATTAAAGAAGAAGAACACACATTGCAATTAAGTTTTTCTTTTATAAGAAAAGAATTTACGGGCAGTAGTGGATTTTGTATTGAAGAATAGATGTTTGAATGAATTTACTTGTAAATTAATTCCCTAAGACCATAGAAAACTAGTCTTCCTGCAGTGCAGCGCTCTGATTGGTTCGCAGGTTTGATTTCTCGCCAATCTTGGCAAGCGGCCGCGATTCCGGTGAAAAACGACCGACATGCCGGTCTCTCAATTTCGGGAAAAGAGGCCGGAAACACCTCCCGGGGGAACCACTTTCTGGAAGAAAGTGGCCAAGATTTTGCCAGTGTGAACCGGCCTTTAAAGTGCCTTGATTCCTTCAAATTATATTATTATGCCAGGAAACAAACAAACAGGATCAAATGAACAACCACAGACAAACAATTGGTGGCCTATTGTTGTTGTCATTTGGAATAGTCTGGAGGAATCAACATTTTCTCCAGATTTTCCACCAACACCAACACTATACAAAGGTTGTTGCCTGGAATAGTTTGGAGGAATCAACAGTTGCTCCAGATTTACCACCATCACCAACACTGTACTATAATAACTACCCTCTTCATTTAAAGAGTCATTACTGTACACTACTGTACTGTATTATTTTTATTCTGATATAAGGAAAAATCGATACATTCCAGTATATATTAGTCTTATGTGTAACTATAGCATAACAACACAAGACAAAATTATGGGATAGGAAAAAAGTTGGAGGAAAAAACTAGAGGAATAATATTGAAGGGAAAAAATTAGAGGCAAAACATGAAGGAAGGAAAGTTGACGAAAAATGTTGGTGATGTAAATGGAGCAATTATACTTTGATTCTACTAAGGATTGTCATCTATCTATCTTTCTTTAATGATTTTTTTGTATGATACAGTAGGCCTTCGATACACAATGACTAAATAACTAGTTGTATCTATCCACTACTACATTTTACACTCATTGAAGACCATCTAATATATTCCCAGACATCTGATATTCATTACCCACCAATTATTTCATTTTACACTCATTGAAGACCACCCAATATTTTCCCAGGCTTCTGTTAATCATTAACCAACATTATATTATATACAGTATTCATTGAAGACCATTGCATATTTTCCAAGGCTATATTACCATACAGACTAGTAGGTGATTTACTGAGCCTGTTTTAAAAGGATAGTGATAAATGTAATCATTATATATCGAGGGCCTACTGTATCAAGAATGTATGTTTCTGTATATGTCAGAGTTTATGGAGTCTAGTCTAAATAAAGATGGTTGTAAAGATTTTTATGTCAGTATTATTGTGATTTAACCATTGGAAAGTTGTCATTGAGATACTTAGTACAGTAATATCTTGTTTATCACTTTTGTTATGGGTGTTTCCTATACTATTATCTGTAAATCTGTGTACAGTAAACCCTCATTATCCATCACTGGGTTTATGGGTACCGGTAGTGTAATGTTCAAAGAGGATTTACTATACTGTACACAAATTCATAAATACCCATACCAACAACATTGTAAAACGAGGCATTACTGTAAATTCCTTGGACAGATGTTTAGATAAGTTATATAAGATATGAGGATCAGTTAAGGCTACTTGTCCTAAATGAAGCCGATATGACTCATTACGGAAACAGAAGTAAAAATATCTTCCAGCTGACGTCAGTCGGAAATAATTATGATCATTACGTCTATGCCGCCTAAATATTATAGATAATTATCATAACTCTACCAGCAGGATTTTTTTTACCACAGCATCCCGGAGATTAAAGAGATATTTTCTTTTTGGTAAACCGGATGAGCTGATGATACCGGAACTTCAACACTGACCGGAAGTGCCATACCATACCAGTAGGCGGGAAATCAAAGCTGAAGTAAGTATATCTTTTGGCGTTTTCATTAATTTTCCTTGTTTTTACTTTTCATATGTCATTATCTGTACTTTTAGTAGTCAAAATCTAATTATAATTGTGATGTAACCATAAAGAGTATGAAAAAATAAACAATATGATTTAGGAGAGAATAAATACGAGTGAATTAAGAACACGGACATGCCGTAGTCTGGTTTAATACGAGCTTCGTTGTAATTTACTTTGACTTTGGCAATCGGCTAAAACCCCTAAGACAGTATTATATACATGTAAAATAAGGGTTCTTGTCCAAGAACCAACTATATTAGTGGAAATTAACTTATGAGTACAAATTACATCAATAATGAATCGATGAATGATGCATAGCCAGTTATCACCATCATATTAGTAATACCTTCCCCTCCAACTTTTTCAGTCGCCGTTTACTCATATTTTTTCGGCTCCATCCCTCCCTTTCGCGGCTATTTATCAGTGTACTGTACAGGAAATATAATGTTCTTTACATTAATTTTGGCAGATACATCTCAACTAACATGACGCCGAATGATGACGGTTTGTACCGCCTGCAGGAAGTGTGGCAACCGAAGTTGTGGTAAAGACAAGAAATTAAGATGGCATCTCGTATACAGTAATTTGTAAGTGTTTTGTTTATCTCTTACACTGTACTTATTACACATTGTTACGATTTGTTTAAACTTGGGTATAATTTTATTTTATTTAGGAACATTTTGATGTGTGTATGGATGCATGTTTACATGACATGAGTGACAGAGTGAGTTCACTGAGTTGATTGGAAAGAAAGGACAGCAAGCGTGGCGCGGGTGTGATGGGTGCCTGCTGGCTGGTAAGGATATACTTTTTTTTTTTTTTCACTATTGAGTTCCCGAAGGGATTGTATTGTGTTGGAGGAGCTGCCCTAGTTCTGTTGAGCCTAGTGATGTCATAGCCTGCCCAAATGGTTACTGACAATGTTTTACAGTTATAAGTTTGGGGAGTCCGGAGCCTTAACCCCTAAACAAAGGGGATAAATCTAACCTGGTCAAAATGCACTGTCTATCACACTGGGAAATTATAAAGATAAACGTCATAAAGCAAAGACAACCAACAACCAGTATATGCCTATTATGGAAATTGATAATTAACTTCATATTCTGTAACTCTTAACTATTACCAATATTGATGGTCAATATTCCCAAGGCCATGGAATACTGTTGCCGCCACAAATATTTTCACCTTCCACAAATATATAGTCATTCTCATATAATTTAGGTATTTATCTAGACTATTGCCATTTTGTGATCCGGCTGGTCTCAGTATTTTGCTCCGGTCATTTCTTGGTACTTTACTATGGTTATTTCCCAGTAGTTTGCCCAGGTTAGGGCCAGGTACTTTGTCAGGTTAGGTCCCGGTAGTCTGATGTGGTCTAGGTTATGTTAGGTAAGGTCAGACTAATTTCAAAATGGCACATTTGAATATACCCTATCTTGGAAAAGGGGCATTTCCGAAGAAAATTGTCTTAAAATGGTATGAATTAGTGGGTAAAGAGGGTAAAAACATCGTAATACCAACTGGCAATAAAGTAGATATGTACCATAATTAATTCCTCAAAACTACTCCAAGCAACATAGGTCACCATTATTTTTGTTAATCTGATCCCGGTTTCTGGCATACTTTGGAGGAATCAAGGCACTGTAATGTACCAAAAGTATACTATTTCCTTAAGTATTTGGGCCATTTCGGTCGGTGTATTGCATACCAAGACAACTTTCTGTTTTGTGTGGTAATTGCAAAGATGTTTTTAGTTTACTGTGTGAGGTTAAGTTTTTGCGTGGTGCAGGGTGTCCGGAATTTTTTACCCGAAATTTTGGCATATGCATGCTTTATTAATTCTGAAAAGAAAATACTCTATTGATGTGATCTTTTTTTTTCTTAGGTTAGCGGTAATTGAGACATTTAATTAAGGGGGGGTTGGAGTAGGGGACAGGCTCAAATGTTCAAATATCACACATATAAAGGGGTGTAGGAATAGGGGGACAGGCCAAAATTGCCAAATTTTCGGGTAAAAAATTCCGGACACCCTGTATACATTATATACTCTGATTTGAGGAGAGGCCTCTCTATCTCTCTGTCTGTCTGTCTTTGTTAATAAAACGAACACTATATTCTTTGTGTAGATTTATTCTACAAGGCTATTATTCATATACTAAGGCTATAGCAAATAAGGGCAAGGAGCCTAAGCAGTAATCACTTAAAATTAGTCACTTGGTAAACCAGTATTTCCAGAATCTTGAATTACCTCTCTTTCCATATAGCATGTGTAAGAGTTCCTGTGGCCAAAACTATACAGTACCACCCTTGGTGTACTAACAACACTGGATAACAATGTGCCAAATGTTGCTAGTATGAAATATTTATGCTACATTCATAACAATATATAACCTCAATAAAGAAGTAAATATATTATACACAGTTATTCAAGTCAATTTAGAAGTAGTAAATAGTTGACATAATTCTGTCTTATACTATGAGACAAAGGGCCACATTCAAGAACATTCAAGGTGTATACAATGGTGTAGTACCGGTACGACGACTCCATACACACACTACAGAGTCATTATACTGGTACCACGTATACGCCATGGTCAACACTATAGGGATGTTCTTGTATATGACCCAAAGTGATGTGTGTTGTCAATGATTTGGCAAGGCAGAGGGCAGTATGTAATGTATCCCTTCATTTACCAGTGCCTCAATGTTCACCATATTCTTGAAGGACTATAGTACTATTATAATATTATATAAATGGTTACCCAGAATGGAAGAAAGCATACAGTAATCACAGTTACGTGTGTTCGTTATTAGTATATTATCATCAAAACAGTGCAAATGGTAAAATAAATAAATAATTTCCTTTATTTCATATACTTGTGGATAACAAAAGTGAAATACAGTATTAAACCGTATATAATGATATTTGATTATGCAGTAATTAAAAGTATTGTACAAAAATAGGCCATCAATAAATTATGTGGTAATGAATAACAGAAGCCTGGGAAAACATTTGGTGGTATGCAATGAGGGAGTGAATGTAAAATGAAGTGGTGGATACAAGTAATTATTCATTGCATATCGAGGGTCTATCTATAGTTGTGGGAGCTGGTGTTGTAGTTGTGGTTATAATTGGTGTTGTGGTTGTAACTGGATATGGAGTTGTGGTTGTAATTGGTGTTGTAGCTTGTTATGGAGTTGTGGTTGTAGTTGGTGTTCTGGTTGTAGTTGTAGTTGGTTCTAATGACGATGAGAATAATGAAGAATGGGACGAGGAAGATGAACATGACGACAAAGAATGTGACGAAGAATATGATAATGACTGTGAATGTGAAGGAGGTAATATTATGGACAGCGAAGAAAGGGAACATGAAGATGAATATGACGACGACAAAGGTGATGAAAAGGTCAGTGAAAATGAACACAAGGACGAAGAAGAAGAATATGACAGTGAATATGAAGAAGAATATGACGATGACAGTGAATATGAAGGAGATAATATAGTCAGTGAAGAAGAAGAAGCAGAAGATGATGATGAATATGACGACAGTGAATATGATGAAGATAATAATATAAAAAGCGAAGAAGGAGAGGAGGAGGTGGATGAAGAAGAAGAAAATGAGGATGAAGATGGTTGAGGTGGTGGTTGACACGGTGGCTTGCAAACGATGGATGCAGAGGCTGAACTGGATGAAGTTGACGAGAACACAACGAAAGGCAGTGTGAAGGAGTAGGAGGATGGAAGTGGTGGTAGTGATGGGGTGGTGGTGGTGGTGGTAGCTTTAGTGGTAGTGGTGGTGGTACAGCCTGGAAAGAAGAGAATACTAATTAAATTTGCATGGGGGTCAGAAAATTGGAGGTTATACTTTATAGTGAGCCCTTCAATTAAGTGTTACCACGAAAACAAAAACATCTATATTGAAGGAGCTTAGACTCATTATTTCGTGGTATGGTCAGGAGGAATCAGAAGCCACCAAGTCTCAAACATGATCACAGGGTCCTTAATTAATATAAATAGAGTTGGAAAAATACATACACTCGTGATGAAAGAAATCCCCAGTGTCCATCCACTGGCCTTGGTTACACACGAAACCCTTACAGTCCTCATAGACAACATATCCATGGTAGTATGTCCTGTTACCAAGCCAACAGCCTGTAAGGAACACAGAAGATTGAATGGAATCGAAAAGTTTATTGTTACAAAGCCATACAACAAACAGACAATAATTATATATCCTACTGTATATGGACAGTAAGCATATGATAAAAAAAGGGACAGTTGGAGAAGTGAATTCCCCTTTTAGTAGCCTTTTACAACAAGCAGGGATAATGGTGAGGTATTTGTAACTCCCTTCCCCAGGAGGAATCACAGGTGCTCCAGAATTACCACCAACGCTGTTTATACTACTCCCTAAATTAATATATATTGTGTACTTACAATTGGCATCCTTTATGAATAACCATAAACCTTGATTACACTCAGCAAGTAAACACATGGCTATAGTTCTCCTCTGACTGTGTAAGTAACTTCTGCCTTCACTCATACAACCTGTAACACAACAATATTATATAGTCAGCAAAAATCACCAGTGTATGTGATGTACTTATATATGTATGAACGAACTACAACTAACAAATCAAAATTTAATATAGCTGTATCCTCTTAAACTTTATACATACATTTAGGGTGACTGAAGACTCCTGTTTTGACCCAGACGCCTTTGTTGCATTGGATGGCTTCACATTTCCCATATCGTGTTTGACTGTGGATGAATGTAGCTCCCAGGAAGGAACAACCTGTCATAAATGTAGTACTTAATTAAGGGAATAGTACACATTTGGTACATCCCTCCAAAGTATATCCCAGGAAACAACAGGACCAGAATAGCAAAAATAATGGTGACCTGGTATGTATGTCCTTGGAATAGTTTGGGGGAATCATTTGGTCCAGATTTACCAACATACAACACCATACTCTCCCCCCCCCCCTTAAGAGTACATCAAAAAATACTCCAATGTATGTATGTACAGCAAAGTCTATGAATATTATCACCATATAAAAGTCCCCAGTGGCAGATTGTAAAAAATACTAACTTATTTGTTTAGCAATACATATATAGATAGAGTAAAGAATTGTGCCTGTGGTTAAGCTAATTAATGGATGATACGAGGAAAATAGTAACATCCATTCATCATCAGTGTTTGTATACAGTCATGAGCCTTTAGTAAGTATCCAGGTTCATTGGTATGTCACATGAGTCAAAACTTAATTAAACAAGACCTGGATATGACATTGTATTATGACTCGTTACTGTACGCTCGTAAACCACAATACTTAGCCCACCCAAGTCGAAACCCGAGATCTGAACCAGGCTGTTTCTGGACGACAGCCCACCCAAACCATTATCAGGACACACACACATACACACACACACACACATGGGCTGTCGTCTAGATACCACCTGCTCCCCAGATCTCGGGCTTCAACTCAGGTGGGCTAGGAATTGTGGATTGTGAATGTACAATAAATGAAACAATTTAATGCTAACATTGTGGGTCGGAATATACTCCAGTGTGTTGCCAAATTCCCCTGGTACACTGTAAGGCCTCACAGCTGTTGTAACGAACCTGTCCATGGAGGTAACCTTTTCTGTCAAACATACAACCTGTAACAACAACAGTGATGGTGGTATTATATATACAGTTGGAGAGAACCTTGTCTGTCAAACATACAGCCTACATATAACAACATCAAAAACACAAGCAACACAGTTGTGATATTATGTACACAAAAAGTGTATTGATTTCCCCCTTAATGTTCTTGTCAATGCACAAAACATGTATTATTTGCCCCCTTAATTAAACTCTCGTTTCATATATACATTTAGGATCACTGATGAGGTTGGTGTCGATCCACTTGTTTACCACACATCGGAACAGCCCACACCGGTAATGGATCAAACTACCACTAGTGTAGGACTCACCAAGATACCAACACTCTGCAAAAAACAAAATGCTGGAATGATATTCATAAAGCATCTTAGGGTCGTTTTGTTCTTCTAGTTCCTTATCCTTGTGGAATACTTTGGAAGAGGAATCAAGGCACTTTAATGTATACTATCATTTGAAACTCAAGTAAGCAAGCAAGAAGATTATACATACTCTTAGGCATGCAGCATCCCTGACAAGCATAGCCAACGCAGCCTCTCCTGTCCACAGTTCCATTAAGGCAAGGTCTTTGATCGTCGATACAAAACCCCTTGGCAGTAGTACAGGAAAGTTTGGGTTGACAACGTTTGACACAACAATGACAACCACTGTCCCTGGAACACCCTCGGGGAATCTCACGCTCACTCTCTCCACAGGCGTCTTTCTGGCATGTGCCTCTCAAACGCTGACACACTGATAGAATTTGTGTTGCACAACCTGTAATGAATATACAAGGTTATTTTGTGTTATAGTAGGATTGATAGTTCCATGCCTTTACGGTACAAAGCAATACATACAAGTCAATAATTTACTGATAGTGTTCAAATGATAGATAGTGCAGTGTGAAAATTAAGTGTGGGCATCTACTAAGGTGCCGAGCATAGAAGAAGCAACCATACAACGCCATGAAGCTCCACTACTCTCCATCCAGGAAACACACGTGAAGCAACAACAAACACTTTATAGCTTCACTCAATTATCTCGGGGCCTCGCAAGAGTAACACACTACTGACACCCAACAGAACCGAGGTTGAATAATTTATTATATAAAAGAAAGATTATATAATATTATAGGCTCTTAAAAAATGATTACTCTTACTCTTGGGCACACAGCATCCCTGACATCTGTACCCAAAGCAGCCATATCTGTTGACTGTTCCATTGACGCAGGGTCTTTTGTCATCAATGCAGAAGCCCTTGAGCTTGTAACAAGATTCTCGAGGTTGACAGCGCCTCGCACAACATTGACAGCCACTGTTCCTTGGGCAGCCATGAAGAACTTCTCTCTGGTCTTGTGTACACTGGTCAGATTGGCAGGTGCCTCGGTATCTTTGGCATGTCCTCCGTATTTGTACACCACAAGCTGTTCAACACAATAACCTCTCATAAGTTGGTCCTCAATATAGCCCAGCATCGTGGTGTGGTAGTTTGTAAGGCCCAAATACAAGAATATCTGTGGTGTTAACGATGGCATGGTACCCGTCAGATGGCTCTGTTGTTTGTCTATGGAATCATGGTATCGGTATTGTACCATGCCATCGTGAACACCATCATTGTTCTTGAATATGGCCCTAAGATGGGTGTGTATTTCATCATTTGTAATGAATCTGTGTACAGTAACCTACATTATCCACCACTGTGTTTATGGATGTGTAATGTACACTCGCGGTCACAAATTGTGTCCCGATCCCCTGGCAAAATGAATCACAAACAGCCAAGCTTTGAAGGTTCGAACAACTGTGCGTCTCTCTACAACACACAGTAGTTCGAATCATCAAAGCCAAGGGATCAGTACACAATTTATGACCGCGAGTGAACAAAGATGGTTTAATGTAACACTAATTAATTAAAAAACAGTATATACAAGTCTTATACACACCCATAATACCAACCGTACAAAACCAGTCCTACTGTATTTTTATGTTATATTTAGTCAATTCAAATTGGATAATCTTACTCTTGGGCACACAGCATCCCTGACACCTGTATCCATAACAACCATCACTGATAGTAATGCCGTTTTGACAGGGTCTTTGGTCATCGATACAGAATCCCTGAGCCTGTGAGCATTTGTTCTTGGGTTGACATTGCTTGGCACAGCAACGACAGTCTCTCCCCTTCAGACAACCCTTGGCGATTTCACGTTGATCTTTTCCACACGCATCCGACTGGCAGGAACCACTGAACAAGCGGCAGGTAAACTGAGTTTGTGTGGCACAGGCTGTGATGAGGAAGTACAGTTGTATTTCTATTTGTATGTTTGAGCATTTCGTGAAAACTACACATCGCACATCAAGACGAAAGACGTTCAGAATCATTACGTATACGTCGTATAGGAACATGTTTTGGTGGTTTTTTATTTCGGGCACACTTTCACTACCCACAACAAAACTCCACAAACCTGAGTGAGGAAGGCAACAGCTGTAGTTTGGTGGGCAATATGTTGTATCATGAGTGAGGAGAAGACAATCCCTGTTCCAGGTATTACGGACACACTGACCACCCAGGCTACTGCAGTACTTGTTCCTATCAGTCTCAACCTAATGGAATAAACAACAGTGGCCAAATGGAACCTTGGTGAATTATAATGTTCTCACTAACCTAATGGAATAAACAACTCTATGTAACAGTGACTTATTTCTTTTTGACTTAGTAATTGTTTTATTTATTATTTTTTTTATTTACTAATTATTTGACTTGTTAATTATTTTACTTACCTCGCCATCACAGTAGACAGTAGAGATGGTTACCAGTTGCATTATTATTATTATTATCATTGTTATCATCACTTTATCCATCTTCTTTCACAAAGTTTGATTCTACTATTTATTATAATCTTGGCTTTTATCCTTTGAATGTCTCTGTAGGTGTATTTATTTATTATTTTTACTTAATTTAGGCAAAACATCTGGAATTTAATAATATAAATAATACAGGCGACATCATGAAGTTAAAAATATTGGTAGGCCTACTCGAAAATATTGTCACTACTAATGATAGAGGAGCTGTTGTTTTGTATCATAATAGTTTGGAGGATTCACTAATACTCCAATGTACAGTATTTAAGGGGGTGCGGGAATAGGGGGACAAGCTTGGGGGAGTTTAGGGGGGTGCAGGAGTAGGGGGACAGGCTTGGGGAGGGGGGGGGGGTTAGGGGGGGTGCGGGAATAAGGGGGACAGGCTTTCTACCCCCCCCCCCCCCCCCTAAGCCTGTACCCCTATTCCCACCCACCCCCGACCCCCCCCCCCCCCCCCCCCTAGCCTGTCCCCTACTCCCGCACCCCATTAACCATGCCACGAAAATAACGAGCTCCTTCCATATAAGTGTTGTGTACATGTGTTTCGTGGCCATATTTGAAGGACTCGTTTACCTCCAATTTTCTGAGGGGCCCGGTGTAAGTGTGTCTTGTTTCATATGTCGGCAACTGTACATCAAACTTATATAATCCCTCAATCTCACATTAGAATTGACCTGACCTGACCTGACCTCATGACCTACATAATTATAATAAGGGGATATTTATCTCTCTTGTTCCTCCAAAACTATTATATATATCACGAAACACATCCCCCATATGTGTGTGCCATTGAAGGAGTCTGTTTTTTGGCGTTGTAAGGAGGAATCAGTAGTAATCTGCCAACAAGACAGTCTCCTTAAGGGACCCTGTGATGTAGTCAGAAAATTGGAGGTAAATGAGTCCTTCAAATATTGCCACGAAACACACACACCTATATGGAATTAGGAGTTAGTTTGTTTGTTTCATGGCATATATCAGGAGGAATCAGAAGCCACTAATAATATTCATACACAATCACAGAGTCCTTAATTAAGTTGAAGATGAACATTAAATTCACTGTATTCTTCAAAAGTGTATATCATATTATAAACATATATACAGTAGAGGCAGTATGTAAACCTTTTCTCTGTATTTATTCGTAGTAATATATATATATATATATATATATATATATATACCCTCTTCATACAGTAGTGCCTTGTTTGTTTTGTACTGTTCAGATGTACTGTACCAACACTGTACTGTACTGTACTATTACTTAAGTATAGTACAAACAAACTCGAGAAGTACTGTACTATGTTATATGTGTGAACTGTACTATACTGTACTGTACTGGGTTATAGGGGAAGGTGAAGCAGCAGATGCAAAGTATGACAGTAGAATGAAGTACATACTGTATGTAGCCTACGTGTGAGGTGACTAAGAGAGAAAGAGAGAGAGAGAGAGGGAGAAGTAGGGAGAGGGGGTCGAACCATCTGCATGCTCTAAAACCTCGTAAATCATATCTTTTTTTTTCTTCTATTTTTTACTTTAGTATTTTTTCCTTCGGGTTTGTTTATGCACCACAACTGGAGTGACTAGGTAGGTATACTGATTTGCATGTTAATACGTGTGCATGACCCTCAATGCATACATGTACTTACATACATACATACTGTACATACATATCGTTTCATTTGCAGGTGTTGTAGGACTAATGACTGGGACTGTACAATACAAACATATTTTTTTTTCTCGTAATCACACACACATAACAAAAAAGTCACACACACGTCTCTCTCTCTCTCTCTCTCTCTCTCTCTCTCTCTCTCTCTCTCTCTCTCTCTCTCATGTTTGGTGTATTGAACATGAAGGGTTGGTTACATATATCCATCACATTGACTTACCAACAACATCTGTGTCTGTCTGTCTCCCTGTCTGTCTGTTTGTCTGTCTGTCTGTTTAATAAGGGGCCGTGGGTGGGAGGGGGGAGGGGGGTAGTGTTAGGGGGGGGGGGGTAGAATCTGGAGCAACTGTTGATTCCTGTTGATTCCTCCAATTAACTATTCCAAGCAACAGAAAAAAAAACAACAATATTTTTGTTAAGGACCCTGTGATCGTGTAGGAGACTTGGTGGCTTCTGATTCCTCCTGACTATGCCACGAAACAAGCTCATTCCATGTAGGTGTGTGTGTGTGTGTGTTTCGTGGCAGCATTTGAAGCACTCATTTACCTCCAATTTTCTGACTACTTCAAGCAACTACAACAGAACATCACCATTATTTTTTTGTTCATATGGTCCTGTTGATTCCTGAGAGCATACTTTGGAGGAATCAAGGTACTCCAATCTTACCAAAAGTGTATTATTTCTCCCTTAAGATGACACAATATATGGAAGTTTGTAGCAATCAATATAATTATACTACAAGGAGATATCATACTTTTTTATTATTTTCCAGATAAATATATAACAAATATATGCATTGAGTTGTTGTTGTTGTTAAGGAGGAAGCACAGTGTTGGTGGTAAGTCTGGAGCAACTGTTGATTCCTTCTAACTATTCTAAGCAACAGAACATCATCATTATTTTTGTTCATCTGGTCCTTTTGTTTCCTGGCATACTTTGGAGGAATCAAGGTGCTCCAATGTTACCAATGCCCCTTTGAAATGTGTAAGCAGTAATACAATGTTTGTAGTTTTTGTAATTTTTGTAGTTTTCATTTATGTGAGAAAACAGTAATCACAGTTTCAGTTGGGCCTGGATATAAAATGATGAAACTTAGCACTATCCTTTTAATTAACATAGTAAATCACCTTGTCTGTATGGTAATGCATAACAGAAACCTAAGAACACATTTGGTTGGTTTTCAATGAGCAATGGAGTAGAAAATGACAAACGGAAGCCTGAGAAAACATTTGGTTAGTCTTCAAAGAGGGACAGTGTATAGAATGGAATGATGGATACAAGTATAAAATATTATCATCATTGTATATCGAGGTTCTCTGGCATACACCTCTACATGTTTCTACTCAGTCAAATGTTTTAGGTTGTATCACTTCTGGTTTGGGTGGTAATACCGAGAAGGTGAGAACACTGTAGGCTTTTCTATAGACATCACGACAGACCAGTACCAACAAGAGGCCAATTATCTGTGCTACAACAGGCACACAGAAGAAAACCCAGTCTAGAGGGTCTTGGTGCCTCTGTACAACAAAAGCAACAGAGAGACTGAGGTATGGCACAGTAACAATGATGGTCCATTTCAGAGGGACGGCCACAGCGAAGGTTTCCATGAGGCTGAGGGCAAACCGTGAGTTGAGGTTATAGAAGGGTCCACCTCTCCTACCACGAACCTTGGCCGTCCAGTACACAAACACGAGGAGGAAGATGGTGACCAGGCCCAGTAGTGCTAGCCACAGCATATCCCAAGATGACCCCATCAAACCCACTGCCAGACCTCGACCACCTGTCCATCCAAGTATACATATAGTACACTAAGTTTAAGGGGAGATTATTTTGTTAGTGAATTGCATGGAAAGTTTCGAATTCCTCCAAACTATGCCAGGAAACAGATCCCCTATATTAGTACCATTGGGGTCGTCTGTTTATTGGTATAGTTAGGGGAAATCAGTAGCCTTCTAATTTACCAACATGAGAATCTATAGCTCTGATTAATTAATAGGATGATTTACTTTTGGGACATTGGAAAGCCTTGATTCTTCCAAAGTATGTCAGGAAACAGCACCAGATTAATAATAATAATGGTAGCCTGTTGCCTGGAATAGTTTATAGGAATCAATGCGCTCTGTTTTACCACAAGTATACCATCATCTTAAGGACCCTGTGATCGTGTATAAAAACTGGAGGCTTCTGATTCCTCCTTCTGTATAGGTGTGTGTGTTTCGTGGCAATATTTGAAGCACGCGTTTATCTCCAATTTTCTGACTACATCACAGGGTCCTTTAATTAAAAGCAATAACAGTGGAAAAACATGAGAGAAATGTTTACAAAGAAGGGCCGCATGCAAGAACATTGGTGGTAGTGACGATGGTGTGGTACTATACTCTTCACCACGACACAACACCAAGGATATTCTTCTTGCATACGGCCTATGAAAAGGAATACACACATACATACATACACACAGGTAACTCACCCAATGGCAGCTAAGGCGACACATATACATACATACATAAACACACATACATACATACATAAACACACATACATACATAAATACATACATACACACACGCACATACATACACATACATACACATACACACACAGGTAACTCACCCAAGAGGAAGATAGCAGCTAAGGCAACACATACATACATACATAAACATACATACATACATACATAAACACAGATACACACACACACAGGTAACTTACCCAAGAGGAAGATAGCAGCTAAGGCAACACATACACGTTGCCACACCAAAGGTTTCTCCATCTCCTGACTATAATATTTGTTGACAACGTAGAAGGTGAACCCAAAGGCAGCGTTAATGATACACACACTCAGACTCACTACTGGAACCCAACCTGTGTGTAGTAGAAGAAATGTATGTGTTATAATGGTTCGATTCCACTGTGGTATTCGTTTGTTAGCTTCCCAACCAATCACACTCGTAAGGCTTCATTATTTTCCAAACGCTGAGTATCCACATTCACAAAATCTATCAAACAGTAAGATAATGATGATCACTGTATAGTTTACTTATCAAATTCGTTAAATAATTCAGTCATAAGTCATTTAGAACACTTTATTTACTAACTGGGGTATTCAGCTGATCCTTTCCAAAGGGCATCCTCCCTTACGGCATAGTAGGACACTTTATTTACTAACTGGGGTATTCGGTTGATCCTTT
Source organism: Petrolisthes manimaculis (assembly GCA_034508575.1). NCBI lineage: Eukaryota > Metazoa > Arthropoda > Malacostraca > Decapoda > Porcellanidae > Petrolisthes > Petrolisthes manimaculis. The sequence continues at coordinate 295,179 of JAWZYT010001276.1, read as the reverse complement.
CCTTAGGGCATCGTAAGACACTTTATTTACTTACTTGGGTATTCGGTTGATCCTTTCCTTAGGACTTCGAAGGACACTAAGTAGCCCTGAAGGATGAGTTGTGGTACAGACTCTGACAAGCCCTGTAGAAGTCTGGTAAAGCCTGCCCACTCTGTCTCAATCAAGGTTAGTGTGTCACCCAATGTTCCTGTCATGTGTCTGTAGCATCTGTAGAAGACCAACCATCCAGTATTAATTAAGGGGAGATTGATTCTTTTGTTGTTGGTAAATTGAAAGGCTATTGATGCCTCCTAACTATGCCCAAGAACAGACTCCTTCAATACTTATAGGGGATCTGTTTCGTGGCATAGCTTGAAGGAATCAAAGACCTTCCAGTTCACCAACAAAAGAATATTCTGTTAAGGGGTTAGTACAGTTATATAAAAAGAAGTACAATTGGTCAAATGATTATAATATAAAAGTAAATCAGTGGCAACAAATACAGCAAATATACTCAAATATACTCACGCCTTGATAACATAGAGGTGAGGTACAAAACATAGGAGAACCTTTTGAACTCTCTGCTTGGTGCCCAGTGTTGACAAGTCATATCTGAAGGGAAAGTTTTTTTTTTTTTATGTTTTGTTTCTGTAGTGTATAATTATTAATAACACAGTAATAACAAAATTGTAGTTCCTATTATACTGTGTTTTTATTGATTATCTGGGGCCGGTGTATATACGTATAATACCTCCCGTCACATAATAATAACTTTAGAAAAAATAGCATTACACTGATTATAATATGTGTGTGTGTGTGTGTAATTCCAGTAGGATCTACAGTTGCCTCTATTAGTAACTAGCACAGCGCCTGATGGCTTTGACGACATGTGGCACCACTGTGTTTGTTTATTCGTTACCACAGAATATTTATTTAATGGACGGAACTCACTCCTGCTTTATTAGTATCTATCATAAGGACGCTATGTAAACAAACACAGTGGTGCCACATTTCACCTAAACCAACCGGACGTAGCCTAGGTTATGCTCGTTATCAGTGGTGGCAACTGTACTGTACATGCCTATATGATGTTCTGTTGTAGAAGGAACAATTACAGGTATATGGTAAGGCACTTTACCTGTCAAGAACGGTAATAATATTGATGATAAAGCTTGATACAAAGGTGATGACAATGATAAACGCCCCCCACGTGTTATAGGGCAACTCGTACGCCTTCACACTATAGCGGTCAGCGTATACAAAGAGATAGATGGCATAACAAAAACTAGTGATTGTATCAATGAGGAAGAGTGTAGTGCTAAGCAAAGGGAATAATGCCCAGCTAAGTCTTGTACTCATCCTGCTATTCACACTCTGTACACCCCTAGGATTTTCACTCCTAGGATTTCCACTCAAAGGAATTTCACTTCTCGAATCCTCACTTAATAAAACTTCACTTCTCGGATTCTCACTCAATAACAATTCACTTCTCGGATTTTCACTCAAAAGATTTTCACTTCTCGGATTCTCACTTTGACTGACTGGGTGGTATTGGTCAGTAGGCATTGGTATATGATATCCTTTGTATTGCTTTGTATGATGTCCTTTTTGACCCTTGGTATTCCTAAATTTTGTATTATATTCTTTAATTGTCTTCCTTTGATTAATATTCTTTTTATGATGTCCTTAACTTTCGGTACTCTTCAACAAGTTTGTATAATATTCTTTAATTGTCTTCCTCTGTATAATGTTTTTTGTATTCCTTTATAAGTCTTGGGTCCACCCTTCACATGTTAGTACTGAGGTGTTTGTTCCCTTCCTTATTTCATGTTTCTAATCTTATCTTTAGTTTGTCTAATCATGTGCAAGTGATAACAGCTTGGAGTAACGTCCGGTACTACTGTATGATATTGATAATAAGACTATATATTTATGCATTATTTACTGAAAGATATGGTACGTTACATTCCAAAGCTGTTTCCCAATACTTGTACAGTGTTGGTAAATCTGGAGAATACGATTCCTTCAAACTATGTCAAGCAACAACAGTAGACCTTAATGAACTTCCCACATTTGTAGACAAAAGGTTTTATTCCAACAGTTTCAGTTTTTTTTTTTCTATACCTGAGACTTCAACCTTGGGGCTGTAGGCTTTAAGTAGCCCGTGACTCTTGCGAGGCCCCGAGATTATTGAGTGTCGCACCAGATGAGACAGTGGAGCTTCGTGGTGATGTTGGTACTGTAGCCTCTCTTCTGTCCCACTAGATGTCGACACCTTATTTGTACACGTCACTATCAGGGGAGAGCAGCTACACTGTCACTCACAGCATCTTGGAATATGGTCTGGCATCTTCTATGTTGTGAGTTGACGACGATGTAGGGGTTATTTTCTTGACGTGTCGGCGTAGCCAGGATAATTGACGACAGAGCTGGACCCAGTTCACCTCTGAAAATCCCAGACGTTTTCTCATGGATTCGAACCAGGGTCCTTCACAGCCACTGTCCGTCTCTTTATCCACTGTCATCTAAATATTAATTATGGAGTACTTCTCACGGCGTCTCTGGAACGAGTAGAGTCCCAAATGTTCCAGCAGTGATGCCAACCCCTTAAGACTTCTTCGCCCTACACAGACACTGAAATTACCCTACATCTACCTTCATCGCCCTACGACTTAGCAAGTTAGGATAAAAATATTCCTCAACTACTTGGAGGTTTTATTTATAATAATATATAAACAAAAATGTTCTTTTTCTTTTGAATATATGCAGTTTCAATAATATTGGACCTCAGTCCGGTGGTACAAAATGAACCGTAAATGAAATGTAGTAAGAATATATAACTAAACAACAGTAAAAGGATGAATATAAAATAGGCAAGATAACAATTCTTACCTCTAGCCATACATCTCTAAACTTTTGTTTCCTGGGAGTTTCCTTTTCTTTCTCTAGCTCTCCTGGGTACCGCCTCTTCTTTTTGGGAGTGGCAATGGCAGATTCATGAAAAGCATTTTCTACTACCTACTGTTGAGTTTTGAAGTGTTTTATTTTTTATGTAGTTGAAGGTAATAGATATTTTTAAGCAATACATTTTTAACATATATCTATACCATTTATATGATATTTTATTGTTACAAAATATGTTATCACTTATACCAAAATGTTGTAACGTCCTATGTTTCGTTATGATTCTGTAAAATTACCCTACGCCCTACAGACAAGGATTTGAGGTCGAAATGCCCTACATATAGGGCGATTACCCTACGGTTGGCAACACTGTGTTCCAGTCGTTCCCAGTAGAGCTCCATCCATCTATTTTGCTGGTGAATGTCCTATGGGCTGCCTCTAGTTTGAAAACTGTGCAGCCATTCTCCTAACCTCCCTTTTTTACTGGTATACTTTGGAAGAATCCATGTGTTGCGAAACTATACAGCTAATTAATGCAATACACTTTCTGCAATTATATGAAGAGAATCTGGGCAAGGAAAACTGAATATATACAGTAGAAAAAGAGTTCGAATAATAATATTAATAAAAAGGAAAATATGCACCGTTAGAAAGGCAAATTCTCCTTTATTGTGTGCATTTGCAACAATAAACTTTTCATTCATTCATTCATTCAAAACAAATTGAATGATGCCCCGTTGGAAATGGTAATAAAGCTCCTGAAACAACATCGCAAGATTCACTGATTCACATCGACGCATCACAAACAACAACTGTGACCTGTCAGACTGTCAGTGTCTGTCTGTCAGTGAGGAAAGAAAAGATGTGTTTACCTGTTGTCTTATAATTTGTTTGTTTGTATAATATTGTGATGTATATATAAAGCTCCCTGGGTGTTGTGACGTGTTGTTGTTATTGTTGTTGTTGGTGGAAATACGGTAAATAAGAGTCCATTCACCTGTCCGTATTATCTCAAACCTTGTAAATATGCGCATTTATTAAGTACCCCCGTGATGTAGCTAGTCAAAAAGATACTTTAATGAGTCCTTCAAACATTGCCACGAAACACCACCACCACAACCTATACATTATTGAAGGAGCTTGTTAATGTTTCGTAGCATAATTAGGAGGAACCACTGAATACACCACCTGCAGCAGGTCCCTCAAATACCTATATAATAATAATGTCCTTGACTCGTGTTAATTAATAGTCAGAAATAAAAATGGAGGCTAGGGAGTCCTTCAAACATTGCCACGAAATTACAAAAGGATCTTAATTAATTACTTGTTTCGTGGCATAATAGTCAGGAGGAATCAGAAGCCACCACCATTTCCCTCAACTACAGTATCTATATAATACTGTATTGTCCTTGACCATTGACTCGTGTTATGTCATCATCAATCATCATGTTGCCCTTGACAACACATTGGAAACCTGCTGGTAAGTACAGTTGTCACTGGTTTTTCACTTTAGTTGTATATTGTAAATTGAATAATACCTGGTTTTCCATTGTTGTTGTTATTATTATTGTGTGTGTGTGTTATGCTGTTTTTTATTGAATCTGTAGTTTTTCACTTTGGTTGTATATCGTAAAAAGTGTGTGTGTTATAATGTTTTTAATTAATGAATCTGTGTACAGTAAAATGATACAGTAAACCTTCATTATGCACCACTGTGGTTATGGATGTGTATTGTACAAAGAGGGTTTACTGTACTCAAGATTCATTGCAAACAGTATAATACACACCCATAACACCTTTAATGGAAATGTGGGTATTATTACAAAATAACTGGGTTTTTGTGCAGTGTTACCACATTTGGCTAGGTCCTGGGAATTTGCCCCAGTCATTTTATGATAGTTTACACTGGTTATACCCGGTAGTCTGTTGTGGTCTAGGTTAGGTTAGGTCAGGTCAGACTAGTTTCCAAACACCATAGATGAAAAGTGTCTTAGAATGGTCCAAAATAGTGGATAATGATACTAAAATATACAATATAGTGAACCCAGTTCTTCTGTAAATTTACCGAAGTGTCTGTGTGTATTGGGGTGGATGTCAATTTTGTACAGAACTGTATGTAGGTGCTATTTTAAGGGGGTAATACACCTTTGGTACATTGAATACTGTTAATTCCTCCAAAGTATGCAAGAAAACAGGACCAGGTGAAGAAAAATAATGGTGGCATGCTGTTGATTGGAATAGTTTTGAGGAATCTTACTCCAAATGTATCACCAACACTACTGGTACTACTATATTCCCTTAAGTATGTTTAAGTGGGGGATTAAGGTGGGGATTGATAGGTTGCACACAAACACACACACAAAGAGAGAGAGAGAGAAACAGAGAGACAGGACCTAGCAATCTAGATAGTCTATTTCTTTTCTCCAATCAGAGGTGGCTAGTAGAATGTGTGTGTGAGAGAGAGAGAGATACTGAATATTTCTTCTTCCCAATCAGAAGTGGTGGCTGGTACTATGGTGATGAGATGGAAGGGTTGCATGTGAAAGAAGAGAAAGAGAGAGAGATGATGGAGGGACCTTGTCGCTCCTGTTCCCCGACTCCTGCTTCACCTCGTGTCCCGGCACAGGCACGACACTACCAACACCAACAGGACAGTGGTAGGTTGTGCACACACATACATACATACAGAAGTACACATACCTATATAGTACATATACAGAGAATGACATTGAAATACAGAGTTAATTAGAATTACTGTACCTATATACACAGCCCCCACACTCTTTACAGCCGATGATGGAAAATAGTACAGTACTCAATTTCGTTGAAGACCACTAAGTGTTTTCCCAGTCTTGTGTTATTCATTATCCACCACTTCATTTTTCACTCATTGAAGACTACTAAATGTTTTCCCAGGCTTCTGTTTTTCATTGCCATACAGATTTACTGGACCTGTGTTTAAAGGATAGTGGTAAATGTATTCAACTTATTTCGAGGTATGTACAGTACAGTAATGGAAACATACGAACAAGTGTAAAATTCTTAGAGGTTTAAGTAAGGGGATAGTACATTGTTGGTGGTAAATCTGGAGTATGGTACATGATTCTTCCAAACTGGCAAGCAACAACCTGTCACCGCTGTTTTTGTTAACATGGTCCTGTTTCCTGCCATACTTTGGAGGAATTTGGAGCAACAGGTCACCTTTATTATTGTCAATCTGGTCCTGGTCCCTGCCATACTTTGGATAAATTAATAGGAATATGTAGAGGAATAGATAAAATAAATAATACCCTCGTCAACAGGAGGATCGATGGAGGGTGTGAGTGACCAGGGTTGGCACGTATTGGTGACTCAAGGGGCACATGACGCCTGGCAGTCACGTCTCTACACCGACCTCACCATCAAAACACAAGACCAGGTTATCCATGCACACAAGGTTATACTGGCAGCGGCATCACCCTATTTCAGGTTAGTTACAATTACTGTATATAGTTACTGTAATGTCTGGTTTTGCACTGGTGTTGCTATGGGTGTGCATTGCATTGTTTATAATGAGCCAGTGTACAGTAAGGTAGCCTAAACCCTCATTGTCCATCACTGGGTTTATGGGTGTGTAAAATACAAAGAGAGATTACTGTACACATATTCATTACAAACAGTATAAAGCACACCCATAACACCAGTGAGTATCAAGGCATTACTGTACAGTCGTTGGCAAAAGTCGTGTTGCCACATCACCTAAGTATAAGCTTCACAGACTCCTAACATGAAAACCCAGAGTAGTTTACTAACTTGCCCCCTGGATATTGTAGTTCTTTATGGTGAATGTGTTGGTTTGATAATTATCCTTTATGTTAGCCTTCAAGAAACGCTATGTGAGGCAACACAACTTTTGCTTCCGACTGTTAATCATATTTTCCTATTCACTGTTTGATTCATATTTTGCTGCTTATAATGTACATTAAATCCTCAATATCCATGAATAATTACATGTATCCACCACTTCATTTTACACTAAGCTCCTCATTGAAAACCAACAAATGTTTTCCCAGGCTTATTTTATTCATACATACCATACAGACTAAGTTATTTACTGAACCTGTATTACAAGGACAGTGCTAAATTTATATAATCTTATATTGAGTGCCTACTAGAAAAATATATAACCCCCTCTCAACCACCCAACAGGGCCATGCTATCCGTGGGTCTGGTGGAGGGCCAAACACAGACCTTGGTACTGGAGGATGTGTCTGGTGTAATGCTCAATGTAGTACTCACCTTTATATACACTGGAAGGGCCATGCTAACTCACCACAATGTACAGCACATCCTCACCCTCGCTGACTACTTCCAGATACATGTCCTCAAGAAACTCTGCTGTTATCATTTAAAGGTATTTTTTCCATGATTGTATGTATCTATAATCTCTCATCTGACTTATAATTATGCTACTGGCATTTTATTTAATGGGGTGTTACAGTGTTGGTATATCTGGAGCAATTAATTCCTCCAGGCTATTCTAAGCAACAACAAGACACCATTACTTTTGTTAATCCCCGTAAGGGAAGTATTGCCTGCGGAGACGTGGGCAGTATTTCAAGGGTTTTGGCTTCCCTTCGGCCCCAGCTAATCCTTTTCAGTTCTTCATGTATCCCTCCAGTCCTTTTCTTTCCTTTGTATTTACTGTCCCACCTCTCTATCACCCCTTCCCACTGGTGAGGACTGGTTATCCAAAAATGACGAATTTGGATCCTCTACCAACCCTTGCCTGGGCCCAGTGGGGCTGACTTTATTCTCTGTGAATATTAGTTATCCTCCACAGGGCTAGAATAAGGATTGTTGTAGGATCTGGTCACTTTCTAGTGGATTTGACGAGATCTGCCCACATGGATTAAAAATCCATGTGAGGTGTATTGCAGCCGGAGGCCTTATTTTTCCACTGCTGTGTGGACTGCCAGCACACGGGGGTGCATTTCCCTTTGCATGCAGCAGTGTAAACTCCCTCCCCCTTATGGTCCCTTCAGGGCTGGTCTCATTGAAGGTACGGCCCCACTTGTAGCTCTTGTGGTAACGTGGACTTGGGCCCACAGCACTGGCTGTGGGATCAAAGCCTTTCCCCCAATCTCCCTGGCAGTCGTAGGCCCCCAGACTCCCTGGTCCAGTAAGCTCTGGTCCCATTTCGTTGAGATGTGCTTCGGTAGCCCAGGCATATAGGGCCAGCCCCTACTTTATTTTCATTTGTTTTATACACTGTGACCAGAGTATACCAGGGGTCTGTGGGACAGGAGGCCATTCTGCCCCGGGAGAACATCTACAACAATAACAATTTTTGTTAATTTGGTCCTATTTCCTGGCATACTTTGGAGGAATCAATACTCTTGAATGTACCAAAAGTGGATTACCCCTTTAAAGGAGACTATTTTGTTGGTAAATTGGAAGGCTATTGATTCCTCCTTAGTACAGTATGCCAGAAAACAGATTCCTTCAATGCTACTGTACTAATAGGGGTTAGGCTATGTTTCTTGGCATTGTTTGGAGAATTAGCGACTCCAAATTTACCACCATCATTGTATAGTACTTATTCCCTTACTGGACTGTTTTTATATTTAATGAAGTGTATTTATAGTTACTGAACTTTATATATTTTTATTGGACTTTATTTATATACAGTACAGTAAAACTCCTGTAATCCGAATTGCAGGGGACTGAAGGTCATTCGGACTATTGGTTTTTTCGAACTATTGGTTGGACCTTCAAATACAGATATGCAAAAAGAAACACACAAATTATAGGATTACAGTAAACCTTCGTTACTTCGGATCAATTGAGGGGAGACACTTGTCTAGTTATCAGAAGATCCAAGATATCCGAGGGCTTAAATTTGAAGCGTATGACTGACTGTCTGCTTGTACACCCACTCTCAAAACTATGTGTGCTTTCACTCATATCTCTGGTTCCCATACACAGCTAATGACTAATAATAATTCTAAACTTGAGCCCAAAGTATGGAAAATGAATGTTTTTAAAGGTTGTTCATTCTAAAAGGGTAGGCCTAATAGCATGAGTGTACTGTAGTGAGTGAGGAGTGAGGGTGATGGTTGACAAATTCAGTTATCACCAATAATTCATGAGTTTCTACTTATACAAATATATTTCCTCGGTTTATATTAATTATTCTTTGTAATTTTCTCACATAATCACTTGCACTTTTCACCATATCAAATGTCTGTACCGGGATATGTGTTAAAAGTATGAAAAATGCCCGTATTGAGAAGTTGTTCACTATAAAGGGGTTAGGCTTATCACGAGTGTATCAAGCCAGCGTGAGTGACAGTGGGGTGGAAATTTCAGTTATCACTAAAACTCATTGAATTTTCATTCGTGCACAAACATTCCTTAGTTTGTATTAATTAATTTTGGTAATTTTCTTTGAAAAATCACTTCCACTTAATATTAATTTGCGCCTAGGTACGCCTAATAAGTGGGAGAGTGTGGGTGGCCCAACTGTACGCGAATCACGTAGGCATATGTGACGATACACCCGGAAAATCCCCACATAGGCCACTTGGGCACCAAAAATAGGTTTTTTTTACCACTTTAATTTAAAAATTCGGGCTATTGGGATTTTCGGAGTATCCGTGGTCGGATTATCGGACTTTTACTGTGTACTGGACTTTATTTATATTTTATGGACTACATATACTGTATATTTACTGGACTGCATTTATATTTACTGGATTGTATTTATATTTACTGGACTGTATTTATATTTACTGGATTGTATTTATATTTACTGGACTGCATTTATATTTACTGGATTGTATTTATATTTACTGGACTGTATTTATATTTACTGGACTGTATTTATATTTTCTGGACTACATATACTGTATATTTACTGGACTGTATTTATATTTACTGGACTGCATTTATATTTACTGGATTGTATTTATATTTACTGGACTGTATTTATATTTACTGGACTGTATTTATATTTACTGGACTGTATTTATATTTACTGGATTGTATTTATATTTACTGGATTGTATTTATATTTACTGGACTGTATTTATATTTACTGGACTGTATTTATATTTACTGGACTGTATTTATATTTACTGGATTGTATTTATATTTACTGGACTGTATTTATATTTACTGGACTGTATTTATATTTACTGGACTGTATTTGTATTTACTGGACTGTATTTGTATTTACTGGACTGTATTTGTATTTACTGGACTGTATTTGTATTTAATGAGAAATGTATTTGTAGTTTTACTAGATTGTATTTGTATGTACTGGACAGTATTTGTATTTAATGACATGTAGTTGTATGTACTGAACTGTATTTATATTTACCAAACCCCATTATTTTTCCATCACATCAGAAACACCTCTCTGTTGATACGTGCCTGAGTGTGTATGAGGTGGCTGCCCTCCACCGGTGCCACGACCTTGCTGCCGAAGCCCTGGCCATGGCTTCATCACAGTGTACCAAGATCATCAGTCAACCCTCATTTACCAACACACAGAAGGACACAATACTTACTCTACTTGACCAACCCTTCCTTAATGTGGAGTCAGAGGAAGAGCTTATTGATGTTAGTGTTGTTGTCGTTTTGTGTGTGTGTGCGTGTGTGTGTGTTTGTTTTTACTGTACCAATTTTACTTATTTGTATATTTACATGATTGAGTCAAACTCGTATAGCCCCGTTTCATAAAACCCACCACTTCTGATAATGCGTTCCATTGATATATTACTCAGACCACCATTATTATTGTTTATCAGGTCCTGTTTCCTGGCATACTTTGGGGGAATCAAGGCACTCCTGTTTACCAATAGTGTATTACCCCCTTAATTTCAATTGGTGTGTTGCATCACTAGACTAATGTGAAAGGTTATAATGAATCTGTGTACAGTAAACCCTCAATATCCACTGGGTTTATGGATGTGTAATATACAAAGTGGGTTTACTGTACACAAATTCATTACAAACCAATAGTTCAATACACACCCATACTAATGCCAGTGGAATACAAGTCAATACTGTACACAGATTCATTACAAACAGTGCAGTACACACCCATAACCACACCAGTGGAAAACAAGGTATTATTGTACATAGGTTAATAATTCATGTCTGTACATACTATACTCCTCACAGGGCATAGTGAGGTGGGCAGCAGAAGATCCTGAGGAAAGACATAAGTGGCTGCCGGCAATGATGGAGAAGCTGGACATTTGTAACCTGGACCAGAAGCTGAGGACACACTGGCTAACCATCTTGAAGGAGAAAAAACTCTTTACAGACGACCTTGTCAGTATATTCAAACGCACCAGAGACGGAGTGATTTGTGAAGACCGCCAAATATTGAGACAGAGGCAGAATTCACTGGGAGAGGTATGCCTGGTATATGCATTCTTTTTTGTGTGTCGATTCCAAATATATGTTTAGTTTTGCTGTGTGAAGCTTAGTTTTCATGTGGTTATTGGTCTTATTCACATACAGTACAAATTTTCATACAACTCTATCTATCTATCTATCTATCTATCTATCTATAGATCTATAGCTCTGACGCCTCGCTCCCTCCGGGAACTCCCCCCAAGGGGGTGGCCACGGCAGAAGAATCCCCATCTTTCCCTGTTCAAACACTCCCTCCTTACTTGGTCCAGCCCTCCCCTCCCCCTCACGTTTCTCTCCTTTACATACTCTTCCACTCTGTTCTGCCATCTAACTGGTGGTCTGCCTCTCACACCAGGTCCCACAACTTCACTTCCATACACCTTCTTTACGAACTCCTCACCTTGCATTCTCTCTACATGTCCAAACCACGTCAGTGTATTACGTTTCACTCTCTCAACCACTCCACACTCAATACCAGTTGCCTTCTCTCAGACACACTCTCATTACTTACTCCATCCCACCTAGTAAGTCCACATGCACCTCTCAAGTAACTCATTTCCACAGCACCTATTCTCGACTGATGAGCCCTACTCCATGTCCATGTCTCCGACGCATATGTCAGTATTGGCAGGATTATACTATTTCGTAGTCCCCTTTTCACTTCCATACTCACACTTCTACCCTTCATTATCTTCCCCAGTGATCCTATGACCTGTCTACCCCTTACTGCTCTTTCCCTAATTTCTCCTTCCATACTTCCATGTTTACACAGAACTGTCCCCAGGTACTTAAACTCCTTCACTTCCTCCATCCTCTCACCCCTCAAAGTTATCTCACACTTCGTCCCAGTTGGTACTTCCACTCTGTAAGGTGTAGCAAAGTCAATCACTTCAGTTCCTGCTCTCTCAAACACCATCACTTTACTTTTACCCACATTCACCTTCAGTTTCCTTCGTTTACATACAGACTGAAATTCATCCACCACTCTCTGTAAATTTCTTTCACTCTCTGCCATCCGCAAATAAACTTGCCGCCAAGGACCAATTTACTTCATTCAGCCTCAACTTCACCCCCAGACCATTCACTTTGGCTTTCATCTCTCTCATACAACCATCCATATATACTCTATACTGTATATATATATATAAGATTACTGTATTATTATTATTATTGTTACAGGTGTTACTAGTAATGGCAGGTGAGTCAAACGGTCGTCTGTTACGAAGCACCGAGTGTTTTGCCATTGGTTACACATCATGGCGTTGTAGTATACCTGACAATGGCCAACCCAGTTACTACCGACCACACCAACTACAGGTCCTACCCACCATGGAACACGCCCGCGCTTACTGTGCCGTCGCTGTATATAATAACTCTGTTTATATTCTGGGTGGGTACAGTTCAATATATCATCTATACAATTAATTATATCATCTATACTCTATACTATGTCACATAAAAACTGTGTCTATATCCTGGGTGTGTTAAGTTAATAATATAATTTATACTCCTAGTGCATTGGATTGATTTAATTCCTCCAAAGTATGCCAGGAATCAGGACCAGATTAATAAAAATTACTGTAAAATGCGTACAAGGATTAATACTGAAATGTGTATGAGGATTAATTATAGAATGTGTGTACAAACTGAAGGATTATTTAATTATAGAATGTGTGTACAAACAGGTTGGTTAATTATTAATTCTATACAAACAGGAGAGCTAATAAATTATTTAGAAACATGTGGGTTAATTATTTCTATACAAATACTATAGGTGGGTTGACGTCAGAGCGGTTCCTGGCGTCGTGTGAACGTTACAACACAGAGGACAACACATGGCAGGGACTGGCCGAACTACCCATACCAATACATGGAGCTGCTGCAGCCTTCCTTGATGGTGTACTGTATGTTGGAGGTGGCAAGTCAACTCACAGATACCATCACAATCTCTTGGTAATACAGTAGGCTTGTTGTTGTGGTTATTGTACTGTAATGCCTTGTTTTCCACTAGAGGTGTTTTTATGGGTGTGTATTACAATGTTTGTCATGAATCTGTGTTCGGTAAACCCTCGTTGTACATTACACACCCATAATTCCTGTGGATATTGAAAGATTTCTGTACACAGATTCGTAGTACAAAGTATAATACACACCCAAAAAAATAGTGTAGGACCAACAAGGGATTAGAGAACAGTAGGCCGTCAATATAACACAGGTTTAGTAAATCACTTAGTCTGTATGGTTATGTATAATAAGCCGGGGAAAGCATTTGATGAAGTTCAATGAGTGTAAAATGAAATGGTGGTTACGAGTAATTATTCATTGTACATCAGGGGCCTACAGAATAACGACTCCCCACTCCCTACAGGCTTACGATGAGCACAATGAAGTGTGGGCGGCCCGGTGCCCAATGTTGACGGGGAGAGGACACCACGGGCTGGCTGCCTTACACGGGTCACTGTACGCCGTGGGTGGAGTGACCAACGAGGGTACCGGCACACATATCACACCAACCTGTGAGAAGTATGACCCTGGCTCCAACACATGGATACCTGTGGGTTAGTAATTTTGTTTTGTGGGTTAGTAGTTATGTAAGTTAGTTGGTTAATTAGTGGGTTAGTAGTTTTGTAGGTTAGTATTTGTTTTATTAGTTAGTAATATAGTTATGAGGGTTTGTAATTGTTCTATGGATTAGTTAGAAGTTTTGTGGGTTAGGAGTTTGATTTTAAGGTCTTGTGATTTAAGGGACTTCGGAGATATTTCTACCTGACAAACAGACTGGGCCATTAATGATAAAATCTGTAAGTTTGTGTTTGTGACTATTTACATTTATTTTCTATTTATCCATTCAAATTGTACTCCCAGATTGAGAAAAGGAAGTGTAGGAACCTTAACATCATGCAGAAACTAGAGTTACAGTGCTCCCCCAAGTAGACGGGATTATATACCAAGCAGGCGCCGTCCATGTACTTTAATATCGTCTACATGGAATTGATAAATAAAGGGGGGGAAACTAGGTTCGGTACTGGCGCTTCCAAAAATTAACCCTTCTTGACCATTATAATATGTACACTCAAACCCCCAGCTATAACGGGTTTCAGTAACGCGTTTTTTTTTTTTTTTTTTTTTTTTTTATATTAAAGATGAGGACAAAGGCCACAGGCCCGCTTACCGTCCTCATCTACATAGTACAGTGAGAGAGTGGTCCAAAATCATGTCCAATTTCGTTCGAGATGCCCTGACACATTGCGTTTGAAGGTACATAAGTCGTAGTAAGGTGGAAAGATGGATGAAGGTAGAGTGTTCCAGAGTTGACCAGTTGTGTATATGAAAGACTGAGAGTACCGGTTAACTCTTGCATGAGGGAGTTGGACAGAAAAGGGGTGAGAACGAGAGGCTTGACGAGTGTTGCATGTTCTCCTGAGGGGAGGAAGCATACATTGAGAGAGTTCAGAAGAGCAATGTCCAGTGTAATAGCGATAGAAGAGAGAAAGTGATGCAACACTGCGGCGAAGAGAGAGAGGTTGTAGTGAATCAGTAAGAGGAGGAGAGTTGATGAGACGAAAGGCCTTTGATTCCACCTTGTCCACAAGGTGCACAAACATACAAAACATACTGTACTTAAATGGTTACTGTATGGAACCCAAGCTGTGCTATCATGACTCGTGAGCCAGGATGAGAGTCCACTCAACCCTCGACTTCACAGATTCTCTCTCTAGTGACTAAAAACCATTCTAAACTTGATCATAAAGTATGGAAAATGTATGTTTTTAAAAGTTGTTCATTCTAAAAGGGTAGGCCTAAAAGCACAAGTGTAGTGAATGAGGAGTGAGGTTATGGTTGACAGGTTCAGTTATCACCAAAACTCATTTAATTTTTATTCATGCACACACATTCCTTAGTTTGTATTAATTAATTTTGGTTTTATTCTCTTAAAATCACTTCCACTTTTCCCCAATTCAATAATCTGTACGTGTACAGCATAATCAAGCAACACATTATGATAAACAAGTCTTTTGTTATGTCTGTTTTTATGTTTTTAATGTCTGTGTTTACTTTTTACCATCAAAATGTGAACGATATCTATGAATTACGCCATGAAACTGAATATCGACTTTGCATAGGTACTCCTACTTTAAATAACCGTATATTTTTGGTATTTTGGTCTCAATTAATTTCTCAGCCTACTTGGAAATGTTCTAGTTAATGACAGCCTACTTGGGGAGAGCACTATAATTGGAATTGATTTATTTTCTTAACCTTCAAACACATTTACAGATAAAGTAGTAGTTTAATAATAATTTGAGCCTATATCTCTTCCAGCACCATTGGGCCAGGCCAGAGCATACCTTGGGTTGGCAGTGTTACAAGACAGACTCTATGCTGTGGGTGGCTACGATGGGGCCAAGTGGCTCAGCTTAGTAGAGGTGTATAACCCATTCAGAGATCAGTGGACTTCAGGTGAGTTAATTAAAGGGGGTTATTTATATGCATTTGGTACTTTAGAGTGTCATTGTTTCCTCCAATGTAAGCCAGGAAACATGCCACTATTGTTTTTGTTGATCTGGTCCTGTTTCTTGGCATACTGTGGAAAAATCAAGGCTAGTTTACTGTATGTTTTGCAGTTTCACCAATGATCAGCGCCCGTAGCAGTTTTGGCATCACAGTGAGCCGGGGTCGCATCTACTGCCTTGGGGGTTTCAGTGGTGGATCCATCCTCAACACAGTGGAGAAGTATAACCCTCGTACCAATACCTGGCATTGTGTACAGTCTATGCAGCTCAGACGCTTTGGTCTCGTGGCAGCCACTGTCAATGTCCCGGGTCTTCCTTGACGCCGTTGTCCCTCTCTCTAGTTTTCTGTGATGTGAGTTTCGTGTAGCAATCCCTCGTTTTCCATTCTTGTTGTTATGGGTGTGTAATGCACTGTTTGTAATGAATCTGTATTCAGTTAACCTTCATTATCCACTGGGTTTTTGAGTGTGTAATGTACAAAAAGAGGGTTTACTGCTCATAGGCTCACTACAAACAGTGCAATTCACACCTATAGCATCAATGCAAAACAAGTAATTACTGTACTGTACACACAGTGCTCTGAGTGGCAGAGTTTCCAACAGTGATTTACTGCTCTCCCTTCCTCTGAGGTGATCAAAGATTAGGGAATGAAAGTATATAGTCGTCTCCATTACTAATGAGCACAGCATCCAGTGGGTTTGGCTAAATGTGGTGCCACTGTGTTTGTTTACTCAAAGAAATGGACAGAACTGTTATCCACCCACCATAATGATGCTATGTAAACAAACACAGTGGTGCATCATTTTGTCAAACTAAACGGATGCTGTGACTCTGAATTAATCCCTAAGCCATATAAGAAAGTCAGGTTTGAGACTCGACTCAGGCACTCTAATTAACCTTCTACACCACTGTACACATTCCAAGTCACTAACTTCAGATAATCAACTACAGTAGATTCTTGCTTTTTAATGTCATTATCCACCAATGAGTATATGGGTGTGTAATGTACAAAGAGAGTTTCCTGTACTGTACCCAGATTCATTACAAACAGTGCAATTACACCCATAACACCAGTGGAAAACAAGGCATTATGTTATATGGGTGTTTAGTGTACAAAGAGGGTTTACTGTACTGTACACAGATTCATTACAAAAAATCTATTACACATCTATAACACCAGTGAGAAACAAGGCAGTTTTGCATCACATTTCCTTGTTCTTCCTTCATAGCTGGTATCCCCTACATATACTGTATCTTCTTTTCCAGTGGTAAGTTATAATAGCTGCTATGAGTGTTATTCTTCCAGTCAGTCAGTCTTTATAATACACTCAACCCTAGATATAAGGGACCTCAGACTTTTATTATAAGGGACTCCTTATTCTACCTGCAAAATTAATGGACTGGACCTTCAAAAAGAAATCTGTCAGGTTGTGTGTGATTATAACTTATTATTTTACTATATTTTCCCACTATAATTCCTCGCCAGGTTGAAAAAAGGAAGAATGGGAACCTTAGCATAATGTAAAAACTAGTACTGTATTAATTAGAAACTGGTAAAAAATTAATCTTTTCAAGTAAATGACATGGTGATTCCCCATTTAGTCCCTTAAATCAAGGTTTGAGTATAATGGTAATCATTGGTTGTCAGTGTTTGTTAGTATAATTACTGATTTGACCAATAGTCATAATTTTACAGTACTCTGTATTGTTATTCCATTTAATTTAATGTTTAAAAACATTGAATGTACAGTCGCGACACATACTCTGGATGTTTGTTCAAGGACTATGTGCCGCAACTGTACAGTAATGCCTTGTTTTCCTTTGGTGTTATGGGTGTGTTTTGACTGTTTACAATGAATCTGTGTCCAGTAAATCCTCATTGTATATTGCATACCCAGTGAAAAATGAGGGTTTAGTGTACTCAGATTCATAGAAAACTGTATAATACATAACCATAACAACAGTGTAAACTGAGGGATTACTTTATTCATATACTGTATTCAGTATTTTTAATACATGTAATGTTTGAAAGTATTGAATATTCTTACGTCAGTAATTCAATTATGGTATCTAAAAGTTACTCATCCACTACCAAAACACTTTGGTAATTACTTAAGTTTTAGAGCTGGTGTGTTTTAGCAACAGCATGTTAAAACTATCATAAAATC
Source organism: Petrolisthes manimaculis (assembly GCA_034508575.1). Classification (NCBI taxonomy): domain Eukaryota; kingdom Metazoa; phylum Arthropoda; class Malacostraca; order Decapoda; family Porcellanidae; genus Petrolisthes; species Petrolisthes manimaculis. The sequence continues at coordinate 277,205 of JAWZYT010001276.1, read as the reverse complement.
CCGTTGGCCCTAGATATAAGCACTATCCATTTAACTCAGGCCCTGTAAATCACTAAGTCTATATGGTCTGAATAACAGAAGCCTGGGAAAACAGTTATTGGTGTTCAGGGTCTACTGTATAATTATATAGCATCTAGAAAGATTATAAAAATTACAAATTGTTCAGTCAATCCCCAAAGTACTGTAATAAAGTACAGAATACCAGAGTTTTGTTTTTTATAACAAGACACAAAATATATCGTATGAATAGAATAGGGTACATAGAATTACTTTCTTATATTACAATTATTTATTATGTTATTTATGCCTGTCCTTATAAAACTTAATATTTCCACACATTTGTTACACATTTCCAAGTATATGAAACAAACACTACAACATAATACTGTACACAATAATAAGCATTAATATCATATCTAGTGGATCAGTAATAACATGTTGGTACATGAATAACCTGTATACTGTAGTATAATTTTGTGTACAGTATACTGTATTACCTTGAGAACATATTGCCAAGGGGGGCTGATTTTATTCTCTGTGAATAGTAGCCATCCCCCATGGCTAGAATAAGATTGTTGTAGAATCTGGTAACCTTAGTTGATTTGACGAGATCTGCCCACATGGATTAAAAATCCATGTGACGTATACTGCAATTGGAGGACCTTTTTTTTTTTTTCATTGCTGTGTGGACTGCCAGCACACAGGGGGTGCATTATTTCTTTACATGCAGCAGTCTAAACTCCCTCCCCCTTATGGTCCTTTCATGGAAGGTGCAGCCCCACTTGTAACACTTGTGGTAACGTGGACTTGGGTCCACTGCACTGGCTGTGGGATCAAAGATTTTCTCCCCAATCTCACTGGTGACCAGAGGCCACCAGACTCCCTGGTCCCATTTCCCTGGCATGTGCATTTAGGGCCAGCCCCTCCTTTATAAGCTGACGTTTCAGAAGCATTTACGGTCAATATCGAGGTCTATATCCCAAAAGTTGGGTAATATGACGTGTGTTTAGAGATCACTCATTGTTACCACAGTGTTTTAACTCCATTGTTTTGTCTGTAATGAAATACTATTCTCTAGTATGGAATTCAGCAGCTGATTGCCATCTCAAGTTCCTGGATAGGGTTGTTTCTAATGCTAATTTTCTTGTCGGCGTTTGACTTGAATTTACTGCTTTGAATCAGCATTGGCATTAGCCATTGCAAAGTTGTAGTACAAATAAGACATGGCTAGATTGAACTGGAGCTGGTTAAGGGCAGAATCATTGCTGTTTGTTGTCCAGGGAAGGAAGGGCATTGACATTGACTGGACCTGGTTGCGGAAAGGCATGGGAGGAAGGGAGAATGGCATCATTGGTGTAGGTGGCATCACTGAAGCAGAAAAGGTGGAAGCTTGTGCTTGTACTTCATCTGAACTGGGTTGTGGTATGACTGTTTCAGTGAGGAACTGTGACACAGGTGTGACAGGGCAGGGCTGTGACACAGGCATGTCAGAGCAGGGCTGTGACAACAATGTGGCAGGGCTGGGCTGTGGGCTGGGCTGGGACACACGTCTCATACCAACATAGGCATACATTTGTCCAGTGCCGTGTCTGCCGCCAATCCTGGTCTTAGCCTGTACACCCAAACCACCAAGGAACCTGCCTACATTGATGATGGAAGCAACAGGGTGACCATGAGTGTGGCAAAACTTATCATAGTGTCCCTTGAAGGATAGCCTTGTAACATAGTGCTCAGCATTACCTGTCACTTCATAAAACTGAGACAAGAATTCACAGAAGCCTTTCTTTCCTTTAAATTTATTCTGTCTTGCCACACTCATATTAGCTTTAGTTGTTGTTGTTGTTGTTGTTTTGACTTGCTGAGGTGATGTGATTGATTCCATGTTTTCTCGTTGAGGATGTAAAAATCTGAAACAAACATTTATATTAATAAAACCTGTATTTAATTACCAACTATTTGCTTATCTAACATATTCACTATTTACCAACATCTAGCTACACTAACATATTTACTTCTCTTACTAACATCTGCACTATATTTACCAACATCTTGCCTATTATTATTCATCAACCATCACATTACAGTATACACAACCATCTTCTCTAGTCCCTCCAGAAAAATATGGAGAAGAGTGAATCTTTACTAATACTTTATACAGTATGTTTTAATTAATTACACTTACTTCTGTGGTAATGGTAACAAATTTAGTTTTGTACATTCTAATACTCATATTTATAGTCAAGATAATGTTTGATTAAATAGTGAAGATGTGATTCATATTCTTCCGTGTTCAGGTCAAAATATTGATGAATCATTAATTATTTAGGATGTACAGTATATATGATGTTTGGAAACTACTTTAGTGAAGATGTTAAGTTCAGAGTATACGCAAGATATTATTCATTATCCATATTGAAAATGTACAAGCACTGGCTTCGCCAGCTACGGCTATGCCGTGGGTGCTTTTGCCTGCGGCGCTGCTCGCTTCGCTCGCCCCTCCACCCACCCATCCACATCTTAACTACCTACCACCCACATCTTCCCTACCTACCACCCACATTTTAACTACCTCCCTTCACCCACCCACATTTTACCTACCTACCTACCACCTTCATCTTACCTACCTACCTACCACCTTCATCTTACCTACCTACCTACCACTCCCTCCACCCACCCGTATTTTACCTACCTACCTACCACCCACACACATCTTACCTACCTACCTACCTACCACCCACATCTTACCTACCTACCTACCTACTACCCTCCCACATCTTACCTACCTACCACCCACATCTTACCTACTTACCTACCACCCACATCTTACCTACTTACCTACCACCCACATCTTACCTACCTACCACCCACATCTTACCTACCTACCTACCTACCACTCCCTCCACCCACCCATATTTTACCTACCTACCTACCACCCACACACATCTTACCTACCTACCTACCTACCACACACATCTTACCTACCTACCTACCTACCACCCACCCACATCTTACCTACCTACCTACCTACCACCCACCCACATCTTACCTACCTACCTACCTACCACCCACATCTTACCTACCTACCTACCTACCACCCACATCTTACCTACCTACCTACCTACCACCCACATCTTACCTACCTACCTAACTACCACCTTCATCTTACCTACCTACCACCCACATCTTACCTATCTACCTAACTACCACCTAAATCTTACCTACCTACCTTCACACCTGGTAGTGAAGATGACACATTATATCATGGAATGAAGGGCAATATCTTACCTACCTACCACCCACATCTTACCTACCTACCTACCTACCTACCATCATGTCTCACCAGGTAGTGTAAATGTTAATAATGATCGCTGCTAAATATAAAGGGCAATGTCTCTTCCACTTAATAGTGAAGATGTATGCATTTATCATGATGTCACACAGGGTAGTGAAGATGTCCCATTTTATCCCGGAATTGTTATTTTTTGAGCGTTTTTGAAAGTTGCAATTTTTAAGATACATTGATTGATTGTTGACTAAATGGTGTAGAGTAACATAATACACATCCTCACTATGTACCCACGACACATCCTCACCATATACCCACCACACATCCTCACTACCAATCACACATCCCCAATGCCTACCACACATCCTTACTTCCCACCCACCAAACATATTCACTACCCTACTACCACACATTCTCACTACCCACAACACAATTTACCTCTTACATCATATTTTAGCGTTTCACATTATATTGGCTATTCACAAAACATCTTACCTGCAAAGTCACAGTTGGTCGAATGAATTATATGCCGTGTTTACAAGTCTGACACTCTCAGGGTTGTACAGTATTTATAAATTTCCCAACCGAGGTATGATTTTTGTAGTCAAACTGGAATCACTGCAGAAGATGATGTAACTGCACTTCCCTTCACTACCCATCAAACATTTTCACTATCCACCTACTCAACACACATCATCACTATCCACCCACCCATCACACATCTTCACTATCCATCCACCCATCACACATCTTCACTATCCACCCACCCATCACACATCTTCATATCCCATCCACTCACCACGTATCTTCACTACCCACTCACCACATATCACACATTTTCACTACCCACCCACCCAGTACACATCTTCACTACCCACTCACGACACCTCTTCACGACCCACCACTCATCTTCACTACCCACCCACCATACATCTTCACTACTCACAATCACACATCTTCACTACCAACCCACCACATATTTTCACTACCCACCCACCCCACACATCTTCACTATCCACCCACCACACATCTTCACTCCACCCACCACTCATCTTCAGTATTCACCAATCACACATCGTCACTACCCACCCACAACACATCTTTGCACCCAACACACATCTTCACTACCAGAATATACATCTTCATTACCAGAAATACATCTTCACTACCAAAACACATCTTCGTTACAAAAAACATATCTTAACTAGCTAAAACACATCTTGACTGCCAAAAATACATCTTCACTACCAATAACATTTTCACTCCCAAAACACATCTTCACTATGAAAAAACAAACTCACTACCAAAATCTACAAAAACATCACTACCAAAATAACATCTTCACTATCAAAACACATCTTCACTACCAAAATAACATCTTCACTATGAAAAAACATTACAAAAATTATATCTTCACTATCAAAATAACAACTTCACCCACTCACGACACCTCTTTACGACTCACCCACTCACCACACATCTTCACTACCCACCCACCATACATCTTCACTACTCACAATCACACATTTTCACTACCCACCCATAACACATACTCACTACCCACCCATAACACATCTTCACTTCCCACCCAACACATCACATCTTCACTAGCAACCCACCACATTTTCACTATCCACCCACCCCATACATCTTCAATATCCAACTTTAACTACCAAAGCATATTCACTACCAAAATAATTTCACTCCCAAAACACATCTTCACTATGAAAAAACACATCATCACTACCAAAATAACATCTTCACTACGAAAAAAACATTACAAAAATTATATCTTCACTACCAAAACACTTCACTATAAAAATAACATCTTCACTATCAAAATAACATCATTATGAAAAATAATCTTCACTACCTAAAACATCTTTACTACCTAAACCGCATCTTCACTATCTTGACTACCAAACACATCTTCACTACAAAAACATTTTTACCTATAACAATTCTTCACTACAAGAAGCACATCTTCACTACTACCTAAAACACATCTTCACTACAAAAACAAATATCTTCACTACTAAGAACACATCTTCACTACCTAAAGTACATCTTTGTTGTCAAAAACACATATTCACTATCTAAAATACATCTTCACTACAAAAAACATCTTCACTACTAGAATGTTATCTTCACTACCCATAGCACCTACAGTACCAAAACTTATAATATTTCCTTCCTCTATTCATGTTTACAAACATTAGCTCATCTTCTATATTTTTTTCACATCTTTACTACCAAAACATCCACTGCAAAAAACATCTTCACTACCAAAAAAAATCCACTACCATAATAACATCTTCACAACCAAAAACAAATTAATACCAAAATGACATCACTACAAAAAAAAACATCATCACTACCAAAATGACATCTTCACTATCAAAACACATCTTCACTACGAAAAAACATCATTACAAAAATTATATCTTCACTGCAAAATTAATTACACTTACTTCTGTGGTAATGGTATTGGTAACAAATTTAGTTTTGTACATTCTAATACTCATTTTTATAGTCAAGATAATGTTTGATTAAATAGTGAAGATGTGATTCATATTCTACCTAAAACAACTTCATTATAAAATATAATCTTCACTACCTAAAACATCTTTACTACCTAAACCGCATCTTCACTGCTAAAACGTATCTTGACTACCAAACACACATCTTCACTACAAAAACATTTTTACCTATAACACTTCTTCACTACATGAAGCACATCTCCACTACTACCTAAAACACATCTTCACTACAAAAACAAATATCTTCACTACTAAAAAACATCTTCACTACTACGAACACATCTTCACTACCTAAAGTACATCTTTGTTGTCAAAAACACATCTTCACTACAAAAAAAACACATCTTCACTACTAAATATATATCTTCACTACCCATAGCACCTACAGTACCAAAACTTATAATATTCCCTTCCTCTATTCATGTTTACAAATATTAGCTCATCTTCTATATTTTTTTCACATCTTCACTACCAAAACATCCACTGCAAAAAACATCTTCACTACCATAATAACATCTTCACAACCAAAAACAAATTAATACCAAAATGACATCACTACCAAAATGACATCTTCACTACCAAAATGACATCTTACCTGCAAAGTCGCAGTTGGTCGAATGAATTATATGCCGTGTTTACAAGTCTGACACTCTCAGGGTTGTACAGTATTTATAAATTTCCCAACTGAGGTATGATTTCTGTAGTCAACTTGGAATCACTGCATAAGATGATGTAACTATCCACCTACTCAACACACATCATCACTATCCACCCACCCATCACACATCTTCACTATCCATCCACCCATCACACATCTTCACTATCCACCCACCCATCACACATCTTCATATCCCATCCACTCACCACGTATCTTCACTACCCACTCACCACATATCACACATTTTCACTACCCACCCACCCATTACACATCTTCACTACCCACTCACGACACCTCTTCAGAACCCACCACTCATCTTCACTACCCACCCACCAGACATCTTCACTACTCACAATCACACATCTTCACTACCAACCCACCACATATTTTCACTACCCACCCACCCCACACATCTTCACTATCCACCCACCACACATCTTCACTCCACCCACCACTCATCTTCAGTATTCACCAATCACACATCGTCACTACCCACCCACAACACATCTTTGCACCCAACACACATCTTCACTACCAGAATATACATCTTCATTACCAGAAATACATCTTCACTACCAAAACACATCTTCGTTACAAAAAACATATCTTAACTAACTAAAACACATCTTGACTGCCAAAAATTCATCTTCACTACCAATAACATTTTCACTCCCAAAACACATCTTCACTATGAAAAAACAAACTCACTACCAAAATCTACAAAAACATCACTACCAAAATAACATCTTCACTATCAAAACACATCTTCACTACCAAAATAACATCTTCACTATGAAAAAACATTACAAAAATTATATCTTCACTATCAAAATAACAACTTCACCCACTCACGACACCTCTTTACGACTCACCCACTCACCACACATCTTCACTACCCACCCACCATACATCTTCACTACTCACAATCACACATTTTCACTACCCACCCATAACACATATTCACTACCCACCCATAACACATACTCACTACCCACCCATAACACATCTTCACTTCCCACCCAACACATCACATCTTCACTAGCAACCCACCACATTTTCACTATCCACCCACCCCATACATCTTCAATATCCAACTTTAACTACCAAAGCATATTCACTATCAAAATCATTTCACTCCCAAAACACATCTTCACTATGAAAAAACACATCATCACTACCAAAATAACATCTTCACTTGCAGCTGGCATCTGCTATGGGGCGCGTCGGCAGGTGGCGGATAGCCGAAGGGCCTGTAGATATACAGGTTAGCAGCGAATAACTGCCTAAATAAAATAGGTGGTGAATAAGCTGTCGTGGACCAACTGCCAAACCTGCCTACTGCCCTGTCAAGGCAATAGGCTAAGAGAGAAAACTCTGAAATAAAACCGCAGAAGAGAACTGGGGCCCTCACTGTGTATTACCCAAGAATAACTATGGAGCAAGCCAATAATGAAATAATCATCAATAGCGTTAATGGGAGCCCTGCAGAAGCAGATGCTGTCACGCTCGGACGGGATGACCATGTGCCACAGGTGGTACCTGTCCGTCATCAAGAGACTGTGCGCACTACAAATGCAATGAGAATAGCAACGTGGAATGTCAACACATTATACCAGGCTGGAAAAATGGAGAACCTGAAACAAGAAATGAAAAGAATGAAATTCGATATAGTGGGTGTTAGTGAAGTGAGATGGACCGGAGCTGGAGTTTATGGGGATGACATGAAATTCGTGTACAGTGGGGGAGACCATCATGAAAGAGGAGTTGGTGTAATGCTGAGTGAACGAATAGCTAAAGCTCTTATTGGATATTATGCCATTTCAGACAGAGTGATTTTGGTTAAAATAGCTGCCACACCAGTAAATGTGAATATAGTACAAGTGTATGCTCCTACTACCACGCATGATGATAATGAAGTGGAGATATTTTATGAAATGGTGAATGAAGCATTAACTCACTGCAAAGCTCATGAAATAACTTTCGGGATGGGCGACTGGAACGCTAAAGTTGGAAGAGGGAGAGAAGGGGATACTGTTGGAACCCACGGCCTTGGAGTCAGAAATGAACGAGGAGACAGATTCGTGGAATGGAGCTCTGCTACCGGACAAGTGATTCTAAATACATGGTTCCAGCACCATCCTCGCCATTTATGGACATGGAAAAGCCCAGGTGATAGGGCAAGGAATCAGATAGATTTTATAACAGTAAATAAAAGATTTAGAAACTCTGTAACACAGTGTCGCACTTTACCAGGAGCTGATCTCGGTATAGGTTGCGACCATGTACCAGTTGCGATCCAAGTGAAACTAAGGCTCAAGAAGATTAAAAGAAAAACTAGAACACACAGAAGAGAGTGGAGAAGATTAAGATCAGAGGAAATAAAAAACCAATTTGAAATTGAATTACAAAATAGATTTTCCTTACTGGAAGAAGAAGAAGCACCTGATGCAGAGAGATTAGGTGAAAATGTGGAGAGGGAATGGAAAAAACTGAGTGAAGCTATGGTAGGCGCAGCCAGGGAGGTGCTACCAAGGGAACCAAGAAGGCGAAGACAACCCTGGATGACTGAGGAAATATTAAATCTAATGGAAGAAAGAAGAGCTCAGAAACACAACCAACAAATGTATACTGAGCTGGATACACAGATAAAAAGGAAATGCAAAGAGGAAAAGGAGCAATGGTATTTGCATAAATGTGAAGAAGTAGAAGCATTGGAAAAAGTTGATCCGCAGTTAATGTATGAAAAGATCAAGAAAATATGTGGCGGGCAGAGGCAAACAAGGCACTCAATAATAAAGGATAGAAATGGTAGAATACTCATGGAACCAGCAGAAGTTTTGGACAGATGGGAGGAGTATATTGGAGAATTATATGAGGATAATAGAAGAGTCAGACCAGAGTGGACAGAAGAGGAAACAATAGGACCCCCAATTATAAAAGAAGAAATCGAAAATGCCATAAAGAAGACGAAGAGGGGGAGAGCAGAGGGTGAAGATGGTGTTGTAGTGGAGATGATGGAGGCAGCTGGACACTGCATCATAGATAAGTTAGTAACTCTTACTAACAACATATACGATTCTGGATACATTCCAGAACCAATGAGAAAATCAGTGTTGGTTGCTATACCCAAAAAACAAGGAGCAGTAGAATGTGCAAAACACAGAACAATCAGTATAATGAGTCAGATGGGCAAAGTGGTTCTTCGAGTGATTGGAGCGAGAATGAAAGACAAGATTGAAGAGAATCTAACCCAAGAACAGTATGGCTTCAGAAAGGGAAAAGGAACAAGGAATGGAATATTTGCACTAAGAATGACGATAGAAAGAGCAATTGAAATGCAAAAGGACTTATACTTGTGCTTTGTGGACTTCGAGAAAGCATTTGATACAGTGCAGCATGAGATAATGATAGACATTTTAAAATCAATTGGAATGGACAGCAAAGACATAAGATTAATTGCTAATCTCTACTGGGAACAGGAATCTGCAGTAAGAATTACAGATGAAAAAACAGGATGGGTTAAAATAAAGAGAGGTGTGAGACAGGGATGCGTTATGTCCCCAGATATATTTTCCATCTACAGTCAATATGTAATAAGAGAGTTACAGGATTTGGAAGGAATAAAAATAGGAGGAAGAAACGTAAATAACATCAGGTATGCGGACGACACAGTGCTGGTGGCGGATTCTGAGGAAAAGTTGCAGGCACTGATGGAAAGGTTGGATATGGCATGTGGAAGAAAAGGTTTAAAAATCAATATAATGAAAACAGAAACGATGGGAATCACAAAAAGAAGGCATGTATTAAATGTAAATGTAAGTCTAAATAATCAAAGAATTAAACAGGTGCAGAAATTCGCATACTTGGGAAGTGATGTAACAGAAGACGGAGATTGTGAGGCAGAGATAAGGAAAAGAATTATTTTAGCAAAGACAGCTTTTAATCAAATGAGAAGAGTTCTTACTAATCTAAACATGGATATTAGTATAAGAAAAAGAATATTAAAATGTTTTGTATGGTCAAGGCTGACATATGGGTGTGAGACATGGACAATCAAGAAAAAGATGGAGAAAAAGTTGGAGGCTGCCGAGATGTGGTTCTACCGAAGAATGCTGAGAATCCCATGGGTAGATAGAGTAAGGAACGAAGAAGTGTTGAGAAGAATGAGGGTGGACCGAGAACTAATGAAACACATAAGGAGGAGACAATTGAGTTTTCTGGGGCACATTTTGCGAGCTGGAGAACTGGAAAAGGATTGCCTACTTGGAAGAATAGAAGGAACGAGAGCTAGAGGACGACAAAGAATGAAATATTTAGACAGTCTGCTTAAATATATGGGAGAAGAGTGGACATTGGCACGGCTGATTGGCCTTGCATGGGATAGAGAGAGATGGCGCTCCATGGTCGCTGACGTCACATGACAGGCACTTCGGTAAAAAAAACTACGAAAAAAACATTACAAAAATTATATCTTCACTACCAAAACACTTCACTATAAAATTAACATCTTCACTATCAAAATAACATCATTATGAAAAATAATCTTCACTACCTAAAACATCTTTACTACCTAAACCGCATCTTCACTATCTTGACAACCAAACACATCTTCACTACAAAAACATTTTTACCTATAACAATTCTTCACTACAAGAAGCACATCTTCACTACTACCTAAAACACATCTTCACTACAAAAACAAATATCTTCACTACCAAAAGACATCTTCACTACTAAGAACACATCTTCACTACCTAAAGTACATCTTTGTTGTCAAAAACACATATTCACTACCTAAACTACATCTTTGTTGTCAAAAACACATATTCACTATCTAAAATACATCTTCACTACAAAAAACATCTTCACTACTAAATATGTTATCTTCACTACCCATAGCACCTACAGTACCAAAACTTATAATATTCCCTTCCTTTATTCATGTTTACAAACATTAGCTCATCTTCTATATTTTTTTCACATCTTCACTACCAAAACATCCACTGCAAAAAAAATCTTCACTACCAAATAAAATCCACTACCATAATAACATCTTCACTACCAAAAAACATCCACTACCATAATAACATCTTCACAACCAAAAACAAATTAATACCAAAATGACATCACTACAAAAAACACATCATCACTACCAAAATGACATCTTCACTATCAAAACACATCTTCACTACGAAAAAACTTCATTACAAAAATTATATCTTCACTGCAAAATTATATCTTCACTACGAAAACACTACAAAAATAACATATTCACTATCAAAATAACAACTTAACTACCTAAAACATCTTCATTATAAAATATAATCTTCACTACCTAAAACATCTTCACTACCTAAACCGCATCTTCACTGCTAAAACGTATCTTGACTACCAAACACACATCTTCACTACAAAAACATTTTTACCTATAACACTTCTTCACTACATGAAGCACATCTCCACTACTACCTAAAACACATCTTCACTACAAAAACAAATATCTTCACTACCAAAAAACATCTTCACTACTACGAACACATCTTCACTACCTAAAGTACATCTTTGTTGTCAAAAACACATCTTCACTACAAAAACAAATATCTTCACTACCAAAAAACATCTTCACTACTACGAACACATCTTCACTACCTAAAGTACATCTTTGAGTCAAAAACACATCTTCACTACAAAAAACACATCTTCACTACTAAATATGTATCTTCACTACCCATAGCACCTATAGTACCAAAACTTATAATATTGCCTTCCTCAATTCATGTTTACAAACATTAGCTCATCTTCTATATTTTTTTTTCACATCTTCACTACCAAAACATCCACTGCAAAAAACATCTTCACTACCAAAACAAATCCACTACCATAATAACATCTTCACAACCAAAAACAAATTAATACCAAAATGACATCACTACAAAAAAACACATCATCACTACCAAAATAACATCTTCACTATCAAAACACATCTTCACTACGAAAAAACATCATTACAAAAATTATATCTTCACTACGAAAACACTATAAAAATAACATTTTCACTATCAAAATAACAACTTAACTACCTAAAACATCTTCATTATAAAATATAATCTTCACTACCTAAAACATCTTCACTACCTAAACCGCATCTTCACTGCTAAAACGTATCTTGACTACCAAACACACATCTTCACTACAAAAACATTTTTACCTATAACACTTCTTCACTACATGAAGCACATCTCCACTACTACCTAAAACACATCTTCACTACAAAAACAAATATCTTCACTACCAAAAAACATCTTCACTACTACGAACACATCTTCACTACCTAAAGTACATCTTTGTTGTCAAAAACACATCTTCACTACAAAAACAAATATCTTCACTACCAAAAAACATCTTCACTACTACGAACACATCTTCACTACCTAAAGTACATCTTTGAGTCAAAAACACATCTTCACTACAAAAAAACACATCTTCACTACTAAATATGTATCTTCACTACCCATAGCACCTACAGTACCAAAACTTATAATATTCCCTTCCTCTATTCATGTTTACAAACATTAGCTCATCTTCTATATTTTTTTCACATCTTCACTACCAAAACATCCACTGCAAAAAACATCTTCACTACCAAAAAAAATCCACTACCATAATAACATCTTCACAACCAAAAACAAATTAATACCAAAATGACATCACTACAAAAAAACACATCATCACTACCAAAATAACATCTTCACTATCAAAACACATCTTCACTACGAAAAAACATCATTACAAAAATTATATCTTCACTACGAAAACACTACAAAAATAACATTTTCACTATCAAAATAACAACTTAACTACCTAAAACATCTTCATTATAAAATATAATCTTCACTACCTAAAACATCTTCACTACCTAAACCGCATCTTCACTGCTAAAACGTATCTTGACTACCAAACACACATCTTCACTACAAAAACATTTTTACCTATAACACTTCTTCACTACATGAAGCACATCTCCACTACTACCTAAAACACATCTTCACTACAAAAACAAATATCTTCACTACCAAAAAACATCTTCACTACTACGAACACATCTTCACTACCTAAAGTACATCTTTGTTGTCAAAAACACATCTTCACTACAAAAAAACACATCTTCACTACTAAATATGTATCTTCACTACCCATAGCACCTACAGTACCAAAACTTATAATATTCCCTTCTTCTATTCATGTTTACAAACATTAGCTCATCTTCTATATTTTTTTCACATCTTCACTACCAAAATAACATCCACTGCAAAAAACATCTTCACTACCATAATAACATCTTCACAACCAAAAACATCTTCATTACAAAAAACAACCTCAATACCAAAATCACATCTTCACTACAAAAAAACACATCATCACTACAAAAACATCACTATCAAAATGATATCTTCACTATCAAAACATATCTTCACTCATTATCAAAATAACATCCACTGCAAAAAAATCTTCACTACCAAAAGAAATCTTCACTACATCTTCACAACCAAAAATATCTCCACTACCAAAAACACATCTTCACTACCAATATAACACATCTTCACTACCAGAAGCACGTCTTCACTACAATTTTTCTTTACCTAAAACGCATCTTCACTACCAAATGAAACATCTTCACTGCCAAAAAATATCTTCACTACCTAAAATACATCTTCACTACCAAAAACACATCTTCACTACCTAAAACACATCTTCACTCCCAAAAACACATCTTCACTACCATGAGTAAATCTTCACTACTAAATATGTATCTTCACTACCCATCACACCTACAGTACCAAAACTTTTTCACTACCAAAAGTACATCTTGACTATCCATCAGTCACCTTCACACATCATCACTACTAAACATATTCTTAAGCTTACTATCAAAATTACATCTTCACTATGAAAAATACATCTTCACTACCATATACACATTTGTACTATCTTCTACATCATCACTACTGATAACACATATTCACTACACACCTCTATTATGTAAAAATTACATCTTCACTATCCATCACACATCTTGTCTATAGACTATAATTATACCTACACTACATGTTCACTATACTACCCAAAACACATTTTCATGACCACACAATGAAAAAAAAAAATGATAATTCCAGGTTGACTACAAATTATCACACCTCAATAAGCAGACGGTTGGGAGAATTATCAACTCCTGTCGATAGAATTATTCCTTCGACCTGACTTGTAACATCACCATTCATTCTATCTGAAGAGAACGAGTAGCCTATACTGCAGAGCAGCAAGATGGACCGTAAACACAGAAAGGGTGATGGTGTTAAACTGGACATCCTGGGATTTCACAGGAATATACAAGGCAATCCCTTGCAAGATTGTGTCCTCGAGATTATGACCCTGCAATCGTCAAAATCGCTATGTGGCCTCTTGCGCCTCGAGGAGTACAGAACCGTGGCTACAGTGCCAATCCCATGGAGAGATAATAGTGTTGGCGAGTGGGTGAGAAAGTCTGGATCAAGTGAAGAGTTGGACACGGTGTTTATGTTTAACAAACCATACGAGGTGACTATACTTCAACCAACTGGAGCTTCAACACCAACTGGAGTCATGACCACTATGCTCACAACCAACAGCCAGAACGCCAGGCAGAGGGCACGACTTGTAAAGGCTGGCCAGATTCAGGTGCGTTGTGTACTCAAGGAGGACGAGGACACCATCAGATCTGCTAAGGTGATGGTGGATGCCAGTAAACAGCACACACAAGAAGAAGATCAACAAAAAGGATTTATGTATAAAGTGATTCGCGTCCCCGCCAAGAAAAAAGTAAAGTGGGGGCCCACTACTTACTTTGGGTGTCCAACTTACCGCTCCTCTCACTATGCCGACAACTCATCTAAATTCCCCTATTCATCACTGGAAAGGACCCTTGCACACATCTCTGCCAGCCGCACATCAGAACTTTTATACTCTTGGAATATGTACACCATGATGTAAAATCTCTATAGAGTTATTTTTAGCTCCGGTGTATCATGCAAAACGCAGGACCATGCAGATTGCAGGACGAGAGAGAAAATGCGATTATAGCGACACCTGTCGGTGCGCAAGTAAAACAGGAGTGTTCAATATTATTAAATATGCATTTTTAATACATTTTAATTAATTAAATAATTAAATTAATTAGCTGAAATGTATTAAAAATGCATATTTAATAATATTGAACACTCCTGTTTTACTTGCGCACCGACAGGTGTCGCTATAATCGCATTTTCTCTCTCGTCCTGCAATCTGCATGGTCCTGCGTTTTGCATGATACACCGGCCTAAGCCGAGAGCTCTAGGTTTTATTGTAATTATTGTTTTGAGATACACCAAAAAGAATTAAGTTATTGTATCATTTTGGTTTAATTATTACTTACTGTACTATTCAATGAAATCTATTGTATTTAGTTAATTGTTACTGTTCAAAGAAACGTATTTCTGTAAGACTAACTTATTGTATTTACAAGTTAAATATTTTGTTTTGAGATGCACCAAAAAGAGGTTATATTGTATTTGGTTTATTACTATTTAAAGGAATCTATTGTACATTTATTTAGTTTATTATGTTGTTCAAAGAAACTTATTTATGTATATTAATTTTGTCCAAAATATATACCCAGTATTACATTATCTTGCATTTTATTTTTATTACTATCCCAAAATATATTAATTAATCTTTCTTTATCATTATTTAATAGGATTCACAGACTGACGGAGTACAATCAAGAGCACTAATAAGTATTCAGGTGTGCTTGAAATACCTAGAGACAGTAAATAAATGCACAATAAGATCTCCATTGGAATTAAATCATTGGTGAATTGGAGCGTTCAAAGTTTCAACCAAACCTGTATACTTATTACTATAAACTAGTGCTCCTGACTGAACATATATACCAACTCCATGTATTATAAAGCTGTAACTACTAATGAATAAGGAAAGTTTAAATAATACATGTACATTATTATGGTAGCATAAAAATTGAGGAAGGACTGTTGATGTGATGATTGACGAGCATGAAAACAAATATACTGAACAAATATCCCTAAAATTATTAATTAGTTATGTATATACAGTACTATAAAATAAATTTAATTTTGTATGTAATATGGAAAGCTAAGTGTACAGTATATAAAATAAAACTTCTAAAATTATCAAATACAGGCTCCTTCTTCCTTCCCCAATAGTGCTAGATATGAAAAATTTACCCTAAACATGGGAAATTAGAGGTACAGTACCTAAAGTACATCTACACTACCAAAAGCACATCTTCACTTCCTAAAGGACATCTTCACTACCAAAAAGATTATTCAAGTAAATGTGGAAATTAATACCAGACGAAATAACAAGCTGGTAAAATTAATGTACACTCACAACCTAAAACTTGTATCCATTCAGGTCTTGTTGAAATTTTGAATAATACTCCATCAGGCTATTCGAAACAAGCCTCTGGAAACAAATTTTGGATTGCGAGTGTGTGCTGTACGACTATCTTCAAACAGCAGCAGTAAACAGGGAATTGTTGAGGTAAAAAACAAATAAAAGGGAGGAAACTCTGATGTTGAAGGAAGTTGGTGAAATTTTCTCCATGAGATCTGGCAACAGTGTGACCTTCCCGGCATAATCAGTAATCTCATTTTAAGGTAATTACCCTAGATTGGCGTAATTTGGGGCTATTTAAAGTAAAGTTTTGATAATCTAAGGTAATTATTATCGATTCTTCCGTTATTTCATGGGTCTTCGTAAGAGAAATATGCTTTGCTATAAAAAAAACTATTATAATTTCAAACACCCATAAAAGTATCGTATATCAAGGGTTCAGTTTATGTCGATATTATGGTCACCTACTTCAGTATCTAAGGAAATTTGGCTCTATCTAAGGTATTTTCAACCCACTTTTTAAGGTAACATCACAAATACTTCATGAGAACCCTGCTGGGCACAATGTAAACAAACCATGGCTGACAGAAGATTGACACCACCTACTCGTCTATGTGTGAATGTGATAATTAGAAGCTGAGGTAAGTAATTGCACCATGATACACACACACATATTGGGTATTCATCCCTGTACTATTTAAATCCATAATGGTGTCTGTTAATATATAATTGTTTATTATGTATTCGGTATTAGTCAAGCATTTGTACATAATCACTCCCATTATTTTTTTATGTCAAATATACTTCTAAATACATGCATGTCATTTCGGTAAATATTGAATGAATTACCGTTATTGCGTATGGTTTTTCTACCTTCATTACCCACTAATTTAGACAATTCTAAGACTATATTCTTCTATGGCATGTCTTCAGCAAATGCCCCATTCAAATGGGACATTTTGAAATTAGCCTGACCTAACCTAACTTAGACCATATCAGACTACCCGGACCTAACCTGGGCAAACTACCGGGAAATAATCGTGATAAAGATCAATAGTGAACTGGGGCAAAATACTGGGACCCAACGGAATCTGGCAACACTGCTGCAAAACGGTAATTCTTTCAATAATACCTTTCTTTTTTTTGTCAAATATACTTCTAAATACATGTATGTCATTTCCTTATTGGGTATTTCCATCGCAAATGCATTAACATGAACCGTCGGTTCCAATATAATAATATAATTTCAAGATGGCCACCAAATGTTTACATCCAGGCCCGTATTTTGCTAAGGTTAGGTTTTGGTAGTTTACCACTGTCCTGATTAGGTTAGGTTTGGTCAGATGAGGTCTACCTAATTCTATTTAATGCATTGTAGTGTTTTTCAGACAAATCTTGTTCAAATATGGCGTAAATGAGGTGTTTATGGAGATTGAGTTTGGGGAGTGGAGCAGGGGGGTGATATCTCCCAAAACATTAATTTGCGACGGTCGTGAACACTAAATTTGTTCAAATCGCACTGAAGTGCGATACAAATATTGATTCATTGTGTATCAAGGGTCTACAGCAGTTTCCCAACCTTTTCCGACCATAGCACCCCCTGTTGTCATGTCTAAGCAGTCCAGCACCCCTAACTAATATCTTGTTATTAGACGTGATATTTTACTGCCATGTGTGCATCGCTTCCCAGCACCCCCAGGTTGGGAAACGCTGGTCTGACTCTACAGTATTTATTTTCAGGTGCCAAACGTACTATAATAGAGAATGAATGGCATTTGTCTATGCATAACTTGATAGGCGAGTCATTAATTTTTGACAAAAGAAAGTGTAATATGACATACCTACTTTGGTTATGTTGCAGGTTGTGTAGTGAAGTTATGAAGACACATCCCATTGGAACCTCATCAATGGCTGGCATCCCTAAAGTCGCTAGTGTCCGGTCATTGTACATCATAGTGTTTAATGATAAGTATATAATGTAACTGTGTTTTAAGACTCATTTGATCCATTGGTTATGAAAGTGTTATGTGTTGTCGTCTGGTGTGTTTGGTATGTACAGTTGTCCAAGGAAAGACTGCAACCAAATTTGCTGATGTGTGGCAATATTTGGCAGGTGCTCCAAAAGTAAACACTCGTATTTTATCAACGGATCACTCAGAACCTATAACCTTTGTATGGATGGATGTTATTGACTTCAGCTAATTACATTCATCTTTATAACGGTTATAGGTTCTGAGTGATCCATTGATAAAATACGAGTGTTTACTTTGGAGCACCTACCAGCAAATTTGGTTGCAGTCTTTTCTTGGGCAACTGTACAGTATAACACTTGAACAAGTTCAGTTGCTCTCCAACACTCCTTGGACCCTGGTCCAGCATCATCTGCCATGGCTGCACATATAAAAGGTAATTATAATGTAAATTGGAAAGGTGCAGGCCAGACAAACAAGTCCACAGAATATATAACATTTTTATTTTCTACAATAATTTTTCTGCACTGTACAGTAGACGCACTAATAATGGACTACTCTCATCACACAAGCATACTCCTTTAACCTGTCACTTCATTTCACACCAACCACTTTGGGCCAACATAAAGAATGTTACATCAATAGCAAAGTTCAGTCATTTATTAATTATCATTACCCTTTGATTAATTTAACTGATGGGATTCATTAAAACACTTATAGTCTTGCTAATAATTTCAAGTACAGTGAAATTAGACAGTGCTAAGAAATGCTCTCAGTATGCTGTTTATATATATATACAGTATATAAATATATACATATATATATATGGACAACAAGTATATATTTACAAGTGAGCATTAATGGAGAACATGTCCAAATATGTTTAAAGAAAAGCCCCACTCGGCACTTTAAATAACAAAATTACTTTTTGTAACTGCTGTAGACCCTTGATACACAATGAATCAATATTTGTATCCATCACTTCATTTTACACTCTTTGATGACACTCACCAAATACTTTACCCAGACTTCTGTTATTCATTACCATACAGGCTACTGTATGTGATTTACTGATCCTGTGTTAAAATGAAAGTATTAAAATTACTTGTCTGATATCAAGGAAATACTGTAAACTGTATATTCATACATGAACACAAGACAAATTATACAGGGTGTAACATCATTGCATATATTAACCTAGAGGACAACCTCCTTGGAAAATAATTCTATGGTAGCATGTCCAATTGTCAATTGTATGCTGCTTGACTGTACACTGAGTAAAAGGGCCATTAAACTGGATGACAATGTGCAAAGTGGCAGTTTACACAAAAAAAATCTAACCAATCTGGGAGTGTCATCCAAGTGACACTTAGTACAGTATGTTACATATGATGTGCCATTTGAGAGGGTAAACATGTTTTTATAGGTTAATTTTAAGTGATATGCCTCATGCCATGCCACCTGCCACATCATTGGTGTAGAAGCTCCATTAAACTATTGGATACATCTTTGCAAGCAATACTATACCTCAATAGAGGGATCTAACTACTCACTGTTGATGAAATTTATGGTATCCATGGAGAAGCCTGGTGAGCTGAGTGCTGAGGTGAAAATGAACACCTCACCCTGAATCCATCTAAGTTAGGGGGGTGGGGGGAGTCATTACATCATGCATGGTCATCTTGAGATTAGGAATGGACATTTAAATTAGTTGATAATAATAAAGAAATACACTACAGTATCCATCTCATTAGGGAGGCGTCACTATATCATACATCCATTCCATCACCAACTGTCCCTGAGATTAAGGGGAGATTCATTTATTGGTGAATTGGAAGGTCTGTGAACCCTCTAAACCATGCCACAAAACAAATCCCCTGTTAGTACTACCATTAAGGACATCTATCTGTTTTCCAGTATAGTTACCAACAAGAGAATCTCCCCTTAAGTATGGACATTAGTTTGATAATAATAAAATAATACACTACTGGTAGAGTTTTTAATTTTTCCAATGATGCTATGGGTGTGTATAGCTCTGGGTATTGGATATAAGGCTCCAGCAACAGACCCGAGAAAAGGAAAAGGAACAATTTTCGAATTCTGGAGAAAAATGAACTACAATAATTATTGTCCCTCAACATCCAAGAATTTTACATCTACGGTATTGCTTATCTGAGGATTAACCAGTGTTGTACTCTATGTACGATTGGCCACAAGAATTCTTACAAGGCTATTTGGAAAGAAGTAATTATTCTGAAAGTACTGCAGTAAATGTCGGTCTACCTGTGACTCTTATAATAATGTTTGTCATGGCTTCAAATTAAAAATTGGTTTTGCTGACTAAACAGAAAACAACCATGATTTAACAAATTCTGAAAATAACCCACAAAGTTTGAGCACAAACAGTAGGGCATGTAAAACGTACTTAAAAAACTGGAATAATAACTATGATTAAAGACAACTCTCACTTAAACACATCCAACTTAATCTAATTATATATAAATAAATTAAATTGGAATATTTTCATATGAAACTGCTCCAACTGAAATAGATTATAAGCATCATGGTATAACCTGATAATTTCCAGTACATTAGAGAGAAGAGGGTGGTGATTATATTGACGAGTGTTATGCAAGATGTTTTTAGGCATAATGGTAAATATTGATCAAATTACCGTTATTGCGTACGGTTTTTCTACCTTCATTACCCACTTATTTTGACCATTCTAAGACTATTTTCTTCAATGGCATTTCCTCCGCAAATGCCCCATTTCCTAACCTAACCAAGACTACATCAGACTACCGGGACCTAACCTGGGAAAACTACTGGGAAATTAAGTACAGGAAATGACCAGGGTAAAAAACTGGGACCTAGCTGGATCTAGCAACACTGCTACAAAACGGTAATTTTTTCAATAAATACCCAATTAATTAAATCCACCACCAATAAATTAAAAAGTTTATCGAGTATTAATTCTGGTATTATTACAGAATAACTGGGTTTTTGGCTAGGCTTGCGTAGTGTTACCACATATGGCTAGGTCCTGGGAATTTGCCTTAGTTACTTTATGATAGTTTACACTGGTTATACCCGGTAGTTTGTCCAGGTTAGTTCCCGGTAGTCTAATGCGGTCTTGGTTAGGTTAGGTTAGGTCATACTAGTTTCCAAATTATGTTTGTAAAATGGGGCATATTTTGAAAACGGAAAATCTCCGAGAGAAACACCATAGATGAAAAGTGTCTTAGAATGGTCCCAAATAGTGAATAATTATACGTACTAAAATATACAATAGAGTGAACCCAGTTTTTCTGTAAATTTACCTTAATTGCTTATGTATTCAGTATTAGTCAAGCATTTGTCCATAATCCCTCCCATTATTTTTGGTAAATATTGAATGAATTACCGTTATTGCGTATGGTTTTTCTACCTTCATTACCCACTAATTTAGACAATTCTAAGACTATTTTCTTCTATGGCATTTCCTCCGTACATGCCCCATTTGAAATGGGGCATTTTGAAATTAACCTGACATAACCTAGACTGCATCAGACTACCGGGACCTAACCTGGGCAAAATACCGGGAAATATTCGTGATAAAGTACAATAAATGACTGGGGCAAAATACTGGAACCCAGCCGGATCTGGCAACATTGCTGCAAAATGGTAATTTTTTCCATAATCTGCATTTGACTAGAGGTTTTCAGAATGCAATGTTTTACAGTGCGATTTGAACAAATTTAGTGTTCACGACCGTCGCAAATTAATGTTTTGGGAGATATCACCCCCCTGCTCCACTCCCCAAACTCAATCTCCATAAACACCTCATTTACGCCATATTTGAACAAAATTCGTCTGAAAAACACTACAATGCATTAAATAGAATTAGGTAGACCTCATCTGACCAAACCTAACCTAATCAGGACAGTGGTAAACTACCAAAACCTAACCTTAGCAAAATACGGGCCTGGATGTAAACATTTGGTGGCCATCTTGAAATTATATTATTATATTGGAACCGACGGTTCATGTTAATGCATTTGCGATGGAAATACCCAATAAGGAAATGACATACATGTATTTAGAAGTATATTTGACAAAAAAAAGAAAGGTATTATTGAAAGAATTACCGTTTTGCAGCAGTGTTGCCAGATTCCGTTGGGTCCCAGTATTTTGCCCCAGTTCACTATTGATCTTTATCACGATTATTTCCCGGTAGTTTGCCCAGGTTAGGTCCGGGTAGTCTGATATGGTCTAAGTTAGGTTAGGTCAGGCTAATTTCAAAATGTCCCATTTGAATGGGGCATTTGCTGAAGACATGCCATAGAAGAATATAGTCTTAGAATTGTCTAAATTAGTGGGTAATGAAGGTAGAAAAACCATACGCAATAACGGTAATTCATTCAATATTTACCGAAATGACATGCATGTATTTAGAAGTATATTTGACATAAAAAAATAATGGGAGTGATTATGTACAAATGCTTGACTAATACCGAATACATAATAAACAATTATATATTAACAGACACCATTATGGATTTAAATAGTACAGGGATGAATACCCAATATGTGTGTGTGTATCATGGTGCAATTACTTACCTCAGCTTCTAATTATCACATTCACACATAGACGAGTAGGTGGTGTCAATCTTCTGTCAGCCATGGTTTGTTTACATTGTGCCCAGCAGGGTTCTCATGAAGTATTTGTGATGTTACCTTAAAAAGTGGGTTGAAAATACCTTAGATAGAGCCAAATTTCCTTAGATACTGAAGTAGGTGACCATAATATCGACATAAACTGAACCCTTGATATACGATACTTTTATGGGTGTTTGAAATTATAATAGTTTTTTTTATAGCAAAGCATATTTCTCTTACGAAGACCCATGAAATAACGGAAGAATCGATAATAATTACCTTAGATTATCAAAACTTTACTTTAAATAGCCCCAAATTACGCCAATCTAGGGTATTTACCTTAAAATGAGATTACTGATTATGCCGGGAAGGTCACAGTGTTGCCAGATCTCATGGAGAAAATTTCACCAACTTCAACATCAGAGTTTCCTCCCTTTTATTTGTTTTTTACCTCAACAATTCCCTGTTTACTGCTGCTGTTTGAAGATAGTCGTACAGCACACACTCGCAATCCAAAATTTGTTTCCAGAGGCTTGTTTCGAATAGTCTGATGGAGTATTATTCAAAATTTCAACAAGACCTGAATGGATACAAGTTTTAGGTTGTGAGTGTACATTAATTTTACCAGCTTGTTATTTCGTCTGGTATTAATTTCCACATTTACTTGAATAATCTTTTTGGTAGTGAAGATGTACTTTAGGAAGTGAAGATGTGCTTTTGGTAGTGTAGATGTACTTTAGGTACTGTACCTCTAATTTCCCATGTTTAGGGTAAATTTTTCATATCTAGCACTATTGGGGAAGGAAGAAGGAGCCTGTATTTGATAATTTTAGAAGTTTTATTTTATATACTGTACACTTAGCTTTCCATATTATATACAAAATTAAATTTATTTTATAGTACTGTATATACATAACTAATTAATAATTTTAGGGGTATTTGTTCAGTATATTTGTTTTCATGCTCGTCCTTCCTCAATTTTTATGCTACCATAATAATGTACATGTATTATTTAAACTTTCCTTATTCATTAGTAGTTACAGCTTTATAATACATGGAGTTGGTATATATGTTCAGTCAGGAGCACTAGTTTATAGTAATAAGTATACAGGTTTGGTTGAAACTTTGAACGCTCCAATTCACCAATGATTTAATTCCAATGGAGATCTTATTGTGCATTTATTTACTGTCTCTAGGTATTTCAAGCACACCTGAATACTTATTAGTGCTCTTGATTGTACTCCGTCAGTCTGTGAATCCTATTAAATAATGATAAAGAAAGATTAATTAATATATTTTGGGATAGTAATAAAAATAAAATGCAAGATAATGTAATACTGGGTATATATTTTGGACAAAATTAATATACATAAATAAGTTTCTTTGAACAACATAATAAACTAAATAAATGTACAATAGATTCCTTTAAATAGTAATAAACCAAATACAATATAACCTCTTTTTGGTGCATCTCAAAACAAAATATTTAACTTGTAAATACAATAAGTTAGTCTTACAGAAATACGTTTCTTTGAACA
Source organism: Petrolisthes manimaculis (assembly GCA_034508575.1). NCBI lineage: Eukaryota > Metazoa > Arthropoda > Malacostraca > Decapoda > Porcellanidae > Petrolisthes > Petrolisthes manimaculis. The sequence continues at coordinate 252,126 of JAWZYT010001276.1, read as the reverse complement.
GTAACAATTAACTAAATACAATAGATTTCATTGAATAGTACAGTAAGTAATAATTAAACCAAAATGATGCAATAACTTAATTATTTTTGGTGTATCTCAAAACAATAATTACAATAAAACCTAGAGCTCTCGGCTTAGGCCGGTGTATCATGCAAAACGCAGGACCATGCAGATTGCAGGACGAGAGAGAAAATGCGATTATAGCGACACCTGTCGGTGCGCAAGTAAAACAGGAGTGTTCAATATTATTAAATATGCATTTTTAATACATTTCAGCTAATTAATTTAATTATTTAATTAATTAAAATGTATTAAAAATGCATATTTAATAATATTGAACACTCCTGTTTTACTTGCGCACCGACAGGTGTCGCTATAATCGCATTTTCTCTCTCGTCCTGCAATCTGCATGGTCCTGCGTTTTGCATGATACACCGGAGCTAAAAATAACTCTATAGAGATTTTACATCATGGTGTACATATTCCAAGAGTATAAAAGTTCTGATGTGCGGCTGGCAGAGATGTGTGCAAGGGTCCTTTCCAGTGATGAATAGGGGAATTTAGATGAGTTGTCGGCATAGTGAGAGGAGCGGTAAGTTGGACACCCAAAGTAAGTAGTGGGCCCCCACTTTACTTTTTTCTTGGCGGGGACGCGAATCACTTTATACATAAATCCTTTTTGTTGATCTTCTTCTTGTGTGTGCTGTTTACTGGCATCCACCATCACCTTAGCAGATCTGATGGTGTCCTCGTCCTCCTTGAGTACACAACGCACCTGAATCTGGCCAGCCTTTACAAGTCGTGCCCTCTGCCTGGCGTTCTGGCTGTTGGTTGTGAGCATAGTGGTCATGACTCCAGTTGGTGTTGAAGCTCCAGTTGGTTGAAGTATAGTCACCTCGTATGGTTTGTTAAACATAAACACCGTGTCCAACTCTTCACTTGATCCAGACTTTCTCACCCACTCGCCAACACTATTATCTCTCCATGGGATTGGCACTGTAGCCACGGTTCTGTACTCCTCGAGGCGCAAGAGGCCACATAGCGATTTTGACGATTGCAGGGTCATAATCTCGAGGACACAATCTTGCAAGGGATTGCCTTGTATATTCCTGTGAAATCCCAGGATGTCCAGTTTAACACCATCACCCTTTCTGTGTTTACGGTCCATCTTGCTGCTCTGCAGTATAGGCTACTCGTTCTCTTCAGATAGAATGAATGGTGATGTTACAAGTCAGGTCGAAGGAATAATTCTATCGACAGGAGTTGATAATTCTCCCAACCGTCTGCTTATTGAGGTGTGATAATTTGTAGTCAACCTGGAATTATCATTTTTTTTTTTCATTGTGTGGTCATGAAAATGTGTTTTGGGTAGTATAGTGAACATGTAGTGTAGGTATAATTATAGTCTATAGACAAGATGTGTGATGGATAGTGAAGATGTAATTTTTACATAATAGAGGTGTGTAGTGAATATGTGTTATCAGTAGTGATGATGTAGAAGATAGTACAAATGTGTATATGGTAGTGAAGATGTATTTTTCATAGTGAAGATGTAATTTTGATAGTAAGCTTAAGAATATGTTTAGTAGTGATGATGTGTGAAGGTGACTGATGGATAGTCAAGATGTACTTTTGGTAGTGAAAAAGTTTTGGTACTGTAGGTGTGATGGGTAGTGAAGATACATATTTAGTAGTGAAGATTTACTCATGGTAGTGAAGATGTGTTTTTGGGAGTGAAGATGTGTTTTAGGTAGTGAAGATGTGTTTTTGGTAGTGAAGATGTATTTTAGGTAGTGAAGATATTTTTTGGCAGTGAAGATGTTTCATTTGGTAGTGAAGATGCGTTTTAGGTAAAGAAAAATTGTAGTGAAGACGTGCTTCTGGTAGTGAAGATGTGTTATATTGGTAGTGAAGATGTGTTTTTGGTAGTGGAGATATTTTTGGTTGTGAAGATGTAGTGAAGATTTCTTTTGGTAGTGAAGATTTTTTTGCAGTGGATGTTATTTTGATAATGAGTGAAGATATGTTTTGATAGTGAAGATATCATTTTGATAGTGATGTTTTTGTAGTGATGATGTGTTTTTTTGTAGTGAAGATGTGATTTTGGTATTGAGGTTGTTTTTTGTAATGAAGATGTTTTTGGTTGTGAAGATGTTATTATGGTAGTGAAGATGTTTTTTGCAGTGGATGTTATTTTGGTAGTGAAGATGTGAAAAAAATATAGAAGATGAGCTAATGTTTGTAAACATGAATAGAAGAAGGGAATATTATAAGTTTTGGTACTGTAGGTGCTATGGGTAGTGAAGATACATATTTAGTAGTGAAGATGTGTTTTTTTGTAGTGAAGATGTGTTTTTGACAACAAAGATGTACTTTAGGTAGTGAAGATGTGTTCGTAGTAGTGAAGATGTTTTTTGGTAGTGAAGATATTTGTTTTTGTAGTGAAGATGTGTTTTAGGTAGTAGTGGAGATGTGCTTCATGTAGTGAAGAAGTGTTATAGGTAAAAATGTTTTTGTAGTGAAGATGTGTGTTTGGTAGTCAAGATACGTTTTAGCAGTGAAGATGCGGTTTAGGTAGTGAAGATGTTTTAGGTAGTGAAGATTATATTTTATAATGAAGATGTTTTAGGTAGTTAAGTTGTTATTTTGATAGTGAAAATGTTATTTTTGTAGTGTTTTCGTAGTGAAGATATAATTTTTGTAATGATGTTTTTTCGTAGTGAAGATGTGTTTTGATAGTGAAGATGTTATTTTGGTAGTGATGATGTGTTTTTTTGTAGTGATGTCATTTTGGTATTAATTTGTTTTTGGTTGTGAAGATGTTATTATGGTAGTGGATTTTTTTTGGTAGTGAAGATGTTTTTTGCAGTGGATGTTTTGGTAGTGAAGATGTGAAAAAAATATAGAAGATGAGCTAATGTTTGTAAACATGAATAGAGGAAGGGAATATTATAAGTTTTGGTACTGTAGGTGCTATGGGTAGTGAAGATACATATTTAGTAGTGAAGATGTGTTTTTTTGTAGTGAAGATGTGTTTTTGACAACAAAGATATACTTTAGGTAGTGAAGATGTGTTCGTAGTAGTGAAGATGTTTTTTGGTAGTGAAGATGTTTTTTGGTAGTGAAGATATTTATTTTTGTAGTGAAGATGTGTTTTAGGTAGTAGTGGAGATGTGCTTCATGTAGTGAAGAAGTGTTATAGGTAAAAATGTTTTTGTAGTGAAGATGTGTTTGGTAGTCAAGATACGTTTTAGCAGTGAAGATGCGGTTTAGGTAGTGAAGATGTTTTAGGTAGTGAAGATTATATTTTATAATGAAGATGTTTTAGGTAGTTAAGTTGTTATTTTGATAGTGAAAATGTTATTTTTGTAGTGTTTTCGTAGTGAAGATATAATTTTGCAGTGAAGATATAATTTTTGTAATGATGTTTTTTCGTAGTGAAGATGTGTTTTGATAGTGAAGATGTTATTTTGGTAGTGGATTTTTTTTGGTAGTGAAGATGTTTTTTGCAGTGGATGTTTTGGTAGTGAAGATGTGAAAAAAAATATAGAAGATGAACTAATGTTTGTAAACATGAATAGAGGAAGGGAATATTATAAGTTTTGGTACTGTAAGTGCTATGGGTAGTGAAGATACATATTTAGTAGTGAAGATGTGTTTTTTTGTAGTGAAGATGTGTTTTTGACTCAAAAATGTACTTTAGGTAGTGAAGATGTGTTCGTAGTAGTGAAGATGTTTTTTGGTAGTGAAGATATTTGTTTTTGTAGTGAAGATGTGTTTTTGACAACAAAGATGTACTTTAGGTAGTGAAGATGTGTTCGTAGTAGTGAAGATGTTTTTTGGTTGTGAAGATTTGTTTTTGTAGTGAAGATGTGTTTTAGGTAGTCGTGGAGATGTGCTTCATGTAGTGAAGAAGTGTTATAGGTAAAGATGTTTTTGTAGTGAAGATGTGTGTTTGGTAGTCAAGATACGTTTTAGCAGTGAAGATGCGGTTTAGGTAAAGATGTTTTAGGTAGTGAAAATTATATTTTATAATGAAGATGTTTTAGGTAGTTAAGTTGTTATTTTGATAGTGAAAATGTTATTTTTGTAGTGTTTTCGTAGTGAAGATATAATTTTTGTAATGATGTTTTTTCGTAGTGAAGATGTGTTTTGATAGTGAAGATGTCATTTTTGTAGTGATGATGTGTTTTTTTGTAGTGATGTCATTTTGGTATTAATTTGTTTTTGGTTGTGAAGATGTTATTATGGTAGTGGATTTTTTTTGGTAGTGAAGATGTTTTTTGCAGTGGATGTTTTGGTAGTGAAGATGTGAAAAAAATATAGAAGATGAGCTAATGTTTGTAAACATGAATAGAGGAAGGGAATATTATAAGTTTTGGTACTGTAAGTGCTATGGGTAGTGAAGATACATATTTAGTAGTGAAGATGTATTTTTTTGTAGTGAATATGTGTTTTTGACAACAAAGATGTACTTTAGGTAGTGAAGATGTGTTCGTAGTAGTGAAGATGTTTTTTGGTAGTGAAGATTTTTTTGGTAGTGAAGATATTTATTTTTGTAGTGAAGATGTGTTTTAGGTAGTAGTGGAGATGTGCTTCATGTAGTGAAGAAGTGTTATAGGTAAAAATGTTTTTGTAGTGAAGATGTGTGTTTGGTAGTCAAGATACGTTTTAGCAGTGAAGATGCGGTTTAGGTAGTAAAGATGTTTTAGGTAGTGAAGATTATATTTTATAATGAAGATGTTTTAGGTAGTTAAGTTGTTATTTTGATAGTGAAAATGTTATTTTTGTAGTGTTTTCGTAGTGAAGATATAATTTTTGTAATGATGTTTTTTCGTAGTGAAGATGTCATTTTGGTAGTGATGATGTGTTTTTTGTAGTGATGTCATTTTGGTATTAATTTGTTTTTGGTTGTGAAGATGTTATTATGGTAGTGGATTTTTTTTGGTAGTGAAGATGTTTTTTGCAGTGGATGTTTTGGTAGTGAAGATGTGAAAAAAATATAGAAGATGAGCTAATGTTTGTAAACATGAATAGAGGAAGGGAATATTATAAGTTTTGGTACTGTAGGTGCTATGGGTAGTGAAGATATATATTTAGTAGTGAAGATGTGTTTTTTTGTAGTGAATATGTGTTTTTGACAACAAAGATGTACTTTAGTTAGTGAAGATGTGTTCGTAGTAGTGAAGATGTTTTTTGGTAGTGAAGATGTTTTAGGTAGTGAAGATTATATTTTATAATGAAGATGTTTTAGGTAGTTAAGTTGTTATTTTGATAGTGAAAATGTTATTTTTGTAGTGTTTTCGTAGTGAAGATATAATTTTGCTGTGAAGATATAATTTTTGTAATGATGTTTTTTCGTAGTGAAGATGTGTTTTGATAGTGAAGATGTTATTTTGGTAGTGATGATGTTTTTTTTGTAGTGATGTCATTTTGGTATTAATTTGTTTTTGGTTGTGAGGATGTTATTATGGTAGTGGATTTTTTTTGGTAGTGAAGATGTTTTTTGCAGTGGATGTTTTGGTAGTGAAGATGTGAAAAAAATATAGAAGATGAGCTAATGTTTGTAAACATGAATAGAGGAAGGGAATATTATAAGTTTTGGTACTGTAGGTGCTATGGGTAGTGAAGATACATATTTAGTAGTGAAGATGTGTTTTTTTGTAGTGAAGATGTGTTTTTGACTCAAAGATGTACTTTAGGTAGTGAAGATGTGTTCGTAGTAGTGAAGATGTTTTTTGGTAGTGAAGATATTTGTTTTTGTAGTGAAGATGTGTTTTTGACAACAAAGATGTACTTTAGGTAGTGAAGATGTGTTCGTAGTAGTGAAAATGTTTTTTGGTAGTGAAGATTTGTTTTTGTAGTGAAGATATGTTTTAGGTAGTCGTGGAGATGTGCTTCATGTAGTGAAGAAGTGTTATAGGTAAAAATGTTTTTGTAGTGAAGATGTGTGTTTGGTAGTCAAGATACGTTTTAGCAGTGAAGATGCGGTTTAGGTAGTAAAGATGTTTTAGGTAGTGAAGATTATATTTTATAATGAAGATGTTTTGGGAAGTTAAGTTGTTATTTTGATAGTGAAAATGTTATTTTTGTAGTGTTTTCGTAGTGAAGATATAATTTTGCAGTGAAGATATAATTTTTGTAATGATGTTTTTTCGTAGTGAAGATGTTTTGATAGTGAAGATGTCATTTTTGTAGTGATGATGTTTTTTTTTGTAGTGATGTCATTTTGGTATTAATTTGTTTTTGGTTGTGAAGATGTTATTATGGTAGTGGATTTTTTTTGGTAGTGAAGATGTTTTTTGCAGTGGATGTTTTGTAATTATATCTTCACTACGAAAACACTACAAAAATAACATTTTCACTATCAAAATAACAACTTAACTACCTAAAACATCTTCATTATAAAATATAATCTTCACTACCTAAAACATCTTCACTACCTAAACCGCATCTTCACTGCTAAAACGTATCTTGACTACCAAACACACATCTTCACTACAAAAACATTTTTACCTATAACACTTCTTCACTACATGAAGCACATCTCCACTACTACCTAAAACACATCTTCACTACAAAAACAAATATCTTCACTACCAAAAAACATCTTCACTACTACGAACACATCTTCACTACCTAAAGTACATCTTTGTTGTCAAAAACACATCTTCACTACAAAAAAACACATCTTCACTACTAAATATGTATCTTCACTACCCATAGCACCTACAGTACCAAAACTTATAATATTCCCTTCCTCTATTCATGTTTACAAACATTAGCTCATCTTCTATATTTTTTTCACATCTTCACTACCAAAATAACATCCACTGCAAAAAACATCTTCACTACCATAATAACATCTTCACAACCAAAAACATCTTCATTACCAAAAACAACCTCAATACCAAAATCACATCTTCACTACAAAAAACACATCATCACTACAAAAAACATCACTATCAAAATTATATCTTCACTATCAAAACATATCTTCACTCATTATCAAAATAACATCCACTGCAAAAAAATCTTCACTACCAAAAGAAATCTTCACTACATCTTCACAACCAAAAATATCTCCACTACCAAAAACACATCTTCACTACCAATAATTTTTACCTATTTACACATCTTCACTACCAATATTTTTTACCTATAACACATCTTCACTACCAGAAGCACGTCTTCACTACAATTTTTCTTTACCTAAAACGCATCTTCACTACCAAATGAAACATCTTCACTGCCAAAAAATATCTTCACTACCTAAAATACATCTTCACTACCAAAAAACACATCTTCACTACCTAAAACACATCTTCACTCCCAAAAACACATCTTCACTACCATGAGTAAATTTTCACTACTAAATATGTATCTTCACTACCCATCACACCTACAGTACCAAAACTTTTTTACTACCAAAAGTACATCTTGACTATCCATCAGTCACCTTCACACATCATCACTACTAAACATATTCTTAAGCTTACTATCAAAATTACATCTTCACTATGAAAAATACATCTTCACTACCATATACACATTTGTACTATCTTCTACATCATCACTACTGATAACACATATTCACTACACACCTCTATTATGTAAAAATTACATCTTCACTATCCATCACACATCTTGTCTATAGACTATAATTATACCTACACTACATGTTCACTATACTACCCAAAACACATTTTCATGACCACACAATGAAAAAAAAAAATGATAATTCCAGGTTGACTACAAATTATCACACCTCAATAAGCAGACGGTTGGGAGAATTATCAACTCCTGTCGATAGAATTATTCCTTCGACCTGACTTGTAACATCACCATTCATTCTATCTGAAGAGAACGAGTAGCCTATACTGCAGAGCAGCAAGATGGACCGTAAACACAGAAAGGGTGATGGTGTTAAACTGGACATCCTGGGATTTCACAGGAATATACAAGGCAATCCCTTGCAAGATTGTGTCCTCGAGATTATGACCCTGCAATCGTCAAAATCGCTATGTGGCCTCTTGCGCCTCGAGGAGTACAGAACCGTGGCTACAGTGCCAATCCCATGGAGAGATAATAGTGTTGGCGAGTGGGTGAGAAAGTCTGGATCAAGTGAAGAGTTGGACACGGTGTTTATGTTTAACAAACCATACGAGGTGACTATACTTCAACCAACTGGAGCTTCAACACCAACTGGAGTCATGACCACTATGCTCACAACCAACAGCCAGAACGCCAGGCAGAGGGCACGACTTGTAAAGGCTGGCCAGATTCAGGTGCGTTGTGTACTCAAGGAGGACGAGGACACCATCAGATCTGCTAAGGTGATGGTGGATGCCAGTAAACAGCACACACAAGAAGAAGATCAACAAAAAGGATTTATGTATAAAGTGATTCGCGTCCCCGCCAAGAAAAAAGTAAAGTGGGGGCCCACTACTTACTTTGGGTGTCCAACTTACCGCTCCTCTCACTATGCCGACAACTCATCTAAATTCCCCTATTCATCACTGGAAAGGACCCTTGCACACATCTCTGCCAGCCGCACATCAGAACTTTTATACTCTTGGAATATGTACACCATGATGTAAAATCTCTATAGAGTTATTTTTAGCTCCGGTGTATCATGCAAAACGCAGGACCATGCAGATTGCAGGACGAGAGAGAAAATGCGATTATAGCGACACCTGTCGGTGCGCAAGTAAAACAGGAGTGTTCAATATTATTAAATATGCATTTTTAATACATTTTAATTAATTAAATAATTAAATTAATTAGCTGAAATGTATTAAAAATGCATATTTAATAATATTGAACACTCCTGTTTTACTTGCGCACCGACAGGTGTCGCTATAATCGCATTTTCTCTCTCGTCCTGCAATCTGCATGGTCCTGCGTTTTGCATGATACACCGGCCTAAGCCGAGAGCTCTAGGTTTTATTGTAATTATTGTTTTGAGATACACCAAAAAGAATTAAGTTATTGTATCATTTTGGTTTAATTATTACTTACTGTACTATTCAATGAAATCTATTGTATTTAGTTAATTGTTACTGTTCAAAGAAACGTATTTCTGTAAGACTAACTTATTGTATTTACAAGTTAAATATTTTGTTTTGAGATGCACCAAAAAGAGGTTATATTGTATTTGGTTTATTACTATTTAAAGGAATCTATTGTACATTTATTTAGTTTATTATGTTGTTCAAAGAAACTTATTTATGTATATTAATTTTGTCCAAAATATATACCCAGTATTACATTATCTTGCATTTTATTTTTATTACTATCCCAAAATATATTAATTAATCTTTCTTTATCATTATTTAATAGGATTCACAGACTGACGGAGTACAATCAAGAGCACTAATAAGTATTCAGGTGTGCTTGAAATACCTAGAGACAGTAAATAAATGCACAATAAGATCTCCATTGGAATTAAATCATTGGTGAATTGGAGCGTTCAAAGTTTCAACCAAACCTGTATACTTATTACTATAAACTAGTGCTCCTGACTGAACATATATACCAACTCCATGTATTATAAAGCTGTAACTACTAATGAATAAGGAAAGTTTAAATAATACATGTACATTATTATGGTAGCATAAAAATTGAGGAAGGACTGTTGATGTGATGATTGACGAGCATGAAAACAAATATACTGAACAAATATCTCTAAAATTATTAATTAGTTATGTATATACAGTACTATAAAATAAATTTAATTTTGTATATAATATGGAAAGCTAAGTGTACAGTATATAAAATAAAACTTCTAAAATTATCAAATACAGGCTCCTTCTTCCTTCCCCAATAGTGCTAGATATGAAAAATTTACCCTAAACATGGGAAATTAGAGGTACAGTACCTAAAGTACATCTACACTACCAAAAGCACATCTTCACTTCCTAAAGTACATCTTCACTACCAAAAAGATTATTCAAGTAAATGTGGAAATTAATACCAGACGAAATAACAAGCTGGTAAAATTAATGTACACTCACAACCTAAAACTTGTATCCATTCAGGTCTTGTTGAAATTTTGAATAATACTCCATCAGGCTATTCGAAACAAGCCTCTGGAAACAAATTTTGGATTGCGAGTGTGTGCTGTACGACTATCTTCAAACAGCAGCAGTAAACAGGGAATTGTTGAGGTAAAAAACAAATAAAAGGGAGGAAACTCTGATGTTGAAGTTGGTGAAATTTTCTCCATGAGATCTGGCAACACTGTGACCTTCCCGGCATAATCAGTAATCTCATTTTAAGGTAATTACCCTAGATTAGCGTAATTTGGGGCTATTTAAAGTAAAGTTTTGACAATCTAAGGTAATTATTTTCGATTCTTCCGTTATTTCATGGGTCTTCGTAAGAGAAATATGCTTTGCTATAAAAAAAACTATTATAATTTCAAACACCCATAAAAGTATCGTATATCAAGGGTTCAGTTTATGTCGATATTATGGTCACCTACTTCAGTATCTAAGGAAATTTGGCTCTATCTAAGGTATTTTCAACCCACTTTTTAAGGTAACATCACAAATACTTCATGAGAACCCTGCTGGGCACAATGTAAACAAACCATGGCTGACAGAAGATTGACACCACCTACTCGTCTATGTGTGAATGTGATAATTAGAAGCTGAGGTAAGTAATTGCACCATGATACACACACACATATTGGGTATTCATCCCTGTACTATTTAAATCCATAATGGTGTCTGTTAATATATAATTGTTTATTATGTATTCGGTATTAGTCAAGCATTTGTACATAATCACTCCCATTATTTTTTTATGTCAAATATACTTCTAAATACATGCATGTCATTTCGGTAAATATTGAATGAATTACCGTTATTGCGTATGGTTTTTCTACCTTCATTACCCACTAATTTAGACAATTCTAAGACTATATTCTTCTATGGCATGTCTTCAGCAAATGCCCCATTCAAATGGGACATTTTGAAATTAGCCTGACCTAACCTAACTTAGACCATATCAGACTACCCGGACCTAACCTGGGCAAACTACCGGGAAATAATCGTGATAAAGATCAATAGTGAACTGGGGCAAAATACTGGGACCCAACGGAATCTGGCAACACTGCTGCAAAACGGTAATTCTTTCAATAATACCTTTCTTTTTTTTGTCAAATATACTTCTAAATACATGTATGTCATTTCCTTATTGGGTATTTCCATCGCAAATGCATTAACATGAACCGTCGGTTCCAATATAATAATATAATTTCAAGATGGCCACCAAATGTTTACATCCAGGCCCGTATTTTGCTAAGGTTAGGTTTTGGTAGTTTACCACTGTCCTGATTAGGTTAGGTTTGGTCAGATGAGGTCTACCTAATTCTATTTAATGCATTATAGTGTTTTTCAGACGAATTTTGTTCAAATATGGCGTAAATGAGGTGTTTATGGAGATTGAGTTTGGGGAGTGGAGCAGGGGGGTGATATCTCCCAAAACATTAATTTGCGACGGTCGTGAACACTAAATTTGTTCAAATCGCACTGTAAAACATTGCATTCTGAAAACCTCTAGTCAAATGCAGATTATGGAAAGAATTACCATTTTGCAGCAATGTTGCCAGATCCGGCTGGGTTCCAGTATTTTGCCCCAGTCATTTATTGTACTTTATCACGAATATTTCCCGGTATTTTGCCCAGGTTAGGTCCCGGTAGTCTGATGCAGTCTAGGTTATGTCAGGTTAATTTCAAAATGCCCCATTTGAAATGGGGCATGTACGGAGGAAATGCCATAGAAGAAAATAGTCTTAGAATTGTCTAAATTAGTGGGTAATGAAGGTAGAAAAACCATACGCAATAACGGTAATTCATTCAATATTTACCAAAAATAATGGGAGGGATTATGGACAAATGCTTGACTAATACTGAATACATAAGCAATTAAGGTAAATTTACAGAAAAACTGGGTTCACTCTATTGTATATTTTAGTACGTATAATTATTCACTATTTTGGACCATTCTAAGACACTTTTCATCTATGGTGTTTCTCTCGGAGATTTTCCGTTTTCAAAATATGCCCCATTTTACAAACATAATTTGGAAACTAGTATGACCTAACCTAACCTAACCAAGACCGCATTAGACTACCGGGAACTAACCTGGACAAACTACCGGGTATAACCAGTGTAAACTATCATAAAGTAACTAAGGCAAATTCCCAGGACCTAGCCATATGTGGTAACACTACGCAAGCCTAGCCAAAAACCCAGTTATTCTGTAATAATACCAGAATTAATACTCGATAAACTTTTTAATTTATTGGTGGTGGATTTAATTAATTGGGTATTTATTGAAAAAATTACAGTTTTGTAGCAGTGTTGCTAGATCCAGCTAGGTCCCAGTTTTTTACCCTGGTCATTTCCTGTACTTAATTTCCCAGTAGTTTTCCCAGGTTAGGTCCCGGTAGTCTGATGTAGTCTTGGTTAGGTTAGGAAATGGGGCATTTGCGGAGGAAATGCCATTGAAGAAAATAGTCTTAGAATGGTCGAAATAAGTGGGTAATGAAGGTAGAAAAACGGTACGCAATAACGGTAATTTGATCAATATTTACCATTATGCCTAAAAACATCTTGCATAACACTCGTCAATATAATCACCACCCTCTTCTCTCTAATGTACTGGAAATTATCAGGTTATACCATGATGCTTATAATCTATTTCAGTTGGAGCAGTTTCATATGAAAATATTCCAATTTAATTTATTTATATATAATTAGATTAAGTTGGATGTGTTTAAGTGAGAGTTGTCTTTAATCATAGTTATTATTCCAGTTTTTTAAGTACGTTTTACATGCCCTACTGTTTGTGCTCAAACTTTGTGGGTTATTTTCAGAATTTGTTAAATCATGGTTGTTTTCTGTTTAGTCAGCAAAACCAATTTTTAATTTGAAGCCATGACAAACATTATTATAAGAGTCACAGGTAGACCGACATTTACTGCAGTACTTTCAGAATAATTACTTCTTTCCAAATAGCCTTGTAAGAATTCTTGTGGCCAATCGTACATAGAGTACAACACTGGTTAATCCTCAGATAAGCAATACCGTAGATGTAAAATTCTTGGATGTTGAGGGACAATAATTATTGTAGTTCATTTTTCTCCAGAATTCGTAAATTGTTCCTTTTCCTTTTCTCGGGTCTGTTGCTGGAGCCTTATATCCAATACCCAGAGCTATACACACCCATAGCATCATTGGAAAAATTAAAAACTCTACCAGTAGTGTATTATTTTATTATTATCAAACTAATGTCCATACTTAAGGGGAGATTCTCTTGTTGGTAACTATACTGGAAAACAGATAGATGTCCTTAATGGTAGTACTAACAGGGGATTTGTTTTGTGGCATGGTTTAGAGGGTTCACAGACCTTCCAATTCACCAATAAATGAATCTCCCCTTAATCTCAGGGACAGTTGGTGATGGAATGGATGTATGATATAGTGACGCCTCCCTAATGAGATGGATACTGTAGTGTATTTCTTTATTATTATCAACTAATTTAAATGTCCATTCCTAATCTCAAGATGACCATGCATGATGTAATGACTCCCCCCACCCCCCTAACTTAGATGGATTCAGGGTGAGGTGTTCATTTTCACCTCAGCACTCAGCTCACCAGGCTTCTCCATGGATACCATAAATTTCATCAACAGTGAGTAGTTAGATCCCTCTATTGAGGTATAGTATTGCTTGCAAAGATGTATCCAATAGTTTAATGGAGCTTCTACACCAATGATGTGGCAGGTGGCATGGCATGAGGCATATCACTTAAAATTAACCTATAAAAACATGTTTACCCTCTCAAATGGCACATCATATGTAACATACTGTACTAAGTGTCACTTGGATGACACTCCCAGATTGGTTAGATTTTTTTTGTGTAAACTGCCACTTTGCACATTGTCATCCAGTTTAATGGCCCTTTTACTCAGTGTACAGTCAAGCAGCATACAATTGACAATTGGACATGCTACCATAGAATTATTTTCCAAGGAGGTTGTCCTCTAGGTTAATATATGCAATATCTTGTGTTCATGTATGAATATACAGTTTACAGTATTTCCTTGATATCAGACAAGTAATTTTAATACTTTCATTTTAACACAGGATCAGTAAATCACATACAGTAGCCTGTATGGTAATGAATAACAGAAGTCTGGGTAAAGTATTTGGTGAGTGTCATCAAAGAGTGTAAAATGAAGTGATGGATACAAATATTGATTCATTGTGTATCAAGGGTCTACAGCAGTTACAAAAAGTAATTTTGTTATTTAAAGTGCCGAGTGGGGCTTTTCTTTAAACATATTTGGACACGTTCTCCATTAATGCTCACTTGTACATATATACTTGTTGTCCATATATATATATGTATATATTTATATACTGTATATATATATAAACAGCATACTGAGAGCATTTCTTAGCACTGTCTAATTTCACTGTACTTGAAATTATTAGCAAGACTATAAGTGTTTTAATGAATCCCATCAGTTAAATTAATCAAAGGGTAATGATAATTAATAAATGACTGAACTTTGCTATTGATGTAACATTCTTTATGTTGGCCCAAAGTGGTTGGTGTGAAATGAAGTGACAGGTTAAAGGAGTATGCTTGTGTGATGAGAGTAGTCCATTATTAGTGCGTCTACTGTACAGTGCAGAAAAATTATTGTAGAAAATAAAAATGTTATATATTCTGTGGACTTGTTTGTCTGGCCTGCACCTTTCCAATTTACATTATAATTACCTTTTATATGTGCAGCCATGGCAGATGATGCTGGACCAGGGTCCAAGGAGTGTTGGAGAGCAACTGAACTTGTTCAAGTGTTATACTGTACAGTTGCCCAAGAAAAGACTGCAACCAAATTTGCTGGTAGGTGCTCCAAAGTAAACACTCGTATTTTATCAATGGATCACTCAGAACCTATAACCGTTATAAAGATGAATGTAATTAGCTGAAGTCAATAACATCCATCCATACAAAGGTTATAGGTTCTGAGTGATCCATTGATAAAATACGAGTGTTTACTTTGGAGCACCTGCCAAATATTGCCACACATCAGCAAATTTGGTTGCAGTCTTTCCTTGGACAACTGTACATACCAAACACACCAGACGACAACACATAACACTTTCATAACCAATGGATCAAATGAGTCTTAAAACACAGTTACATTATATACTTATCATTAAACACTATGATGTACAATGACCGGACACTAGCGACTTTAGGGATGCCAGCCATTGATGAGGTTCCAATGGGATGTGTCTTCATAACTTCACTACACAACCTGCAACATAACCAAAGTAGGTATGTCATATTACACTTTCTTTTGTCAAAAGTTAATGACTTGCCTATCAAGTTATAACTTTGAACGCTCCAATTCACCAATGATTTAATTCCAATGGAGATCTTATTGTGCATTTATTTACTGTCTCTAGGTATTTCAAGCACACCTGAATACTTATTAGTGCTCTTGATTGTACTCCGTCAGTCTGTGAATCCTATTAAATAATGATAAAGAAAGATTAATTAATATATTTTGGGATAGTAATAAAAATAAAATGCAAGATAATGTAATACTGGGTATATATTTTGGATAAAATTAATATACATAAATAAGTTTCTTTGAACAACATAATAAACTAAATAAATGTACAATAGATTCCTTTAAATAGTAATAAACCAAATACAATATAACCTCTTTTTGGTGCATCTGAAAACAAAATATTTAACTTGTAAATACAATAAGTTAGTCTTACAGAAATACGTTTCTTTGAACAGTAACAATTAACTAAATACAATAGATTTCATTGAATAGTACGGTAAGTAATAATTAAACCAAAATGATACAATAACTTAATTATTTTTGGTGTATCTCAAAACAATAATTACAATAAAACCTAGAGCTCTCGGCTTAGGCCGGTGTATCATGCAAAACGCAGGACCATGCAGATTGCAGGACGAGAGAGAAAATGCGATTATAGCGACACCTGTCGGTGCGCAAGTAAAACAGGAGTGTTCAATATTATTAAATATGCATTTTTAATACATTTCAGCTAATTAATTTAATTATTTAATTAATTAAAATGTATTAAAAATGCATATTTAATAATATTGAACACTCCTGTTTTACTTGCGCACCGACAGGTGTCGCTATAATCGCATTTTCTCTCTCGTCCTGCAATCTGCATGGTCCTGCGTTTTGCATGATACACCGGAGCTAAAAATAACTCTATAGAGATTTTACATCATGGTGTACATATTCCAAGAGTATAAAAGTTCTGATGTGCGGCTGGCAGAGATGTGTGCAAGGGTCCTTTCCAGTGATGAATAGGGGAATTTAGATGAGTTGTCGGCATAGTGAGAGGAGCGGTAAGTTGGACACCCAAAGTAAGTAGTGGGCCCCCACTTTACTTTTTTCTTGGCGGGGACGCGAATCACTTTATACATAAATCCTTTTTGTTGATCTTCTTCTTGTGTGTGCTGTTTACTGGCATCCACCATCACCTTAGCAGATCTGATGGTGTCCTCGTCCTCCTTGAGTACACAACGCACCTGAATCTGGCCAGCCTTTACAAGTCGTGCCCTCTGCCTGGCGTTCTGGCTGTTGGTTGTGAGCATAGTGGTCATGACTCCAGTTGGTGTTGAAGCTCCAGTTGGTTGAAGTATAGTCACCTCGTATGGTTTGTTAAACATAAACACCGTGTCCAACTCTTCACTTGATCCAGACTTTCTCACCCACTCGCCAACACTATTATCTCTCCATGGGATTGGCACTGTAGCCACGGTTCTGTACTCCTCGAGGCGCAAGAGGCCACATAGCGATTTTGACGATTGCAGGGTCATAATCTCGAGGACACAATCTTGCAAGGGATTGCCTTGTATATTCCTGTGAAATCCCAGGATGTCCAGTTTAACACCATCACCCTTTCTGTGTTTACGGTCCATCTTGCTGCTCTGCAGTATAGGCTACTCGTTCTCTTCAGATAGAATGAATGGTGATGTTACAAGTCAGGTCGAAGGAATAATTCTATCGACAGGAGTTGATAATTCTCCCAACCGTCTGCTTATTGAGGTGTGATAATTTGTAGTCAACCTGGAATTATCATTTTTTTTTTTTCATTGTGTGGTCATGAAAATGTGTTTTGGGTAGTATAGTGAACATGTAGTGTAGGTATAATTATAGTCTATAGACAAGATGTGTGATGGATAGTGAAGATGTAATTTTTACATAATAGAGGTGTGTAGTGTAGCGGCTGCTACTTTGATCTCCTGGCGAGGTTTAGAGAGAGACTAATCGTGAGGTTTTTAATGTGTTTATTAGTTCAGGTCGCACATGGTATATAAGGTTTTGTAGATAACCTGGAATACGATCACGTGACAATAATTGTAGTCAACCTGGAATACGATCACGTGACAATAATTGTAGTCAACCTGGAATATGATCAATGCTATACATAAACATAAACAATCAGGCACAGGGCTGATGTTTGTGGAGGGTAGATGATTCTAGCCGCCACAATACTCCCCCCTCAGCGAAAATGTCCTGATGTGTGTGAGAGGGGGCGACCTGCTCTGGAGAGACGTACAGGAGGGAGGTCGTCGTCTAGCAGATAGGCTGGCTTGAGCCTGTCTATGGAGACCCAGTCATTGGAGCCTTTTATTCGTAGCAAGAATGCCTTCTTTTTTCTTTCGATGACTTCGTATGGGCCAGAGTAAGGTGGTGTTAGGGGTGGTGTTCGGGCATCGGTGCGAAGAAACACATGCTTTGTTGAATGAAGGTCTCGGGGGATGTAGCGGTGGTCTGGTGGCTTGTATGTCTGCTTGCAAGGCGCCAACTTCCCGACGATGCTCCTAAGGCGGTTGATGTCATTGCTTGATGGTGCGTCAGGGAAGAATTCGCCGGGGACGATGAGTGGTTCACCAAAGACCATTTCTGCTGGAGAGGCGTCGAGACCTTCTTTTGGCGTGGTTCGAAGGCCAAGGAGTACCCAGGGTAGTTGCGATGACCATGTGGAGCTGTTGCATCGTGACATCAAAGCGGCTTTCAAAGTTCTGTGGAGTCGTTCTACCATGCCGTTTGCTTCTGGGTTGTAGGCTGTAGTGTGATGGACTGTCGTGCCCATCAACTGTCCTAAGGAGGTCCATAACTGTGAAGTGAAGGTTGTGCCACGGTCGGAGGTGATGTGTTCGGGAATGCCGGTGAAGGTGTAAAACGTTGCAGGAGATAAGCCTTCAGGTCTTCATATTTTACTGCTGCATCACCCTTTGTCTCCAACCACTCTGCTATGCGAGGGAAGATGTCATCTGAGAGGGCTGCTAAGACGTGGTCAGCTTTTGTGGAGGAGTTATTTACTTTTTTAAGCCGGAACTGTACTTCAGCACGACTAAACCAAGTTGGCGCTTCAATTGCGGTGAATGCTGGTAGTTTGATTTGGGGTGCGGCGGCTGGGTGGTCGTCGGACTCAGTGGGTGGAGTCATATTGTAAAGGCCTCGCTTGGTTCGTTTGCTTGATTGGTTGCTTGTTGGTCACTCCGGGGTCACCAGTGTAGCGGCTGCTACTTTGATCTCCTGGCGAGGTTTAGAGAGAGACTAATCGTGAGGTTTTTAATGTGTTTATTAGTTCAGGTCGCACATGGTATATAAGGTTTTGTAGATAACCTGGAATACGATCACGTGACAATAATTGTAGTCAACCTGGAATACGATCACGTGACAATAATTGTAGTCAACCTGGAATATGATCAATGCTATACATAAACATAAACAATCAGGCACAGGGCTGATGTTTGTGGAGGGTAGATGATTCTAGCCGCCACAGTAGTGAATATCTAGTGTTATCAGTAGTGATGATGTAGAAGATAGTACAAATGTGTATAATGGTAGTGAAGATGTATTTTTCATAGTGAAGATGTAATTTTGATAGTAAGCTTAAGAATATGTTTAGTAGTGATGATGTGTGAAGGTGACTGATGGATAGTCAAGATGTACTTTTGGTAGTGAAAAAGTTTTGGTACTGTAGGTGTGATGGGTAGTGAAGATACATATTTAGTAGTGAAGATTTACTCATGGTAGTGAAGATGTGTTTTTGGGAGTGAAGATGTGTTTTAGGTAGTGAAGATGTGTTTTTGGTAGTGAAGATGTATTTTAGGTAGTGAAGATGTGTTTTTGGCAACAAAAGTACCTTTGATTTTGAAGACTTATATACTTTAGGTAGTGAAGATGTGCTTTTAGTAGTGAAGATGTGATCTTGGTAGTGAAGATATTTTTTGGCAGTGAAGATGTTTCATTTGGTAGTGAAGATGCGTTTTAGGTAAAGAAAAATTGTAGTGAAGACGTGCTTCTGGTAGTGAAGATGTGTTATAGGTAAAAAATATTGGTAGTGAAGATGTGTAAATAGGTAAAAAATATTGGTAGTGAAGATGTGTTTTTGGTAGTGGAGATATTTTTGGTTGTGTAGATGTAGTGAAGATTTCTTTTGGTAGTGAAGATTTTTTTGCAGTGGATGTTATTTTGATAATGAGTGAAGATATGTTTTGATAGTGAAGATATAATTTTGATAGTGATGTTTTTGTAGTGATGATGTGTTTTTTTGTAGTGAAGATGTTATTTTGGTATTGAGGTTGTTTTTGGTAATGAAGATGTTTTTGGTTGTGAAGATGTTATTATGGTAGTGAAGATGTTTTGTAGGTGCTATGGGTAGTGAAGATACATATTTAGTAGTGAAGATGTGTTTTTTTGTAGTGAAGATGTGTTTTTGACAACAAAGATGTACTTTAGGTAGTGAAGATGTGTTCGTAGTAGTGAAGATGTTTTTTGGTAGTGAAGATATTTGTTTTTGTAGTGAAGATGTGTTTTAGGTAGTAGTGGAGATGTGCTTCATGTAGTGAAGAAGTGTTATAGGTGAAAATGTTTTTGTAGTGAAGATGTGTGTTTGGTAGTCAAGATGCGTTTTAGCAGTGAAGATGCGGTTTAGGTAGTGAAGATGTTTTAGGTAGTGAAGATTATATTTTATAATGAAGATGTTTTAGGTAGTTAAGTTGTTATTTTGATAGTGAAAATGTTATTTTTGTAGTGTTTTCGTAGTGAAGATATAATTACAAAACATCCACTGCAAAAAACATCTTCACTACCAAAAAAAATCCACTACCATAATAACATCTTCACAACCAAAAACAAATTAATACCAAAATGACATCACTACAAAAAAAAACATCATCACTACCAAAATAACATCTTCACTATCAAAACACATCTTCACTACGAAAAACTTCATTACAAAAATTATATCTTCACTGCAAAATTATATCTTCACTACGAAAACACTACAAAAATAACATTTTCACTATCAAAATAACAACTTAACTACCTAAAACATCTTCATTATAAAATATAATCTTCACTACCTAAAACATCTTCACTACCTAAACCGCATCTTCACTGCTAAAACGTATCTTGACTACCAAACACACATCTTCACTACAAAAACATTTTTACCTATAACACTTCTTCACTACATGAAGCACATCTCCACTACTACCTAAAACACATCTTCACTACAAAAACAAATATCTTCACTACCAAAAAACATCTTCACTACTACGAACACATCTTCACTACCTAAAGTACATCTTTGTTGTCAAAAACACATCTTCACTACAAAAAAACACATCTTCACTACTAAATATGTATCTTCACTACCCATAGCACCTACAGTACCAAAACTTATAATATTCCCTTCCTCTATTCATGTTTACAAACATTAGCTCATCTTCTATATATTTTTCACATCTTCACTACCAAAATAACATCCACTGCAAAAAACATCTTCACTACCATAATAACATCTTCACAACCAAAAACATCTTCATTACCAAAAACAACCTCAATACCAAAATCACATCTTCACTACAAAAAAACACATCATCACTACAAAAACATCACTATCAAAATTATATCTTCACTATCAAAACATATCTTCACTCATTATCAAAATAACATCCACTGCAAAAAAATCTTCACTACCAAAAGAAATCTTCACTACATCTTCACAACCAAAAATATCTCCACTACCAAAAACACATCTTCACTACCAATATTTTTTACCTATAACACATCTTCACTACCAGAAGCACGTCTTCACTACAATTTTTCTTTACCTAAAATGCATCTTCACTACCAAATGAAACATCTTCACTGCCAAAAAATATCTTCACTACCAAGATCACATCTTCACTACTAAAAGCACATCTTCACTACCTAAAGTATATAAGTCTTACAAATCAAAGGTACTTTTGTTGCCAAAAACACATCTTCACTACCTAAAATACATCTTCACTACCAAAAACACATCTTCACTACCTAAAACACATCTTCACTCCCAAAAACACATCTTCACTACCATGAGTAAATCTTCACTACTAAATATGTATCTTCACTACCCATCACACCTACAGTACCAAAACTTTTTCACTACCAAAAGTACATCTTGACTATCCATCAGTCACCTTCACACATCATCACTACTAAACATATTCTTAAGCTTACTATCAAAATTACATCTTCACTATGAAAAATACATCTTCACTACCATATACACATTTGTACTATCTTCTACATCATCACTACTGATAACACATATTCACTACACACCTCTATTATGTAAAAATTACATCTTCACTATCCATCACACATCTTGTCTATAGACTATAATTATACCTACACTACATGTTCACTATACTACCCAAAACACATTTTCATGACCACACAATGAAAAAAAAAAATGATAATTCCAGGTTGACTACAAATTATCACACCTCAATAAGCAGACGGTTGGGAGAATTATCAACTCCTGTCGATAGAATTATTCCTTCGACCTGACTTGTAACATCACCATTCATTCTATCTGAAGAGAACGAGTAGCCTATACTGCAGAGCAGCAAGATGGACCGTAAACACAGAAAGGGTGATGGTGTTAAACTGGACATCCTGGGATTTCACAGGAATATACAAGGCAATCCCTTGCAAGATTGTGTCCTCGAGATTATGACCCTGCAATCGTCAAAATCGCTATGTGGCCTCTTGCGCCTCGAGGAGTACAGAACCGTGGCTACAGTGCCAATCCCATGGAGAGATAATAGTGTTGGCGAGTGGGTGAGAAAGTCTGGATCAAGTGAAGAGTTGGACACGGTGTTTATGTTTAACAAACCATACGAGGTGACTATACTTCAACCAACTGGAGCTTCAACACCAACTGGAGTCATGACCACTATGCTCACAACCAACAGCCAGAACGCCAGGCAGAGGGCACGACTTGTAAAGGCTGGCCAGATTCAGGTGCGTTGTGTACTCAAGGAGGACGAGGACACCATCAGATCTGCTAAGGTGATGGTGGATGCCAGTAAACAGCACACACAAGAAGAAGATCAACAAAAAGGATTTATGTATAAAGTGATTCGCGTCCCCGCCAAGAAAAAAGTAAAGTGGGGGCCCACTACTTACTTTGGGTGTCCAACTTACCGCTCCTCTCACTATGCCGACAACTCATCTAAATTCCCCTATTCATCACTGGAAAGGACCCTTGCACACATCTCTGCCAGCCGCACATCAGAACTTTTATACTCTTGGAATATGTACACCATGATGTAAAATCTCTATAGAGTTATTTTTAGCTCCGGTGTATCATGCAAAACGCAGGACCATGCAGATTGCAGGACGAGAGAGAAAATGCGATTATAGCGACACCTGTCGGTGCGCAAGTAAAACAGGAGTGTTCAATATTATTAAATATGCATTTTTAATACATTTTAATTAATTAAATAATTAAATTAATTAGCTGAAATGTATTAAAAATGCATATTTAATAATATTGAACACTCCTGTTTTACTTGCGCACCGACAGGTGTCGCTATAATCGCATTTTCTCTCTCGTCCTGCAATCTGCATGGTCCTGCGTTTTGCATGATACACCGGCCTAAGCCGAGAGCTCTAGGTTTTATTGTAATTATTGTTTTGAGATACACCAAAAAGAATTAAGTTATTGTATCATTTTGGTTTAATTATTACTTACTGTACTATTCAATGAAATCTATTGTATTTAGTTAATTGTTACTGTTCAAAGAAACGTATTTCTGTAAGACTAACTTATTGTATTTACAAGTTAAATATTTTGTTTTGAGATGCACCAAAAAGAGGTTATATTGTATTTGGTTTATTACTATTTAAAGGAATCTATTGTACATTTATTTAGTTTATTATGTTGTTCAAAGAAACTTATTTATGTATATTAATTTTATCCAAAATATATACCCAGTATTACATTATCTTGCATTTTATTTTTATTACTATCCCAAAATATATTAATTAATCTTTCTTTATCATTATTTAATAGGATTCACAGACTGACGGAGTACAATCAAGAGCACTAATAAGTATTCAGGTGTGCTTGAAATACCTAGAGACAGTAAATAAATGCACAATAAGATCTCCATTGGAATTAAATCATTGGTGAATTGGAGCGTTCAAAGTTTCAACCAAACCTGTATACTTATTACTATAAACTAGTGCTCCTGACTGAACATATATACCACCTCCATGTATTATAAAGCTGTAACTACTAATGAATAAGGAAAGTTTAAATAATACATGTACATTATTATGGTAGCATAAAAATTGAGGAAGGACTGTTGATGTGATGATTGACGAGCATGAAAACAAATATACTGAACAAATATCTCTAAAATTATTAATTAGTTATGTATATACAGTACTATAAAATAAATTTAATTTTGTATATAATATGGAAAGCTAAGTGTACAGTATATAAAATAAAACTTCTAAAATTATCAAATACAGGCTCCTTCTTCCTTCCCCAATAGTGCTAGATATGAAAAATTTACCCTAAACATGGGAAATTAGAGGTACAGTACCTAAAGTACATCTACACTACCAAAAGCACATCTTCACTTCCTAAAGTACATCTTCACTACCAAAAAGATTATTCAAGTAAATGTGGAAATTAATACCAGACGAAATAACAAGCTGGTAAAATTAATGTACACTCACAACCTAAAACTTGTATCCATTCAGGTCTTGTTGAAATTTTGAATAATACTCCATCAGGCTATTCGAAACAAGCCTCTGGAAACAAATTTTGGATTGCGAGTGTGTGCTGTACGACTATCTTCAAACAGCAGCAGTAAACAGGGAATTGTTGAGGTAAAAAACAAATAAAAGGGAGGAAACTCTGATGTTGAAGTTGGTGAAATTTTCTCCATGAGATCTGGCAACACTGTGACCTTCCCGGCATAATCAGTAATCTCATTTTAAGGTAAATACCCTAGATTGGCGTAATTTGGGGCTATTTAAAGTAAAGTTTTGACAATCTAAGGTAATTATTATCGATTCTTCCGTTATTTCATGGGTCTTCGTAAGAGAAATATGCTTTGCTATAAAAAAAACTATTATAATTTCAAACACCCATAAAAGTATCGTATATCAAGGGTTCAGTTTATGTCGATATTATGGTCACCTACTTCAGTATCTAAGGAAATTTGGCTCTATCTAAGGTATTTTCAACCCACTTTTTAAGGTAACATCACAAATACTTCATGAGAACCCTGCTGGGCACAATGTAAACAAACCATGGCTGACAGAAGATTGACACCACCTACTCGTCTATGTGTGAATGTGATAATTAGAAGCTGAGGTAAGTAATTGCACCATGATACACACACACATATTGGGTATTCATCCCTGTACTATTTAAATCCATAATGGTGTCTGTTAATATATAATTGTTTATTATGTATTCGGTATTAGTCAAGCATTTGTACATAATCACTCCCATTATTTTTTTATGTCAAATATACTTCTAAATACATGCATGTCATTTCGGTAAATATTGAATGAATTACCGTTATTGCGTATGGTTTTTCTACCTTCATTACCCACTAATTTAGACAATTCTAAGACTATATTCTTCTATGGCATGTCTTCAGCAAATGCCCCATTCAAATGGGACATTTTGAAATTAGCCTGACCTAACCTAACTTAGACCATATCAGACTACCCGGACCTAACCTGGGCAAACTACCGGGAAATAATCGTGATAAAGATCAATAGTGAACTGGGGCAAAATACTGGGACCCAACGGAATCTGGCAACACTGCTGCAAAACGGTAATTCTTTCAATAATACCTTTCTTTTTTTTGTCAAATATACTTCTAAATACATGTATGTCATTTCCTTATTGGGTATTTCCATCGCAAATGCATTAACATGAACCGTCGGTTCCAATATAATAATATAATTTCAAGATGGCCACCAAATGTTTACATCCAGGCCCGTATTTTGCTAAGGTTAGGTTTTGGTAGTTTACCACTGTCCTGATTAGGTTAGATTTGGTCAGATGAGGTCTACCTAATTCTATTTAATGCATTGTAGTGTTTTTCAGACAAATCTTGTTCAAATATGGCGTAAATGAGGTGTTTATGGAGATTGAGTTTGGGGAGTGGAGCAGGGGGGTGATATCTCCCAAAACATTAATTTGCGACGGTCGTGAACACTAAATTTGTTCAAATCGCACTGTAAAACATTGCATTCTGAAAACCTCTAGTCAAATGCAGATTATGGAAAGAATTACCATTTTGCAGCAATGTTGCCAGATCCGGCTGGGTTCCAGTATTTTGCCCCAGTCATTTATTGTACTTTATCACGAATATTTCCCGGTATTTTGCCCAGGTTAGGTCCCGGTAGTCTGATGCAGTCTAGGTTATGTCAGGTTAATTTCAAAATGCCCCATTTGAAATGGGGCATGTACGGAGGAAATGCCATAGAAGAAAATAGTCTTAGAATTGTCTAAATTAGTGGGTAATGAAGGTAGAAACACCATACGCAATAACGGTAATTCATTCAATATTTACCAAAAATAATGGGAGGGATTATGGACAAATGCTTGACTAATACTGAATACATAAGCAATTAAGGTAAATTTACAGAAAAACTGGGTTCACTCTATTGTATATTTTAGTACGTATAATTATTCACTATTTGGGACCATTCTAAGACACTTTTCATCTATGGTGTTTCTCTCGGAGATTTTCCGTTTTCAAAATATGCCCCATTTTACAAACATAATTTGGAAACTAGTATGACCTAACCTAACCTAACCAAGACCGCATTAGACTACCGGGAACTAACCTGGACAAACTACCGGGTATAACCAGTGTAAACTATCATAAAGTAACTAAGGCAAATTCCCAGGACCTAGCCATATGTGGTAACACTACGCAAGCCTAGCCAAAAACCCAGTTATTCTGTAATAATACCAGAATTAATACTCGATAAACTTTTTAATTTATTGGTGGTGGATTTAATTAATTGGGTATTTATTGAAAAAATTACCGTTTTGTAGCAGTGTTGCTAGATCCAGCTAGGTCCCAGTTTTTTACCCTGGTCATTTCCTGTACTTAATTTCCCAGTAGTTTTCCCAGGTTAGGTCCCGGTAGTCTGATGTAGTCTTGGTTAGGTTAGGAAATGGGGCATTTGCGGAGGAAATGCCATTGAAGAAAATAGTCTTAGAATGGTCGAAATAAGTGGGTAATGAAGGTAGAAAAACCGTACGCAATAACGGTAATTTGATCAATATTTACCATTATGCCTAAAAACATCTTGCATAACACTCGTCAATATAATCACCACCCTCTTCTCTCTAATGTACTGGAAATTATCAGGTTATACCATGATGCTTATAATCTATTTCAGTTGGAGCAGTTTCATATGAAAATATTCCAATTTAATTTATTTATATATAATTAGATTAAGTTGGATGTGTTTAAGTGAGAGTTGTCTTTAATCATAGTTATTATTCCAGTTTTTTAAGTACATTTTACATGCCCTACTGTTTGTGCTCAAACTTTGTGGGTTATTTTCAGAATTTGTTAAATCATGGTTGTTTTCTGTTTAGTCAGCAAAACCAATTTTTAATTTGAAGCCATGACAAACATTATTATAAGAGTCACAGGTAGACCGACATTTACTGCAGTACTTTCAGAATAATTACTTCTTTCCAAATAGCCTTGTAAGAATTCTTGTGGCCAATCGTACATAGAGTACAACACTGGTTAACCCTCAGATAAGCAATACCGTAGATGTAAAATTCTTGGATGTTGAGGGACAATAATTATTGTAGTTCATTTTTCTCCAGAATTCGTAAATTGTTCCTTTTCCTTTTCTCAGGTCTGTTGCTGGAGCCTTATATCCAATACCCAGAGCTATACACACCCATAGCATCATTGGAAAAATTAAAAACTCTACCAGTAGTGTATTATTTTATTATTATCAAACTAATGTCCATACTTAAGGGGAGATTCTCTTGTTGGTAACTATACTGGAAAACAGATAGATGTCCTTAATGGTAGTACTAACAGGGGATTTGTTTTGTGGCATGGTTTAGAGGGTTCACAGACCTTCCAATTCACCAATAAATGAATCTCCCCTTAATCTCAGGGACAGTTGGTGATGGAATGGATGTATGATATAGTGACGCCTCCCTAATGAGATGGATACTGTAGTGTATTTCTTTATTATTATCAACTAATTTAAATGTCCATTCCTAATCTCAAGATGACCATGCATGATGTAATGACTCCCCCCACCCCCCTAACTTAGATGGATTCAGGGTGAGGTGTTCATTTTCACCTCAGCACTCAGCTCACCAGGCTTCTCCATGGATACCATAAATTTCATCAACAGTGAGTAGTTAGATCCCTCTATTGAGGTATAGTATTGCTTGCAAAGATGTATCCAATAGTTTAATGGAGCTTCTACACCAATGATGTGGCAGGTGGCATGGCATGAGGCATATCACTTAAAATTAACCTATAAAAACATGTTTACCCTCTCAAATGGCACATCATATGTAACATACTGTACTAAGTGTCACTTGGATGACACTCCCAGATTGGTTAGATTTTTTTTGTGTAAACTGCCACTTTGCACATTGTCATCCAGTTTAATGGCCCTTTTACTCAGTGTACAGTCAAGCAGCATACAATTGACAATTGGACATGCTACCATAGAATTATTTTCCAAGGAGGTTGTCCTCTAGGTTAATATATGCAATGATGTTACACCCTGTATAATTTGTCTTGTGTTCATGTATGAATATACAGTTTACAGTATTTCCTTGATATCAGACAAGTAATTTTAATACTTTCATTTTAACACAGGATCAGTAAATCACATACAGTAGCCTGTATGGTAATGAATAACAGAAGTCTGGGTAAAGTATTTGGTGAGTGTCATCAAAGAGTGTAAAATGAAGTGATGGATACAAATATTGATTCATTGTGTATCAAGGGTCTACAGCAGTTTCCCAACCTTTTCCGACCATAGCACCCCCTGTTGTCATGTCTAAGCAGTCCAGCACCCCTAACTAATATCTTGTTATTAGACGTGATATTTTACTGCCATGTGTGCATCGCTTCCCAGCACCCCCAGGTTGGGAAACGCTGGTCTGACTCTACAGTATTTATTTTCAGGTGCCAAACGTACTATAATAGAGAATGAATGGCATTTGTCTATGCATAACTTGATAGGGGAGTCATTAATTTTTGACAAAAGAAAGTGTAATATGACATACCTACTTTGGTTATGTTGCAGGTTGTGTAGTGAAGTTATGAAGACACATCCCATTGGAACCTCATCAATGGCTGGCATCCCTAAAGTCGCTAGTGTCCGGTCATTGTACATCATAGTGTTTAATGATAAGTATATAATGTAACTGTGTTTTAAGACTCATTTGATCCATTGGTTATGAAAGTGTTATGTGTTGTCGTCTGGTATGTACAGTTGTCCAAGGAAAGACTGCAACCAAATTTGCTGATGTGTGGCAATATTTGGCAGGTGCTCCAAAAGTAAACACTCGTATTTTATCAACGGATCACTCAGAACCTATAACCTTTGTATGGATGGATGTTATTGACTTCAGCTAATTACATTCATCTTTATAACGGTTATAGGTTCTGAGTGATCCATTGATAAAATACGAGTGTTTACTTTGGAGCACCTACCAGCAAATTTGGTTGCAGTCTTTTCTTGGGCAACTGTACAGTATAACACTTGAACAAGTTCAGTTGCTCTCCAACACTCCTTGGACCCTGGTCCAGCATCATCTGCCATGGCTGCACATATAAAAGGTAATTATAATGTAAATTGGAAAGGTGCAGGCCAGACAAACAAGTCCACAGAATATATAACATTTTTATTTTCTACAATAATTTTTCTGCACTGTACAGTAGACGCACTAATAATGGACTACTCTCATCACACAAGCATACTCCTTTAACCTGTCACTTCATTTCACACCAACCACTTTGGGCCATCATAAAGAATGTTACATCAATAGCAAAGTTCAGTCATTTATTAATTATCATTACCCTTTGATTAATTTAACTGATGGGATTCATTAAAACACTTATAGTCTTGCTAATAATTTCAAGTACAGTGAAATTAGACAGTGCTAAGAAATGCTCTCAGTATGCTGTTTATATATATATACAGTATATAAATATATACATATATATATATGGACAACAAGTATATATTTACAAGTGAGCATTAATGGAGAACATGTCCAAATATGTTTAAAGAAAAGCCCCACTCGGCACTTTAAATAACAAAATTACTTTACTGTACCAGGCCGAGACATTTCATACCAAGAAAATTAAAGGAAACTTAAAATAAACAATACATACATCATAGACTGAACATTACTGACACAAGTTATTGATAAGCATTAGCTCTAGAAGGTTAGATGAGAGGAACGTAACAGGTTAAACTACACATGCTTTGAACTATTAACAACTTAATAACTACTTGCACAGAATTCTTAAGATGGCTGAAATAATAATTGTATAAGTTATTTTTATCAACTCCAATTTGTAGTAACACATAGTAAAATAAAGTTGGAGAGCTCATAGATATCATCAGTATTTCAAATAAACTTCTACAAATATATGTTGAAATATAAGTGAAAACTTAGATTTCTATGTCACCTCTTTACTGTGGATTATAACAAAAACAGTGTGGCTATTCAATTATCCATACAATATACAGTATCCATACTACTTGGTTGCACTGAACCAGCAATAACGTATAATATATCAAACTTTTGTTGTATTCCATGCAATATATAAAATGTTGATATGAAAATATATTTTGGGTTATATCAGTTATAATTCTGTAAACATGTATGGCATGCCCTGGTCAATTTAAATATTCCAAATTGTACAAGTGGCACCCTGAGTCATCAATAAAACTGGCAGCAGTATCTTCATATTTACATTTTTACTACAGATGTGAACTAATGCCATGTGTTCTCTGGGTACAATACTCATTACCGTACATCACATCCTTCAAGAAGCCCTCTACTGGCGTAACAGGTTTGTGTTACACATTCATACCTTAAGCAGAACACTTGGTAAACACAATTTTGGATGTTTTCATCAAAAATGGAATTAAAATATCTGATCCAGATTGTTTTTTATACATTAAAAAAAAATGCACATTGATAAGCAATACTGTCCACTCTAATAGAACAAGTCTCATGCAGAATGCCAATTGAACAAGATCTGATAATAAATATGTCACAAGGTGGTGCAACAGTGTGCAAACTTTTTCATGTTATTGAATTGATACAAGACAATAAAATGCTCAAAATACTTCAACTCGGGCTAGAATGTCATTTTACAGGGTGTCCTATGAGGGAAGAGGCCAACTTCAGAAAATAATAAATAACTATGAAAATGTGTTCATCATACACCAGTTACAGATCTACCAGCACTAATGTTGCAATACATACATATCTTCACAGAACATCATACTCTTAACACATCCTCAAATATTATTACGTATACTGTATCTGCTTTCCCTCACATGAAACCCCTGATATTACAGTATCAGTATTGGCACTTGATGACCATTAAGAAGCAGACTAAAATGCATGTCATACATTTGAGATTAATATACTCTTGTATGAAAAAGAATAGAGTATTCACATAAGAAATTCATTATGTACTATAAAAAAAAAGAAATATAAGAGAAAAAAAAGTGTCTTCTATGAACAATACTCGACATATAACTCTTTATCTAACAGTGTGGTATCTGAAACTAAAGCAAACCTACTTGTGACCTCAAACATAAGACTGAATATTGTACAGTTGTTGCAGCAAATATACCACACTTTATTAATACACTCATTTGACGAGTGAATCAGTTAGAGAACACATATAATAGATTACATACATCAGCACTGGTGTTTGGTTTGGATGTCTCTGCTACCTCTAGTTTGATGGTATTTCCTTTACATTCAATTCAATATCCATGTGCCTCCAGCTTAAGACACAATAAAGCAATGTTGTACTTCTTGACTAATCCCGCAAACATCCATTAGCTGAGTATTGGAGC
The DNA here is from genome assembly GCA_034508575.1 of Petrolisthes manimaculis. NCBI lineage: Eukaryota > Metazoa > Arthropoda > Malacostraca > Decapoda > Porcellanidae > Petrolisthes > Petrolisthes manimaculis. Next base: position 220,600 of record JAWZYT010001276.1, on the reverse strand, counting down.
ATCATACTCTTAGTTTATGTCCTGAGAGACTCTAATTTCCTCTGAACTAAGAGTATACAAGTCAAGAATTATATATATATGAAAAAAAAAAAAAATCATTACAGGTGGTATGATTCGAGGAATTTGTTGCCTCTAATTTACCAACATCCTCAATTAATTAAGGGTAGAATCTTTTGTTGGTGAATTGAAAGGGTATAGATTCCTTTTAGTTATGCCAGAAAACAGATCCTCAATAATACAAATTGAGGTTTATTTCATGGCATTGTTTGGAGGAATCAAAGACCTTTCAATTTACCAACCCAAGAAACTCCCCTTAATGTAGTTTTGTGCTTAGACAACTACACATTACATGTTTTTGGCCACACTAATAAAAGGAACATCCATAAACCTCTAAACTAAAAAAAAAAAAAAAAAATGCTAACATTATCCCTGACCAACATGTTAGCAATCACTAGACACACCTCTAACATCCACTCTGGATAATGTACAGTAGCACCAAATATATATATAATGGTTGTGAAAGTGTAATAGTGATAGTTCTGGTCTAAAATATGAAATAATGAAAGTGATGATTCGTGCTTGCCTCTTAGTTTTCACAAATTAAAATTACCATAAAATACTGTATGGTAAACTCTCATAATACTGTACATGACCTTCATCTACATCTCCCTCAATACATTGAAGGTGGTACTTTACTTACAAAACATGATTACAGTTTGGACTTGTGTAATATTTTACAATACTTGAATAGTACTGCAATCATTTGAGTTTTGTGTGTTCAACCCCAATGTAATGAAACTATTTTTGTAAACAATTTCAATACACACTGTACAGTAGCTCCTAAAACTATCATTAAAATAAATTGCAATTCATTCTGACACAATGGACTATGTATCTAACATGTACCAAGACAACAAGTGGGCGGGACAAGGTTTCATTCTGTTCATTCCACCATCCTTCTAACCCACTTTAACGATAGTTTTGGGAGCTACTGTACATCTCTAGCCCAAAAAACCATTGTAAAATGAGGGTTTACAGTACAAATGTACTATGAGCAGGATTACCAACATCCACACAAGCGAGACCTTGGACTGCAGGTACATGAGACATTCATCACCCACACTAGTGCATGCACAAACCTACTTGAAAGTCAAGCTGAATATCATACAATACTTGATACATACAATTATTATAATTCCATAAGGCAATATTCTTGTACGTAATTTCATAAAGCTGCATAACTAAAGAGCCAAAAGAAACATTAACATTGGAGATGCTTGATGTAGCCACTAGTACAATAACAAATAACTAAAATTGTACTATCTTATGGCCACTTTAATAGAACATTTAACACATGAAACTGAATTATTATGAAATTTCCAGTACATTAACAAATTAGCTATTCCAAACTCAGCACTGTAATGGAAATAAAATTAACTAAGTTATGCCATATAGCCAAATTATTCTTGCAAACTCATAATTATCCTACCATCAAATGTAAGTACATAGCTCTTTTAAGCAATTATTTTCCTTTTTGAGCATCATGACACCACAACACAGGCCTAAGGCACATACACATTATTTACATATACACAAGTGTCCTAGATATTTGAGCGATATGTCTTTAAGGCAGAGACGAGTCAGACACAGGTGAAGGCGATTGTTAAAGGGGTCTCAACGTTATCAATGAATTAAAGGGTCTACAGATTCCTCCAAACTCTGACAAGAAACAAACAACCTCTGCATTCATGTGACAACTGATGTTTTTTATGAAAGTTTGGATGAATCAGTAGTCTTCAATGTACCAAAAACAATATAGTCCCTTCAAAAGAGGTGAGGTATGGTTAAAAATAATTCCTCTACTGGTTATTCTTCACAATCATCCTCTACAGCTGCTCTGAGTTAAGGAAGACGAACACCAATTTTGGAATGTTCTAAAACCTACACTAATCTTTAGTTACAATATTAAATGGGCTACATAAATTGACAAAGTAACACTATCGTTGCAAGGTTATAAATTGTACTATATATGTAATCCACAGCTACCTCTGTAATGGGTTAGTTTGTCTATGAAATTACTAAGTCAATGCGACTAAATTTTTGGCAAGGCATTCTAGAAATACTACATCATAAAAGGAAACCATCAAATAAAAGATGATGTGGTTAAAATGAGATGTTAGCTGAATTAGTTTTCCAACAGCAAAATACTGCATTGTGAAATAATAAACTTGGCTAACTACTGACGATTCACAACCATGCCCAGTAAGATAATTATACAGACCAATAGAAACAACATTTCTGGAGTAACCATCCTTTCAAATTGAGGGAGGTAAGTAGCCAGCAAAGAAAAAGAGGGAACAAAGTCAGTCCTCCAAATATATAAACAACCTACATACCAGGCTGTCTGTCTCTCGGCACAGTGTGGAGATAAATTAGTTAATAATTTGCAGACCTGGCTCTCCATACAACTTGGTCCATACTCAAAGATATACATAATTTTTTTGATGCCATTAGCAATTGTGAACCATTTTCTTGGAACAGCTCTGGAAATGTATATAAAAAAAAGAAATCCTTTTTGCCATAAATTTTCTCTTGGCTGTATAAAGATTACGTTGTTAAGCTATTTGACTGTGTTTATGTTACAGACTGAGGTAGGTGCGGGTCGAGTCTATCGTATCCTGAGGGGGTGGGGAGGCGTTCTGCTTTTCCCACTGACTAAGAGCCGCATCAACTAACATATACAGGCACTTAAATTTGTCGGCATCATCCTCTGGAGGTGTTGGGGGAGGGGTGACCTGAGCTGGGGTATTATAGGCATGGTGAGCGTACTCTGTTTGGGGGACATAGTGCTCTGGGGTGGAAGGTGGGTACATGGGTGAATCATTTGGTGTGTAAGCCGGAGAGTTAGTGTCTGTATATATGGGAGAATTTGTGGTTGCAGTCACCTCAGCCACAAAGTTAGGTGCTGTGTTTGAGACAGGTGGCTGAGTGGTGGGGGTGGAACTAGTGAAGGTATTAGTGTGGTCACCATCAGACCCACACCCACAAGGACATACAGCTTCAAAGTGTGGCTTTGCTGACACCCTCTGCTGCTCGGCAACCCAAGAAGCAACTCTTGATTCCATAGAGAAGTCATAGTCGTGGTCAGGAAGGTCATTAGACTCCCAGCGAGGACGTGCGCGAGCATAGTCATTCTGTGCTGGACGCGAGTACTCTTCAGTGTCTATTCGATCCCGGGTGCTTACTCCTTTTAGCTTCTTAGCTCGACGTGTGATTGTGTACTTCTCTGGATCATTCCCCTCACGACGGATGATTTCTGGAAGGATTCTCCTTCGTGCATTGATGAACCAGTTGCATACCTGTGGAAAAATAAGCTATATTATGAAATTGGACAGCACAGAATGCTTGATATTTAGCCCACTTTAAGGATTTATCAAATTAGTGGAGGGCAATTTAAGGTGACATATCTTATGAGATTTGTGAACATTCTGATTTGCAGGAAATTGAAGTGGCTTTTGTTTATAAAAGTTCACAAATGAGGCAACACCACCAAAACATTTGCCAGGAAATATTGAGAATACAGAACAAGAACCTCAATTCCTTTCTATCAGTGATTATCATACAAATCATATTACTTCAATGGTCGAAAGAATACCAAAGGAAGGTTTTTTCCCTTCGTTGAGATTATACGCAATCGCCTTACCTGCAGTACTGAAAGATTAGCAGCACGAGAGAGTTGGAGCTTCTCTTCATCAGATGGGTAGGCATTATAGCGATGATCATACAGCCACTTCTTCAATATCTTGACACTTTCCTTGGGCAGGTTCCCTCGTCTCTTTCTGGCCGCGGCTGCTGCTGCTCTGAGATAAGAGTCATCCCCGCCTGACGATGGATCATCTGTGCTGGAGGATGATGAGCGTTCACGACCTGAAACACAAAGTTAGTTAAAGTTTAAAAGGTCTGGTAACAACACAAAAATATTCTGTATATAATGTAACGGTACAGTAACCATTATATATGTCTATCTGGTCATGTTTCCTGGCATACTTTAGAGCAGTGGTTCCCAAACTTTTTCTGGTCGTTACCCACTATTCATACATGATCCTTGTCCATGCCCCCCCACCCCACAACCATAACCCGTTAACTGAATAATATGAACATCCTTGCTGATACGTAAGATTCAAGACCAGGTTATCATGCAGAATACACAGCTTAGGAAGCCTTAGATTAGAATTATGTTGAGTTAAAATTATCTTGCTTCCCTAATACATCCCCATGTCTTGTTTTATGTCAAGAACACAGAATCATATAAAAAAGGACATATTATTCATGTGTCTGGCAGAAAGGCATTGCACAAACCGGTACTGAACCTGTAAGTTCCCTCCACTGGCTACCTACCCACTAAACTCCTTTGGTTTTATTTATACATAGCCTCAGATTATGGCCCCCAGTTTGGGAACCACTGCTTTAGAGAAATGAAGGCACTCCAATGTACCAAAAGGATACTACCCCCTTAATTAATTATTTGAAACTGACAGCTGCTACATATCACCTTGAGATTATTACTCTAAAGGTGAACTGGCCTCAGGCTAATTAAGGGGGTAATTCACTTTTGTTACATTCCTTGATTCCTCTAAAAGTAGCTTACGCCAGGAAACAGGACCAGATGAACAAAAATAATGGTCTTTTGTTACTTGAAATTGTATGGAGGAATCAGTTCCTCCAGAATTACCAAAACGTGCAGATTCCTCCCTTAAAGCATATTTGAGAAAGATTAACCTTACAATGAAGATGTAGCCTACATTCGCAAATTATTTCATCAGTATACAATTTATATATAATACAGAACAGTACATTGCCATCCCAAATGTGGTGTAGGCCTATGTCACTAGAAAATTCTTAAGCTTTACAAAGTCAGTGACCAGAATTTAACTACAGCTTAAAAACCCCGATTCTTATTCCAGTACAGTAGTGCATTCAGTCCATAAACCTCAAAGATATTCCCACCAGGTGTCTTAACAATCATACAGTAGTAACAAAGACAATGGGAACAGACTGACAGCTTATGAGGATATATCAACATTTATTACACGTGTGCTGGTATAAATTATCAACTATATTTTCATAAAAGATTTTTTCACAAATTCATGAATTTCCTTTTTCTAAATTAGCAAAAGGGGTACGACTGTTGATTTTCAAGTTTTTTTTTAATGCATTGCCTTTTATATTGAAAATTAGTCTTTAGAAGAAGAGGAGAACTAAGTAGTACAGTATACATATAATACTTCTAAGGTCCCTTGGTCGAATGTATTAAAGAGGTATAGAATATGGTATAGGCCTATTGTATATTCCTCCAAACTAATCCAAGTGACAGGACATTATTATACCTATTCATTGGTCCTGTTTCCTGACATACTATGGAGGAATCAAGACCAAAAGTATATGGTATTAACCAACAGTAACAATATACTGCAGTAAGAAACTGAAAGAACGTCAATCAAACTGAATGGACTAAATAGGCTATCCGATGTGTAAGTGTAGTCTTATCACCAAGAAAGATAAGCATCATTCCACAGGTTATCTTGAATGGTAAACAAGTGTGTATGTGTGTGGAGAGCACTGACTGGTTTTAATAAGTTAAATGATAACACTAGAGTACACTCCCTTTTTTTTAACCCTGAAACATGTACCGGCTCCCTCACTAATATTATCTTGTCTTTATCAGTATTTGTAGTGCAACCTGAAGAGAAAATACACTAAAAATATACGAGAAATGCGTACCGGTATAGCAAAGTTCTATTCTTATTAAGACTACTCATATTATACATTATCTGTGAGTATTATAAAAATAATCAGTTTCGTATGAGTAAGGATGGACCTGTACCAACAAATGAGCCCTTCCTAAAAAAAATGAATGCCACTCATGCAGTAAGTATCGACATGAGAAATGTCAGTGGGGTAAAATGAACGAGAATTTTGGCGTACCGTAATACAACCTTAGCATTTCCCCCCGAATGAAATGTCAAGACCTTTCAAACCAGAGGAAGATGCATTAGAAAAAAATTATTGGTTATTTATGGCTGCGTATTGTCTGATAGTAGTTAAACCTTAGTGCCGCAATGGAGTAAAATAACTGGTATATTTCAACAACTATAGCAAGAGTAGGTTATGTGAAGTGGCACACACGCAGTCTCTCATTAAATTCTGCAGAGTACCGTAGCCCACCAGTCACCACCCTTCTGTTAACACCAAAACCGGTTCACATGACACTTGCTACAATATAGCCTACACCCACCAGACCCTTCCTACCACAGCATAAATAGCATTGGTGTTACTCGTACTCTTATAAAGGTAATTAACACAATAGTTTAACTATAGATGTAGGTTAAATAAAGGGCAACACTAAAACATACAAGTTAATTGGGTATAGACAAAATGGGCAAAAATGGCTTCAATAAGACCTAGAAAAAATTATTAGTCGCAGCCTCGTCTTTTTAATTAAACATATTTTTTGGGGGGGATATTACAGAAAAACAAGACCTCCATCGCAACTAAATTGGCTACAGAGGGAATTCATTACGGCCCAACAAAACTCAACTTACCGCGTGCTGCAGCAAATACATCCTGTGATGAGTTATCAGAATGGTAATGCATTGTGAAGACGTTAATCCACACTTCTACTTCAGACAGTTACTCCAGTGGTAATTTTACAAGCAGTTACAACTGATAAACGTATCACCACGCGACAACCCCGGGATGCAGTGGGTTGGTATTGGCTTTTTGACACAGGCGGCCGTCGAAGTAGCACGTGGTTGGTTATTGGCGAGGTGAGGGTGCTTACGTCCACAACTGTCAAAACTGCATTGTCTTTACCATAACAGCCCTCGTGTTTAAAATATTCTCCGTGTCAGTTATATCAAAAGTTCTTGCTGTTGGAATGTACACACTTTGATACATTTCCTCAGCTCGCGCCAAGATTTTTTTTTTCAAACAGCGGAAAAGGACCACGTGGTAGCACACACTTCAATAGCCTCTTTACTTGTAACCACCACCACAACTTTCACGATTATCATCCAAGTGAGCACCTTGGCTTCACAACACACCAGCAGTACACTGATATATATATCCTTTCTCGATGCCACTGAACTTTGACGACGGTATACCACACATACACAAGTACAGTAGGAAGAGGCTTGCAGAGTTACACCTCCACACGCTGCCACCACGTGACTGACGTTAGCTACCCGCGCGGTTCTGAGCCCGCCCCAGTCCTGCTCAGACCAACCTTGAGGCACGGTGATGAGGGGGTTTAGGGGGTGATAGGGAGGGAAGGAGATGATGGGGTGGGGGTGATATGGGTGGGAAGGAGAACGAGAGGGGGGGATTGGGGGATATTCAGCGCCCAGCGGGGGACAAGGGGGGAGGAGGGGGTCCTCAGGGGGATAATAAGGCCGAGCCTTGTGAGGTGCGTTTGGGGAAGGAGGGAATCCGAGGGATCCAGAATGACACACCGCGTGTTCCAAGTACAGTATATACCGTAGTTGTTGTTGTTAGAATAGACAAGTTATTTCATTGCATATTGGTCCTCTTCGATTATATATTATGTTATATTATAAAAGACATACTGTATACATCATTCAGTGGTCATATACCAGACAGCTATGCCGATTTTACCAGTACTAATTTATTAGTGTAAATACACTTCATGTTATTTCTAAATATGGTACTATAGTTAATTATTGGAAGTCGGTGATCTTAACAGCAGGTGTCCAGGTACAACACAAGTGTTTATAGTGTGTGTTCAATAGAAATGTTTACCTGTTAATTCGGTAAACAGAAAATGTAATCACCCATTACTACTATAACTACTACTCTTTCTCTACTACGTACTCTCTCTTTCTGAAATTTTTGCATCTTGCGTAGCCAACGGTACGCGATACGAAACTTTGGGCATAGCTTTCGCCATTAATCACAGGTTCTTGGGTTGGCCGTTCACTTTCTCCCGGGTGAAGACAACGAGGCGAAAAGAGCAACTACAGAAGGGGTAGAGAGGGGTTCCATATAGATAGGGTAGAAGTGGTGGTGGTGGATATACACAACACGGTGTCTGTTTCATATCAAGGTTTAGGAACTTTAAGGGAATCTATTGTCCCCAATTCTAAATTCTCTTCCAACTACAATACTACATTATCGCTCTCTCAAGTCTCAAACTATCAATATTACACCATTCAATCTCCATTCTCTCACTTTACCCACATTGCCAGATACCGCTAGAACTACATATGAATCACACGTAAATCTAGAACAGAAACGACGTAAAAATACAGGCTGGAGACATCACAAGTTACAACCCCAACATACCACGACCAGTCCACCACCACGCTGCCCGCCACACGTTCTCACTACAAGTTCCCAAGACAGGACCCCAACACTACACCACCAGACCCATGCTGCTTACACCACACAAACACACTGCACCGTCTACAGTACACGCTATGCTTTATCATTCATACCGTCTTGCCAGTTCAGGCCTATTTGGTCACATACGATCATACCTTCTGGTGTAGGTTGTTAATTAGTTTCTGTAAGTGAACTGTAAGCAAATGTTAAATGTTTTGTAAAATGTCAAACGGTATCATAATAATGGACAAGATAAAAACATGAAAAATAATCAAATAACACTACTTTCCTCAATCTCACTTAGAAGACGTGCCAGTGAATGTCATCCAAATAAACACACAATTCAAGGAGGTTGGTATCTTCTCAGGGTCTGCACCAAGGATAAAATATTTAGTGTAACTGAATACGCACAATGACAGTTTTTTACCTACATGTTTAATTTTTTGGTAACATAGGTTTGCTATACCATTTATCATCAACTCTCTCCATACACTAATTTTGCTTGCGTATTAGTTTATCCAGACCCTGCAGCCAGTGTCAGTCTGTCAGATACAGAAATTACCATAACCGCCAAAGGAGCGCGCCTCGGCCATGCTCCACTGCCAGACGTACACAACCCGCCACTCCCCCCTACCCTACCCTCCTCCCTGTCACCTCGCCCTCCTGGAGCCACTGGGCGTCCTTGGCGGGAAGGGACGAAGACCCAAGAGTTCACTCATTCACTGCCATTTCCTCTAGCTTCCGTATACTATCATTATAATGTAGATTTTCCTGTATTACTTCATGCTTCTCTTAATCTTCACATTATATTAAAAATGTCTATGTGTTTTTAGCTTGTAAATGGGAGAAGAAAGAGCGTATTGATTGACTCATTCAACAGATGGAAACATTCCGCACACTTCCGCGTATCTCGACTCACATTTCCTAGATGCAGCACACCCATTTCACCTTAATATAGCTTGCCGATGCGACCTTTCGATCTTTTTTTTCACCAAACAGTGATGAGGGATAGGCATCATATAATTCTGCACTCCCTCCACACCGCTGTTCCCTCTCATTCGCCGAAAAGCAACATACACACACACACATCCGTCACTTCTCAACCCTCACCATGTGCACCCTTTGCCTCTCTCTCTCTCTCTCTCTCTCTCTCTCTCTCTCATACATACTTCCGCTCACTCTCAGTGTCTCACCCAACGTGGACAAACCAAACTAAACTACTCCGGACATGGCAACATACCCGGAATTCTTTGTAATGCAACACGTCTCGCATCATGTCTATATTGCAATACGTGCCTGTGTATTCTGAACGTATATTCTAAAGTTGTTTATAGGATGTGTGTGTTGGGGGAGGTAGCTGATTGTAGGGAAATTGAAAGGATACAAATTCCTCTTAAGTGTGTATAGCAAAACTAGACTAAAGAGGTGTTTGGGGAAGTTTGGTGGAATCTGTAACGCCCAGTACCTCCACAAGCAAAATTTTATTACCCTTTTAAGTGAATGACTTATTATTACCCACAATTCACTGATGCAGGGTGATTTTTTTTAATGTCACGCTTAAACTCTTTCACCATATTACACTGTTCTGATATTCCATTCTTCCACGCAAGGATAAAATATACTAATTATCCTTATCTATTAATGACTGGAGGTATCTGGCAACTAATACACAGAGGAGGCGCAGGGGAAGCAAGGGAAGGAGGGATGAGAGGGTTGGTTGGAATCATGGAGCTATGGTTGGAATATGGTAGGAGGGAAGGGATTTGTGGTTGGGGTATGAAAGGAAGGGAGAGGAGGGTTGGTTGGAGTAAGGAAGGGAGAGGAGGGTTGGTTGGGGTAAGGGAGAGAGAGAGGAGGGTTGGTTGGAGTAAGGAAGGGAGAGGAGGGTTAGTTGGGGTCAGGGAGATGGGAGGGTTGGTTGGGGTCAAGGGGAGAGGGGAGGGTTGGTTGGGGTCAGGGAGAGAGAGAGGGGAGGGTTGGTTGGGGTAAGGGAGAAGAGGGGTTAGTTAGATTCTACACAAATTCCACCAACCCATGTGGGGAACCAACCACTATAGACCCCAGGGTAGTTGTATTTATGTTGTGCTCGAGCAGGGAGGTGGATAGCAGTATAGGGGTGCGAGATGGAGGGAGGGAGAGAAACCGAAGGAAGAAGGATAGGGCAGGGAGGGGTGAGATGGAGGGAAGGAAGAAGGTTGGGGTGAGAGAAACCGAGGGAGGGATGAAGAAAGGAAGGGAAGTTGGAGGGGTATGATAGCATGTACTGTACGTGTATGTATTTGGTCTCCCCTACACCAACCACACACACTCTCTCTCTCTCTCTCTCTCTCTCTCCTTGCCTTGCTACGCCGCCTGTCTGCCCGTCTCATTGCGTAACTAACTAACCACACTGGTTGGCCTCTCGCGCGCAAAATATTCCAGACTCGACAACAACGCAGCTACGAGTACAGTACGTTTATATGATTAATTTATTCATTTTTGCGCTTGAGGTAAATTACATCAACCCTACGTTGCTTGGCCAATAAAATTATGAAAAAAAAATCCAAAACATTATATTTTTGCCTATAATGAATGCGAGTGTGCATGTGAAAATTAAATCCTAAAGCTTGATTCCTTTCCTCAATAAAGACCAGAAATACCATGAATTCGGTTGTTTAATTTATCCACATTGTTATAGGTTCGGGAATGGAGGGGGGGGGGGGGCTTGAAAATTCCTATATTAAAATATTACACAAAAATACTTGGTGTGGTTAACTAATATCCCGCATATAATCTGGGTCAGGCCTGAAATTTGGTTGTTATGCAATGTTATGTTTTGAGACCACGTGGCGTACGAAGCGGCCTGCCTCACTGACAGCATTTTTCCCAAGTCTGTCACGGTCCGGGGAAGATACGTCTCTCTCTTTCTCTCTCTCTTCCCTGTATGTTTAGAGAGTTGGTACCAGAAGCCCGACCAACCTGACACACACACACACGCCCAAGGCCAGTCTTATAGTGCCACAAGTCGCCAGTCACTCTAACGTCTTTTACGCCGTTTATACTGAACATACATTCATCTATACTTGCCTCGTTCCCTGCCCACCGACCTATTCTTCCTACCCTATAGCCTACTCTACTGCAAGATAGAGCATGAAATAGGGATACATATAAATTTATTAGAACATTTACCAGCTCAGGATTCTATGGACTATAAATTATAAACTCATGTATGATAGGGAGAAATGGGAATGGATAAAATGTTGTACAGTCGCACACTATAATCCCTAGCCCACCTGAGTCGACGAAGCCCGATATATGAAGCAGGCGGTTTCTGGACGACAGCCCACCCAAGCCATCACGAGGACACACACATTTCGAACTAATGGAGGCTTTGGGTGGGCTGTCGTCTAGAAATCGCCTGCTCTAGATCTCGGACTTCGACTCAGGTGGGCTAGTGATTGTAGTGATTGTGGTGCGCAACTGAACAAGTGTAAAGTACAAACCGTGACAAAATGCGAACCCCAGAAGAAGCAACAACAGAGGCAGAAGAGATAAGAAGATAATTATGCTGGTATGCTTTGAAGCAGAACAACAGCAGCTGTCAGGCATATACCTACAGTCACGAGTCATATGTATCCAGGTTTTGTTGAAGTTAGGAAATATTTGACATACAAATGAACCAATCAATTACAACGCTTATCTCGTCTCCTACTTGCCGGGGCTCGTTTAATACTCCATCATCAGGCCATTCAAAGCAGACCTGGATACTTATTATTATAGCTCGTGACATTATGGTATGACGTCACACAACATCTGTTCAAAGTAAGCTGCGGTACCATGCACACGTCTTGGTTGTAAAGAAATAAAATGAGACATCGATTTTAACGAGACAAAAATGACTGATTGCTGAGGAGTTGCAGTGGAGAAGATGGTGTGGTGTGGTGTATGGTGTGAGTGGAGAGGGAGGTGGTGTGGCGTGGTGGAAGATGTGAGTGGAGAATGAGGTGCTGTTGTGGGATTGAAAGTGTTAGTGGAGAGGGGGGTGGTGTGGTGTGGTGTGGTGGAAGGTGTGAGTGGAGAGGAGGGTGGTGTGGTATAAAGTGTGAGTGGAGATGAGTGTGGTGTGGTGTAAGGTGTTAGTGGAGAGGCAGGGTGGTAGTATGGTGATGTGGAAGGTATGAATGGAGAGGGAGGGTGGTAGTGTGGTGAGGTGGAAGATGTGAGTGGAGAGGAGGGTGCTGTGGTATGAAGGTGTGAGTGGAGAGGAGGGTGCTGTGGTATGAAGGTGTGAGAGGAGGTGAGGTGAAAGATGTGAGTGACGGGTTGCATTCAAGAAGGCCTTCGCACTTTATACATGAGTCAGGGTCGGTCATTGTGAGAAGGAATATAAAGGTTAAATAAGAGAATATATTATACAGTAAGAGGCGTACTGGTCCTTTTCGAGGTTGTTTGATTATACTCTATGCTATGGAAGACGAGTAAGAGAAAGGAATTATAGAGGGAGAAGAAAAGGGAGGAGGTATTAGAAAGGAGAGGAGAGAAGGTAGTGACAGGAGAGGAGAGGAGAGAAGGTAGAGTGACAGTGACAGGAGTGGAGAGGAGAGAAGGTAGAGGGACAGTAACAGCAGCAGAAGGAGGAGGAGGAGAGGAGGTAGAGGGACATTGAGGACAAGGAGGAGTAGGTGGGTAGGAGTAAGGGAGAGGGACGGACGGGGGTCTAAGAAGTCCTTGAAGCAGCCAGAAGTGTACCTCAGGTCTTCCATTGTCCACTCATATGCACCTTCCCCTTCACCAGTCACTCTTCTTCCCTTCCCCACCACCACCGCCAGTCACTCTATCCTTCATCACCCCTATATTCCCTTTTCCCTTCACCACCACTAATCTTTCCTTCATCACAACATAGGCTACCTGAACATTCACACTTCCCTTCACCAGCACCACCAATTTTTCCTTCACCACAACATACCTCAACATTCATGCTTTCCTTCCCCAACCATCACCATTCCTTTCCATCCTCGACCACCACCACCAGACACTCTTTCCACATCTCCATTCCCTGAACTAAGGTAAGGTCGTCTGGGTGTTGTTGCTGCTGCTGCTGCTAAATATTCACAGAGGAAACAATGAAGATGCAGACAATAGGGAACTTGACTTGACGGAAGGAAGAGGATACACAAACAAAAGGATGGTCACAACTCAACCACAGTGTGTCGTCATTATACACCCACCCTTCACTACTACCCAACACCACTACTACTAACTCGACCGTGACTACTACTAGCCTACTTACTATGACCATCTCCACACTACTGTATAAGCACACAACGACCATCACTACCACGACAGAGCATCTCCACTACTACTACTACTACCACCACGACCATCACTACTATAATACCACAACTACCATCCACAGCCATACACCATTTCTTTTAAGCAACAGGTGCAGTGAATTACAACTCCAAAACTACATAGTCACAGTAGTTGCTTGCTTGCTTGAATGACCCTCCAATGCACCCTTACAGTTAAATGAATATATCTCCACACTACATCAAAACAACTACACTAAGAATGAATGAATGACTCCCCCATCAGCGTCAAGTCGTAGATGTAACAGTGTAAGATGATACGTATGTTGTGATGGGAGTGGCATAGTTCTCCTCTCCTATTGGTTAGCTAGGTGGGATGGAGGCGACGGACTGACTGACTGACTCTTAATCTCGACAAAATAACAAGTCAGCAGTTTCGGCGTTGGGATGTGCAGGAGAAAATGTTGAAGAAATACGGAAATATGAGAACATAAAGATTTATATAAAGGAGGAGGAGGAATATGGGAAAATGGGGAGGAAGATGGGCAAAGGAGGAGTAGGAGGAGGAGGAAGAGAGGAAGAAGATGGTGATGAGGAGGAGGTGGAGGAAAGGAAGAAAAATGTGGAGTCCAAATTATAGACACAATACAATAAATATAAATTATTATTATTGTTCCTATTCAACTTCATCTTATACACTGATTCAATAATAATATTAACATGATCTCTTATTTGTTTTTATTATATGTAATTATTGAATATATTACATCACTTCTTAAAGGCGTACTGTATGTATGGGCTATTATGTATGTATATACGTCAGTCTGTCTCAGTCTCAAGGTCAGTGCAGTCTCTCTTACTTGTTTACACTAAATAGGTAACGCGCGCGCGCGCGTGTGTGAGAGAGAGAGAGAGAATGTGAATGAGTGGTGATGAGTCAGCAAGGAATGAAGGTAGGAAGGAATGGATATACACAGATGCCAAGTTTTGTTATTTAATCATCTTCCCGCTGCTAAAAATAATAAAAAATAAAATTCCTAAATTTCCAAAGCCTTGAAGAACACACAATATGCAGGGGAAAAATACGAATGTACAGTCGAGATCAAATGTGTTGCCTCTCTGGTATCTGACCTTTTTATTCTTTCATATTATTATTATTATAACGATTATAATTTTTATTATTATTATTATTATATATTATTAATTTAGGAAGGGGAGGAAGTTTGGAAGGGTTTAAACATAGGGAGATAATGAAAAAAAAAGACAAGATACACAAACACATGCAGACAGAATTAGTAGAATACAAAATGTTGAGCTGACCATACACACTTCTGTTGTTGTTGTTGTTGTTAGATGAAGTATAATATGGTATGGGTAATACATTGTTCTGTACGGGTGTCTCCTGCAGCTACAGACGCAACATCAACATCATTATCATTATAGCCTATATTCCCACTCAACACTTTCTTTCCATCCCACAAAAACGGCTCAAGTGCCATGTGTGTGTGTGTGTATGTGTAGTGGTAGTGAAGAGCCAATTGGCACTCACCCATGTCAGCCAGTCATCCTCACACAGAGGCCAACGCACATAAAAACACACATACACTTACACGTACAATAATTACTTCCCTGACCATCAACACACACACACACACAAACACACCATATTCCTCAGTGGATCTACAAGTGGGTTAACCTTTTCCTTGCTGTTGCCTTACTAAATATCCTGTGAAATATTAAAGGTTAGTAGTTGGTACCATTTTAGGCTTGTGTAAAGAAACTATAACCACGACCCTAATATTTTTTTTTTTATAAGGTAGATAATTTTTTCGCGTGTATTTTTTTTTTTTTTGAGGGGGGGGGGGCGAATGGACTAAAAGGGACCCTCTGATATTTATACACACACAAACTCGACCATCGACAGGCTGGCTGGCTGGCTGAGAGTGCAATGACCGGGGTCGCATTTGTGGAGTTCCAAAGAGGCACTCTGAAATGCCAACTATAACAAGAGTCTGCTAACTGGCCACTATAGACTGTCTTGATAGGAGTAGGTACAGGAGTGGTGGAGTGTAGCTTAAATAGTCAAGTCTGGAGAGAGGAGTTACGGTACCAAAGGATCGTGGTCTAGTAGAAATATGATACGTATATATTATTAGTATGTGGTTATTTTATCCATCCATCCTTCACTGCTCACTTCCCCAACAACCCCAGCCACAGCCTCTTTTCCCGCCTCATTCCATTCTTCACTTTCCATTTCCCCACCAACCCTATCAACAATCTCTCATTCCACTTTTCACTGCCCTCTTCCCTAGTAAAACTCTCCACAATCTCTCTTTCCCCTTCATTCCAATTCTTCACCGCCCACTTCCCCACCAACCCTATCCATCCACAATCTCTCCTTCCATCTTTCACTGCCCTCTTCTCCAAGCCTCCGTGACAGTCCATTTATTTTGGTGCCATCCATGAGGCACTTGAGTACACTTCCTTCATTCCATCCTACATATGTGTGTGTGTGTGTGTGTGTGTGTGTTCTTCTCCACACCTCTATACTCCCCTCTATCGTGCATTCCCATACATCTCCCACCGTGTCCCCCCATACTACACCACCTACCTACACACCATACGTCTCTTTATCTATAAGCCATACAGACCTACACCTACATACATACCAACCTACCAATCACATGTCCCTCCATCTATATACACACATCTTACCTACCTACGACCTACCTCCTATACGTCCACCTGTCTACCTACACGCCCATCCTACCTACCTACCACACCACCACTATCTACCAACAATCCCCCTACCTATCTACCTACACTCCCCTATCCACCTACCTACCCACCATCTATCTACGTGGACCAGAGCCAAGACGAAGGTACACTATGTTTAGAAGAGAGAGAAGAGTTAGGAGAGAATGGTAGGAAGGAAGGAAGGAAGGAGGGAGGGAGGGAAGGGATCGTCGGTATATACAAAGCTATGTTACCTTCATTTCCCTTTCTATCTACGATGGCTGCCGATTCCTCCAAACAAAATAAGTGCCACGAAACAAATGAACAAACATTCAACTACTCGTACAATGATATTTTATGGAAGAATCTGTCTTTATTTTCTATTTTCTAGCATTGTAAACCTAAATTGAAGTGGAAAAATAATTTTGTTTAAAAAGTGAAAAACTATTAACAAATTCTTCTAAACTATACTGCAGACAGCTTGAGGAACAACAACAATACTACAAAACAGACCCCCCTGAGAGAGAGAGAGAGAGAGAGAGAGAGAGAGAGAGAGAGAGAGAGAGAGAGAGAGAGAGAGAGAGAGAGAGAGAGAGAGAGCGTTTGTTTACCTGTGTGTGAAGAAACGAGTTACGTCACGGCTGCTACTGATGGTGGGTGGGGAAAGGAAGGGAAGAGCTGGATTATAACTCAACCCTTTGACTGGGGTGTCGAGTGTGGGGGGGGAGGTTGGGGGTTAGGAGGGGGAGAGGTGGGGGGTTAGGGAGGGGAAGGCTCACGAAAAGAAAGTGTGAAGGTTGAGAGAGAATAAGAGCTCATTCACGAAATATAATACACATAATTTTTGTGGGGTGACTGACTGACTACACTCCGACACAGAGGTATGAATCTATAACTCCCTGGCTATCTTCCTGCAAGGCTGGTTGGTTGGTATATGTCGGTGCGTGACTGTATTCATTCAAAGACGTCCATGTATACAACTTCTTAACAGTTATTACGATAGACTTTCTACATGGTGTTATAGGGAAGACACAACAACAACGAAATCAATCCTATCCTTGGTGTGTTATTAAAATTGGGTTCATGCGACTGGCTATACTGACTTGTGGTGCATGGCAAAGAATGGATATGGACTTTAAAATCTCAATTGACTGTACGACGCATCCACACACACACACACACACACACACACACACACACACACACACACACACACACACACGAGTCGATCATGAACGTTCGCCTCCTGTGTACAGTTGCAGACACGTGAGACAGACACTTTTAAGGAGGTATATAGCATATTGTCTTGTGTGGTAAAATCTGTAGCAAATAATTCCTCTAAACTATGCCAGGTAACAGGATGGATACCACTACTTTTCCTTCACCTGGGTCCGTTTCCTGGCATATACTTTGGAGGAGGAACTTAAGGGACCCTACATGTAATGTAGTCAGAAAATTGGGAGTTGTAAGAGTCCTTCAAATATTGCCACGAAACACAATCTATACCGAAGGAGCTTGATTCGTGGCGTGGTCAGGAGGAATCAGAAGTCACCTTGCAGTTTTCATACACGATCACAGGGTCCTTAATCAACGAGGGGCTTCGTTTTAGGTGTGTCTTGTTTCATAAATCCGCAGCTGTATATACGTATACTGTATTATTTTCACAACGGGGCACATGCAACAATAATTGCAGAGTATGACGCAATGACACACGGGTGAATCAATCAAGCAAGCAAGCATGCACCCACTGCTTCATGACAGTGTGCGTGCGTGGTAGCGGGTGGGTGTGTGGGGGTGTCTGGGAGCTAGTGTGTGCGTGTGTGGTTGTGTGTGTCTGGGTGTTGGTGTGTGTGTGTGTATTGGGGGGGTATGTGGTGTTAGTGTGTGTGTATTGGGGGAGGGATGTAGTGTTAGTGTGTGTCTGGGTGTTAGTGTGTCTGGATGTGTACTGTGTATGTGTGTGTGTCTGGATGTGTATGTGTCTGGATGTGTATGTGTGTGTGTGTCTGGATGTGTGTGAGAGAGAGCTTGGGAGAGGGGGGGGGAGGGGAGGTTATCGACATCGTACACAGCAGAGGTAAAAGGAAGGTCAGAACTCCACCATCATGACCTTGGCTACACGGAAAGGTCATACCAGTGTCAGTAACAAGGTGTGTGTGTGTGAAGAAGAGACAGGAGACATAAGTGTGTGTGTGTGTGTGTGTGTGTGTGTGTGTGTGTGTGTGTGTGTGTGTGTGTGTGTGTGTGTGTGTGTGTGTGTGTGTGTGTGTGTGTGTGTGTGTGTGTGTGTGTCTGTGTGTGTGTGTGTGTGTGTGTGAAGAAGAGACAGGGGTGTGAGGATGAAAGGACACGAGACATTAGTGTGTTTAAATAAATGACAGATATGAGGATAAAAAGAAATATTCATACAAGGAAATTGTCCACACTTATATTCACTCCTCCTTAAACACACACACACACACACACACACACACACACACACACAACAAAGCCGTGTGAAATCCTAACACAAAACGTTTTAGGAACGAATATAGACGTAGATATTCAGTTGAAGAATATATCCCTAACGTTTCCTAACACCAAATAATCAACCTTTTGTTATACAGAGAGAAAGGGCAGAAAGCACTAAGGAATGGGAAGGAAAACAGTCTGTGAATACTATAGCTTGTGCTGGTTAGTGGTTAAAGTTATTGATCGGGAGAAACAACGTGGGAGGGAGGGAGACTGTTGGCGATTACTGAAGGCTACTGCTGGTGCTGCTGGTTCTAATTGTGTGTGTGTGTGTGTGTGTGTGTGTGTGTCCTTCCCCTCCCTCATGCACGACCACAGCCAGACTTTCTTCTCCCTCCTCCTCCCTCAATCACACACACAATATTACGGTACCATGCATGCTCTCTCTCTCTCTCTCTCTCTCTCCTAAATTAACTTCACGACATCCCTGACACTCACATCCTATAACCCTCTCAAAGATTACCCCTCTCTGCCCATGCACACACACAATAATAAAAATAATGATGTCGTTAATGAAAGGTGAATATTTCTCTTTACAGTCAACCTTGATAAACAAACACACGTCTCCTTCACAACAACACTGATACCAAACTCTCAATACCAACCCCATTATAACAGAGAGGCGATAGAGAGAACTTGTACACACGCAAACCAAAATTTGTATCCATGCAGGTCTTGTTGAAGTTTCGAATCATTTGACATACTGGTGAACCAAATACAACGCTTATCCTGTTCCATATTTGTATCCAGGTCTTGTAGAAATTTCGAATCATTTGATATACATGTACCAGTGAACCAAATACAATGCTTATCCTGTTTCATATTTGCTTGAGTTCGCTTATTACTCAATCAGGCTATTAATTAAAACAAGCCTGGATACATATTTTAGAAAGCGAGTGTACACCATGACTATATTGTACAGTCACGAGCACTAATACGTATTCAGGTCTGCTTCGAATACCTAGAGACAGTAAATAAAAGCACAATAAGATCTCCATTGAAAGTACTTCGTTGGTGAATTGGAGTGTTCAAAGCTTCAACCAAAGCTGTATATTTATTAGTGCTCGTGACTGTACATAAATAAGATCCCAGAAAATATTATCAACATTGGTACAGGTAGGTAGGTTTCTCTTGTGTTGCGTGTGAATGAAGATGAACGAGAGGAAAGGCACATTTACACGCGGGGTATCGTGGGATATATTTCAGACGCTTGCATGGTAGAACATTAGACACAAGGTAGAACACACACACACATAAAACTTACATTACAAAACACAGACACAGCCTACTTTAGAACACACACACAGAACCTACATTACACTACAACATACACACAAAACGTACATTACAACACACACACACACACACAGCAGAATAATGGGTTGTCTGCCAATGCCTGTTATTTAAGGTTGGGTCCTGGCTGGCACTCTCACTCTTACTCCTCAGGCTAGACTATATAAGTTATACCGGTCAAGTGCAAAAATAAAAGCCTTGTCCTACTCCCGTCAAGAATAAGGCCAATGTTTACCTTTCATAGGGAGGTAGTGTTGGTAAATCTGGAGCAACTGATTCCTCCAAATTATTACAAGCAACAGGCTACCATTATTTTATGCGCATCTGGTCCCTTGTTGTTTCCTAGCTGGCATACTTTGGAGGAATCAAAAGCATGCTATCCACTAAGTTAAAGACACACACCACACGTATACATTTATTTTTCCTACATATATATACAGTATACTGAGGAAGATGAGGCCAAAATACAAGAAACTCAGCTTTATTCCCTCATATATGATAATAATAATAATAATAATAATAACAACTGAAGGGTCCCAAACCATGTCTACTAATTTCACTCCAGATGTACAGGGGAGTTCAATACTATTTTTGCCGACTGTACAAATATATACCGGGTATACATATATATATATTCGGTATGTTCACAATGATGAGATGACGTGATTGTAAATATAAACACAGGAGTATACGTGTATGTGTAGGTATAAACACAGGATTATATCATTATGTTAGCAAGACAACTGCTTCAGCGTGTCCTTATAAAGCAGAATTTGTCGACTGAAAATAGCGACACGAAAATACCCCCTCGGCCCACACACACACATACACACACACGCTAATGGAGCAGCAGGCGGAAGGATGAGAGACCTATGTGGGAGGGAGAAAATGAAGTGGCGTGGGAGGGAAGAGGCATAGTGGGTGGGAGGTATAGGAGAAGCTGTGTGTGTGTGTGGGAGGGATGGAGGTAAGGAAGAAATTGTGTGACAGGGATGGAAGGAAATTAAAGGAATATATAACTGTGTGAAAGAAAGTAAAGAAGGAATAGAAGAAAGGAGAGGCCAAAAAGTGAGAGATGAAGAGATGAAGGGAGGGGAGAGGCCGAGTTGGTGGATGGAAGAGAAAAAGGAAAAGATGGGAAATTGGGGAAGTCTAGGAGGTACAGTTGCCTCCAAATATTTAGCAGGTAGTGTCTCGAAATTATTGTAGGCAACTGTACAAGTAAGAAGAGGAGGTAATGTAATAACAGGAATGGTGGGCAAATCTTCTTTTTCCTTATTCATTGACTATCTATATTCTGGTATCTTCCTTATCTTTTGATCAATGATTACGACGACAAAGAGGTTGTTGTGAGTCCAGAAACCGTCATTACAATTCTTCTTTCTTCGCCTTGTCAGGAGTATAATAAGGCATTTATCTTTTACCTACTCTGATAAAACCTCTACCGAATAAAAGCTGTATCAATTACAACACTAATATTTCTCAAACAAAACGAGAAAGTAATTAAGAATATGGTACACGTCGTCGATATTTTTCCCAATATCACAAAAATATAACGTACGATACGTCTATATATAAATTAATAAATATATAAGTAAATATATAAAAGGGGGTAATGGATGAATTAAAATTTATACTAACCAAAAACACACAAACTTGATAGAATTATTTAAGAAACGTCGTGTATAAAGGCTCCTCGGTCCTAATATATACGTTGTTGGATCTTTAAACAGGGGTAAAGGTTTTATACTCATTAATTAAGGGAAAGTCGGCATAATTATATACGGTACACTATATTATTCTATTTACACCTACCTGAGCCGAGGTAATAGTTGGTGGTGGTGTACATGATTACTGAAGCTTCGTATACCGCTGCCAACACACACACACACACACACGATAGTAATTAATAATCCCGAGTCTTACTTTCTTACTTCAACACCAACAACACACTGTCTGCTGGGGTGTGTACTGTGTAGTCAAGTTCCAGGCGACACTCACTAACTCACAGAACGCTTACATCAACTTCCTCCCTCCTTCCTTCCTTCTTTTCTTCCTGTCCACAGCTTTTTATTATCTCTCCTTCTGTCTCTCCTGCACACCTCGCTCGCTGCCCAACACACAAGGCCTCCACACACACCAACACACACACACCAACCACCACAATTCGAGTGTGTGTGTGTCAAATATGTCACTCTTACCAATAATGATCTGACACGAGTGAGACAAGCGAGGGTGTGTCAGAGTGGTAGTGGTGGTGGTGGTGTGGGTGTGTCAGAGAATGGTGGTGGTGGAGGTAGTGTGGTGGTGGTGGTGGTAGTAAGTGTAGTGGTGGTAGAATCTCCTGACGATGCCACGGCTGGAGGTCCACTGCCGCCGCCTCTCCCGAACCCTAACCGCTGTCTCCCTTCGGCACTATTTCCGGCCACAGCCCCGTGCTCTCACCTACCGAATGTACCTCCCCTCCCTGGCACACCACCAAGCCCACCTCGGAGCCAAGTGCCAGACAGCTGCTGTAATCGCTCCTCCACTGTGGTTCTTCTCTTCTCTCCTCTTCTCTTCTCCACCATACTTAAACTCCACCACACTTAATACTCCACTCCTCTCCACTATACCAGTCTATACCACACTAAAAACTTCACTCCTTTCCAGTCTAACCACACTTACAACTTGACTCATTTCCACTACACCAATCAGTCTATATCACACTTAAACACCACTCCTCTCCACAACACTAAGACTCCACTCCCACCCACCACACTAAAACTCCACACCCATCCACTCTTCTCACACCAGCCTACACCACATTTTCACACCAGGCTACACCACACTTCACATCCATTTCTCTTACACCAGGACACCAACACACCACCAATAATATACCACAACACCAGCTTACACCACACCACCAGTAATTAATATACGTCCTACAACACCACCAGGAATATACCACAACACCACATGCACTCTTAACCTCGTGTCACCTGATCAGACGACCTCTATCACTCTCCCTTCCTCTCTCCCCTCACGCAACCCTATCAAGTCTCCTCTTCCAAAATTTCAATCACTTTAATCTCTCTCTCTCTCTCTCTCTCTCTCTCTCTCTCTCTCTCTCTCTCTCTCTCTCTCTCTCTCTCTCTCTCTCTCTCTCTCTCTCTCTCTCTCTCTCTCTCTCTCTCTCTCTCTCTCTCTCTCTCTCTCTCTCTCTCTCTCTCTCTTCTAATGTATCTACTCATCTATTCATATATCTATCTTTCTATTTATCTAACCTTCTTTCTATCCATCTTCCTATGTATCTACTTATATATTCATACATACATCTATCAATCAATCTATCTATCTACTCATCTATTCATCTATGCACTGGCTGTGTGTGGTGTGGGAGTGTCTGCATGTGTAGAGGTCTGACAGGACTTCACCAACCAAGCAAGCCTTCACATCCTTCTCCAATATTCCTCTCAGACTTATTGGTATCAAACTACACGACACAATCCACCCCACTTCCTCTCACTACAGAACTCCCTCCCCCAGCTCTCTCTCTCTCTCTCTCTCTCTCTCTCTCATCTATAGCCTCGCCTCCTTACTAGTGTGCCCTGTCAACTATAGGTTCAAACCCCACTTGGCAAATGTATGTGTGTCATCCTTCATTGTGACGCAAACTATGTAGTGCTTTCGTGTGTGTGTGTGTAGGTGTGGTGTAGGTGAGAGATAAATTAACAGAGAAACATTATATAGATACATAGCGAGACGCATACAAACTGACTCGTAAAGGTGCATGTGTGTGTGTGTGTGAGATAAATTAACAAGCAGAGGAACATAATATAGATACATAGCGAGACTCACACACACACAGACTGACTGACTCGTAAAGGTGCATGTGTATGTGAGATAAATTAACAGAGAAACATTATACAGATACATAGCGAGACTAACACACACAGACCGACTCGTAAAGGTGCATGTATAAAATTATACTGTATGTGTGTGTGTGTGTGTACCCGAGACAAGCGTGCCACACTCCCTCATTCATCATGGTGAAGTGGGCCGGCCGCTCACTAATGATCACAAACACATGAATAACACTTGAGTACCTTCCTTATACTGTAATTATATTTTACCACACAAATAAACTTAAGGGGGAATTGTTTTGTGTTGGTAAATCTGGGGGAAACTGAATCCTCCAAACTATTTCAAGCAACAACAGAACACCATTATTTTTTCTCATCTGGTCTTGTTTCCTATATCATACTTTGGAGGAATCAAGGCACTCCAATGACCAAAAAAAGAATTAGTTACCCCCTAAAGGACCCTGAGAACGCCTACGAGAACTGAGGGCTGGCTTCTTCTGCTTCCTCCTGACTATGCCACAAAACAAGCTCCCTCCATAGGCTATATAATTATGGGTGTGTGCGGTACCTCTCGAGTGAGTAATAAGTGGGAGTGGGGGGGGGGGGTCGAATCCCCAATGCCAAGTAACCAACCACCAGTAGATATTTTATAGATAGATAATAAAACAACCAACAACAACAACAACAACACTGTATGAAACAATAATGATGCTGGTGGACAATAACACGTGTAGTCTCTCTCTTCAGGGGGTTGGTTGGTTGTGACAGAAATAAACAACACCAAGTCTCACTCATAGTAGGTAACGTATAGTATAAGGCTGATGATGGATTGGTATAGAAAGCCACGTGTCTGGTCATCTCGAATCAGACAAACTGGACGTGATTTTCGACTTCACACACTTTTGTATTTTAATTAATTTACAAGTGAGGACAATGAAATGTCTTCGTGTCTTTGGTCCTCATCTTTTCCAGCAAATTATATTATATGGGATGAGTGAGGGTAACATTTTCTTCACCAATGATACAGTACACACGTATATACGAGTGAAACATAATACTGGTGAATCAACAATACTACTACTATTACTATATATGTGCACGTGTAAGCAACCCACTCATCAGGTATACCGTCTATTGCCTATGTGAGAAATGGATGCCAGCGAGGTACGGTACACTCGCCCATGTAATATATATAGTTTGAGCACATCACTGTCAGTACTGGGAAGTGAAGGGCGCGGAGAGAGAGAGAGAGAGAGAGAGAGAGAGAGAGAGAGAGAGAGAGAGAGAGAGAGAGAGAATTATTTAGTTGCTTACAATCGTGGTCTGAAGTTATAATAGTGTTCAGTGGTGGTATGTTTACATGTACACAAACTTTCACTGTCAACGTAAATAACATACCAAAATATATTAATAAACCCCGGAAATTATAAACTTACGCAAGTTCTCCGTGGAAAACATTAATAACGTAAGGTAGTTAAAATGTGGGTGAACATTTAATATTGAGTAAGTTTTTTTCAGATTTTTATATTCAATTAATATATCCCATAAAATACTCAAACATCGTGATTTATATAATATTGACCGCGAAAATTATTAGTAAACAAAACACTAAGCATAGTAAATAATAGTAAAATTACGAGAAAAAAAAAACACCAAAGAAAACCAAACACACGATAGCTAGCAACCATACGCACGGGCATTGTCTGTAGCCTAACACGACAGCCGCCCGCCATCCTAGCCTACCCGCCTCTCAAGTCTCCTTTTAGGCACGTCGAGTAATGCATAACAAGTGCCCGAGGTGAATGTCCCCGTGCCCCTTGTAATTCGCTGGGCGCCCTCTCAAGAATGAAGGTGCCTGGTTGGTTGGTTGGCTGCCAATCTCTCCTCTCTTGTATAGATAAATTAATGGGAATTTCTTTGGATGGTAAAGTGGATTGCTGCACTAGATATTCTTAAAGACCCTGTGATCGTGAATGGGAGTTGGTGGCTTCTGATTCCTCCTAATAACTATGCCACGAAACACGCTCCTTACAAAGAGGTGGTTGGTGGTGTTTCGTGGCAATATTTGAAGGACTCATTAACCTCCATTTTTTTCTGACTACAATACAGCAGGGTCCCTTAATGACGATTACTCTATGCCACGAAAAAGATATCACGTTAATATCATTGAAGGTTATCTCTTATTTCGTAGCATAGTTTGGAGGAATCAACAACAAAAAATAGTACCATACAAATTTCCAACACGAGATTTATTTCCCCTTGGCGCATTTCTGGTGGTGGTGGTAATTGGCAACTCCTCCCTATGCGATCTTTATGAGTAATTATTGTTACTAGATACCACCAACGCCACTACACAAGTCTAATAACTATAATATAGTAATAAGCGTGTTTGTTTACTGTAGGGGAAATTGCACGTCACCACCACTTCTACAGATTGATCGGTATTGTTTCCACTTACTCAGACTCAAATTAAACTCCACTATAATTATTGTGATGGTTCATGAATTATCCCCTCAAATGATACAGACTTTTTATCAATTATACACTATTTTAGTTTTGAGAATCGGTGTTCATGGGATTTATTGTAACTAGATAAATAGAACGCGGTTGTGAAATTTAATATTACCCGCCACGCAATTACAAAAGCCCAATTTGGCGCGAAAATAGCGAACATAGCAACTGTACGTGGTTGGTTGGGCTAGTCTCGTTATCTGTCATCCCAAGTCTGCCTCACTCCCTCCCCTCCCATTACCTCTTCCCTTTGAGATTCATTCCCCGGGTGACATTCCCCTCCATCAAGCATGCCTACCATGGTGTAACTGGGGTACGAACAATCATACTCTTTTTGAAGTAGACTTTTAATTAAATGGAATGCTTTCAGGAAGATGTGCGTTGATGGGAAGCCATTTGTTGATTGTTGTGAGTGTTATTATAGTACACGGGTGAAAATACACTGTAGACTCGTATAACACACACGTAAACATAAGACATTGATTACTACTGTATCATAATTTATCACATGCACCCCTACCTCTTCCTTATTACATACACCTGTTTAACACACCCTAGACATGAACAGATAAAGATGTACTGGCTATACATTCCCCTATAGTACAGTGGACTATATAATATATAATGAACTGCAGTCTTCTCGTTCGCCCTTCTTGTATCGATTCCTTTCAGCAAGACTTCAAACAGTTTTGAGAGACAGACAGACAGACAGACAGAGAGAGTAGACTAATTCCTGCCTCATACACACATATCAAAGACCTTTCTTTGCTTTAGGGGTTGTATACCTAACTGGGAGATGGTGTGTATGTGTGTGTGTAGTCGGTCGTCCCTTCCTACCTTCTATCCTTCCTACCAACTTGGTCAATACGTGACTTGCTTTACAAATAAGACTTTGGGCTGCCCACCTCAATCTTTCACATACATAACTGGTCAACCCTGGAACACTATACAGCCATCCATCTTTCTACCATAACATGACTCCTTCTCCTTGAAACTCAATGAGTCTATGGGTATGTCGAACGAAATTAGATATGCTCATTTTACACTAGTATATATTCTATTTTCACTCCACTTCACAGGAGCCTTATAAACCTTTCCTGTCTCGTCTACTACATCCTTGTATCCTCGCTGTCACCTGCGCCAATCAAGTCCCTTCAACTCCTTGTCTGTTCCTCGACTGCATGCCACCTGCTTCACACCTGTCCCTATCCAGTCTTGGCTTCTTGTCTCCCCTCCCTACTGGCACAACCCATTCTTGTGTATCTATTATCTTACCCTATTGTCTTCTCTATTAATACCTGCCCTGCACCTGCCCCCAATCACTTCCTTCCCTCCCGTATACACACACTCGCACACCTGCTGTCGCCTTATAACTTTTCTCTGTCACCTTTTGCCACCTGCCACACATACCATACAGTTTCTTCACAATTTCCTTACACCACACCTGGATTTATTTACTCATCACTCTATACATGTTCACGTATATCCACCGTATATATGTCCATTGGTTTTATTTTAGGTTATTACACCTGTTCATCAGTGGGGGATTAAAATTTGCCTATAGAAAAAAACATCAACTTCAACCCAACAACATACACATAAATTCACCCATCTTGTTCTCTCCTCCTCTCTCTTCCACCTTAACTCAACATGCACACATTCACCTGTCTTGCCTTCCCTTCCCCTCATCACTTGCATAGTCCCCAAGCACATAATCTCCTTCACCAGTGCCAAACCATACACACAAACAGACACTGTTATGCAAGGCAGCCCGGGCCTCCACCCAGTAACTATAATATGAACTCACTCTATTTATACGTGTCGACCGTAAAACATTCACCTTCCGTTGCTCAGAATCAATTGTAATGTAAAGAGATTAGTTTACAGAGAAGAATGCACAGTACCCTACACATTTACGTAAACATTAGCGATGACAAATACTGTATACCGTATGTACAGTCCCTCGATCCCTTTCCAATTGTCAAAACGTAACTATAATAATGTATAGAATGGTCCGAAAGTCTTAAAACATAAAAAAATAAAATTGTTTTTGTATACATATACTGTAGATACTGGGCTGACATACAGGGTGATCAAGAAGAAATGATGAGATGACAATGGCAGATACAAAAGGCTCCAATATATACAGTGTGTGTGTGTGAAGGGTTGACAAGACTTTCGGACTGCCCTGTACAGTATATTATAATGTTCAAGTATCCAGCAACGAACCATGACGAGCAGAATATCTAACAAACACCTTCACCCCAACTCTCCTCCTCTCCTCAGTACAAACATACATACATACATCTTTATCAACCTCTCGAGATACTGATAGTGGCCTCTGTGTGTGTGTGTGTGTGTCCTCCATTGTGCGCTGAACGATAACACACTCTATTTACTACAGATAAAATACCAATCATTATCGCTACGCATAATAATAATAATGAGTCTCAACAAATAATTAAGGGATTATAGTAGTACAGTGCTGGTAATTCTGGAGCAATTGATTCCTTTTAACAATTCCAAGCAACAACAGACCACCATTATTCTTGCTATTCTGGTCCCGTTTCCTGGCATTGTTGGGAGGAATCTATGTGCTCTAATAAATAAAATATATACTGTCCCCTTAAACTCCTGAAGCCAAGGTAATAAATAAATAAATGTTGAGTGCAAGGTCTTGTCCTAATTATTGTGTATTTATATTATTATATTTATATTATTAACCTCCAGAACAATGTCAGTCTACTAAGGGGTACAGTGTCGTAACTCTATCCAAGACCACAGAGAGAGAGAGAGAGAGAGAGAGAGAGAGAGAGAGAGAGAGAGAGAGAGAGAGAGAGAGAGAGTCTATATGCCAACTTGATCTAAATGGCCGAGATGATTTTGATCGATTTGGAACACACCCACACACACACACAATTTCATGGCATAACTTGGAAGCATCATCCTATCTAACAAACAAAGAGCGTCTATCTAACTTCAAGCAAGTATATTTATACTATAACACGAGTATAAATAAATACTAGTTTATAATCTTGAAATACTTGACGCAGCCTCACTCACTCCTACGGTATAGTCATCTACTAAAATAGTGTTGTCCGTTGCTTCTCTTGTCTGTTGCTCGGTTGGTATCTACCTGACTAGCCTAGCCTATTGAGATTATCCTAGGTTTCATACGATGCATATGTTTTTTTGTCTTATTTTCCTCAATTCCGGACACTATAACATATTCCTAACATATAACAGGATTGGTGATTAGGCTTTTGGTGGTAAACGGACAATATTTTACTGTTCCGTTATCAGTCCAGACTCTTCTCCACAACACACAACAAAAACAGTTGACTTGTTAAAACGACACCACGTTTGGTTCGGTTACCAACGTTATAATATAAAAATATTATACACCAGTGTCTTGGTAT
This sequence comes from Petrolisthes manimaculis, assembly GCA_034508575.1. Lineage (NCBI taxonomy): Eukaryota > Metazoa > Arthropoda > Malacostraca > Decapoda > Porcellanidae > Petrolisthes > Petrolisthes manimaculis. The sequence continues at coordinate 190,594 of JAWZYT010001276.1, read as the reverse complement.
GAATATTCTTTGCCCCATAAACTTCCTATACGATTTCGTTCAAGTTAGCTATAATTTTTTTTTTTTTTTTTTGGGGGGGGCAACACTCCCTTGGTCATTACTATGTGACCAGGGGGTAAAACTATAATCATTGTGGTTTTGCCCCCTTTTTCTTATCATTCTATCTTATCCTACACTCAAAATGTTTCCTCCAAGAGTTTGCGTCGTATTCATTCGTCTGCTCCGCTATCCTTATTAGCCTACTCGATGTATGACAAAAAAAAAAACAAGCCCCTGCTGTACCCAACAACTGTGTTAGACGCGGACATGCACAGTAATGTCACTTGTAAATCCTGTCGGTGTAACTGCCAGTCGCATCTCCCGTTTGAAATTTAATCTACTTCTAACACCACAGACAAAATACATTAATAGGTAAACATGTAACACTACTGTTAAGTGAAATTGAGACAAATACATTCCAAAGCTTTTGCAGGTAACTGTTGGACATACTGTACAAGATTATTATTATTCCAGATAAAATAATAATGGGCATTGTCAACCAAACTATACGAACAACTATACCTTACCGTCCCAATATGAATAAAACAACAGTAACACATTAAAACGCAAAACAAGAGTACATACCATGGAGGTAGAATTCTACCTCCATGGTACACACACACAATTGAAACGAGCATGAGGGTTCGAGTGTATCTGGGTACAAAGGGAGAAAACAACACAGAAGATGAGGAGGAAGAAAGCAGAGTCAGGTAGGCTACAACTCAAATATCCGCTAGTGGCATGCCAACTATCCTACCCGTCCCATACGTTATATTACCAGTAACGGTCTCCACATTCCCCCTGAAAATCGTGATGTATGTATGTACTATGTAGGTCAATGCTAGCTATAGTGAGTATCTCATCATTGTGAAAATGAACAGATTTCCTTTTAAGCAATATGATTTTAATTAGATTCACATTATACCGACAGTAACTTCAGTCCAATGTTTATTTATTAGATCAGAACCAAGCAGTGTACATTTTGGGTATAGTTTGTCTTGGATTTTATACAGTAACTCGATAGTTTAAAAACTAATTAGGGTCCAGATACATTTTTATATGGTTAAAAAATGAAGTACTGTATAGAATCTATAGATAAGTAGGCTCTTTAGGCAACCCGTTTACGTATGTATGGGCAGCTCTCTAGTTTTCGTCTAGTGCACAACTGTCATCTTGACGTACGGTAGTAGTTGCCAAGTTCTTTCCTCACCATCACTTTTGTTTGACCCACTTCTTTAACCCACCTCTATCATAAACGTGGAATACCTCTACTTCTAATGTTCAGTTATGATGATGATTGATTTCTGTCCCCAACATAAACGGCACTTTTACGTTTATGGCGAATATGAGAAAAGTTAGGGAAATAATAATAATTCACATGGGTGTTTTGGGATGCTGTGGGCAAACACGTGCGGCCTTCACATCCTTAGTTTCAGCATGATGGGACCAACAAGTGACAACAGACAACAAAGACATTGCTGTCAGATTCATCAGTTAACCTAAATTATCTATCCTACTCAAGATTAATATCTAGCTGGATTTTGCGCGAGGTATAAATAACAAAAATTCTGCTGTCAGGCAACTATCATCTCAGAGGGAAGGTTAGGTACTCAGGAGGAGGGACTGGGAGGGGAGGAAGAAGGAAGACATGACGGGCAAGGGGGGAGAGAAGGGAGGTGGTGAGAATGAAAAGGTTAGGCCCGCGCGCTTTGACATTCCTCCACAATTGATTTCATATCCTTCCAAGCGCTGCACGTTACTAAGAGCAACCAGGAAGACATCAACTACTACGAAAAATAGAGATCCCTCGCATGTAATGGCTGACGTGCATCCCAGCACCCGCCAGGAATATAAATAGCCCCATCCAGACTAGAGGGATCTGCGTCGTATCTGCTCTTAGCAACACAATAACATGAATATTTGGGTACTTACCGCCTTCGCAGGTCTCCAGCACTATCTCCTCCTTGATAAATGTGTTGTGAAATATTCCGTCCTCCATTATCAATTGTTGTACTCGAGCATGAACTGAAATAATGGAGAAATACACAGAGACGATCCACCTCGCGGCCAGATTCCCGCGCCTTGGTGCTGGTGACAGCTGTGGCAGCACGTGGGGTGCGCAGTGACAGCCGCGCCGGGGGGAGGAGTCTCGAATGCGCGGGATCGCTTGCTACTGGTCGGTTCCAGCCACAGGTTCCAGCATTCACCTGCGCGGCCTTTGCAAATCATAGGATGTTGTTCTTTATTTTCATGAAATCGACATGTATTTCTTAGCCGAAACTGAACAGAGTCTAATATTCTAGCATCGATAAAATATTCATCATACAAATAATTTTTTATCTTAAGGACTCTGTGATGTAGTCAGAAAAGTGGAGGTAAATGAGTCCTTCAAATATTGCCACGAAACACCTCCTATATGGACGGAGCTTGTTTCGTGGCATGGTGAGGAGGAATCAGAAGCCTCCAATTTTCATGCACGATCACAGGGTCCTTAACCCATGTTAAGCACGGATATCGCAGGCACTGCCATTGCTTAATTTTTCAAGATTTAACGGGAAATTTCAAAGTGTCTTCTGTCTATTGATATACATATACTGTACATTAATGCCATTTCATTTACAGTTATTCATAAAAAATACTTACATAGTTTGCAATTTGGAACTCTCAGGACATCACTGCTTCTGCACTTTACACACATAATAAACGAGCTATAAAGAAGTAAAACAAGCACTGTAATGATTGGAACCTCTTCAAATGCTTTATACATGCAGAGACAGAGATATCTGGTTTTAGTTATTACGTAACACACCATCTGTCAGTACAGGGCGGTGAAAGAGAGTAATACATCACATAAGTTGTGGAGGATTCGAATTCATTTGTCTTCAGCCCCGAAAAACTGATTCATTACTTTAAATTATGTGTCAGAGAGAGAGAGAGAGAGAGAGAGAGAGAGAGAGAGAGAGAGAGAGAGAGAGAGAAGCTGGTGTATGATTAAGAATTGAACAGTCTGAGTATTATATATTTAATTAAGGAGAGAGAGTATGGTATACACTATACAGTATGAAGGTGGGCACTGTAATTATTATACTGTAGAAGGCGGTGTGTGTCGGCTACTCCTAATTAATTCGATAGGTGATGTGTGTGTTTGAGAGAGCATAATGTATATCTGTGTCACAGTATGACATTGTGTTCTCGTCTTCCATCACCTCCGGATCTTTCTCTCAAAACAATCTCTGTCCCTCACGGCAATTTTTTTTATCAAAGATATAGAAAGAAGAGGGTTTCTAGGGAAGGTAGAGTAAAGAAAAGGGGCCAATTATGAAAGTATAGTGGATGAATATAAAAATAATGATAAAGTACTTATATAAATATATGATGTAAGTTGGTTAGTTTTTGTTTTTGTCAAGTGGTTTTCGTATTTATATAATTTCACATCTCCCTCCCTTCTTCCCCAACTCACACCTCCTGCCGTCCACAGTCTCCACACCCTCCCTCCCCTCGGGCCTCGACCATCCACCTTTCATTCTTTCCCTACACTTTCCTCTTTGTGTAGTTCGATTAAGTATTGTTTTTGCCTTCTCAACTACTCAGTATTATTTATTCATCCTCGCTATCCCGGCCTAATGTGTTTGTTTGTTCGATATTATCTTCCTGCTTACCATTCTCTCCACAATAATACTTCTGCCTCCATTCTCTTCCTTCTCTCATGCTCCCTATACCACCTCACGCCCTCCAGTCCCCACCATTTTTCTTTGCTATACTTTCCCTCACTCTTGTAGGCTACATAGAATAGAAAAATCAAGCAGCCTTGTAAGGACCAGTAGGTTTGTTGCTGTTTGAATGTCCTTTGTATTCCATTATTTCCTTCCCTCCCTACCTCCCCAACACCCTCCAATCACTTCCCACCCTCCCTCCTCCTCTTCTCAAACACTCGACACTTCCCCCAGGGCTTTCCTTCCTGCGTCTGGCTGGACTACATTCCTATATACCTCCTCCTCCTCCTCCTCCTCGTACTCCTACTCCTCTTCCTCCTTCCTATACATCCCTCCTTATCGCCTCTTCCTTTGTGAGAATGATGTTCGTTTGAGTTGGAGAAACATTGAATGATTTTGATGCTTGAACTACTACATATATGATGCAACTGATGTTCTCGATACACCTCCACTACTACTACCACCACCACCAACACTACTACTACTACTACTACTACTACTACTACTCCTGTTAGTGGCGGAGTGCTACGACTAGAGATGGTAATGGTCATGGAGTGCTACGACTGGTGGTGGAGGTGATGGTGGAGTGCTACGACTGTTGGTGGAGGTGGTGGTGGTGTGACCTTGAGACATCCTAACACAGTGACCCTGCTTGAGCCTACTGTTGCTGTTGCTGTTGTTGTCAATTGTTTGTGTTGCTGTCTGTAATATAATGTCCTCCTTCACCCCTTCTCCCCAAACCCCCTCCTCACATCTCCTCTTCTTACTCTTCCTCACACCTCCTGTCACCTTCTCTCCCCTTATCCCTCCTCCTCTCCCCTCCTCATCCCTCCACTCACAACCTCATTTTCTGTCTCCAGCATCAACAGACTTGACACCTCCACCTCTGTCTCCATCTTCACTCCCTCCCTCCCTCCTCCACCAAACACCACCTCCACTCTATCCCATCTCTCCCTCCACCCCAACCATAACCACCTCCACACTCGCTCACATCCTTCCCTCCTCCACCTTCCCCCCTCCCCCCCTACCCCAAATCCAACCCAACCGCCTCCCCTCCTCCACCAACTCTACCCCTTCCCACCTCCCTCCCCCTCTACCACCAACTCTATCCCTTCCCCCTTCCACCCAATCCAGCCCAGTCCCCCTCCCCTCTTCCACCCCCCCACCCCCACCCCCCCATGGACCAAACTACTGACTGTACTGACTGACCTTCGTGTTTCCTTATTGAGAGTAATGTGGAAATATTTTGGTGGCTGTTGACTCCTCCAAACCGAGTCACACAACAACAGACCACCATGCATCCCCTGTTTCTTGACGCAGTTTGGAGGACACATTACCCTTCAATTACATCTTTCCATACCATTCGTTATTACAAGTTCTTAATTTCTTACTTTAAATTAATTATATATGGCCAATTTGGAGAACTATATAGTGATTCCTCCAAACTATGTCACGAAACAGGTCCCCCCCTATTAGTATCATCGAATCATCAAGCCCCCCCCCACCCCCACCCACTCGATGGTAATGATGATAATGGTAGTTATAATGGTAGTAATGGTGATAGCGATAATTATAATGGTAGTAATGGTGATAGTGGTAATTATAATAGTAGTAATGGTGATAGTGGTAATTATAATAGTAGTAATGGTGATAGTGGTAGCTATAATGGTAGTAATTGTGATAGTAATGGTGATAGTGGTAATTATAATGGTAGTAATGGTGGTAGTAATGGTGATAGTAATGGTAGTAGTCATATGGCCTCCACAAGTGCCCCGTCAGGTTTCTGGCACGAAGGCTTATGAGTATGAAAATAACTTGGCAGGGCACGGCGCTCCCTCGGTTAAATTAGAAAGTTGATGATGTGGGGTTGGTATAGAGGGGGAGGTGTGTGTGTATATGGTGTGTGTGTGTGTGTATGTGTGTGTGTAGGGGGGACGGTGTAGAGGAAGGTGTGTGTGTGTGTGTGTGTATTGCCTCTCCCACCCCCTCTCCCTCACCTACCTATCTACCTAGTGTGTGTGTATGTGTGTGTGTGTGTGTTGCCTCTCCCCCACCTCCTCCCCCTCACCTACACCTACCTACCTATACTCACCTGCTGGTAACCTGACCCATGTATGTAGGTGATTAATTTATAGGTGCATGATTTTATACTCCTGTCCACAACCACTCCAATTTTAGGTTCCCTGTATGTATGTATGTGTGTATGTATGTGTGTATGTATGTGTGTATGTATGTGTGTATGTATGTATCCACTATAATCATTTACCTTCGTCTATAATAACATATAGTATATTATAGATATTTTATTAAATTTTACCTTTGTCTAACATGGATATTTTATTTACCTTTTCGTCTAGCATGGATATTTTATTTACCTTCAGCTAACATCATGGTTATTTTAATTCTATCACTCCTGCATCCATCCATGACCTACCCCTATCAAAACCCTGCTGTCCCTATCCACCTATAGTCCCTTACTCATACCATTCCCTGTCCCTGCCTCCCCTACCTTGTCCCTACCCATCTATCGTCCCTTACTCATACCATTCCCTATCCTTGCCTCCCCTACCTTGTCCCTATCAATCTAAAGTCCCTTACTCAGACCATTCCCTATCCCTACCTCCCCTACTTTGTCCCTATTCACCTAAAGTCCCTTACTCAGACCAGTCCCCTAATCACAGAACCCCTACCATGTTCCTATCCCTAATCTCCTTCCCATGCACAGTCTCACATCAACCCCTGTCTGTCCCTATCCCCTATCCCTACCATGTGCCTACCCCTGATACCCTACTACTCACAGCATTCCCTAACCACACAACCCCTAACCTCCTACTCACACGCTTATCCATATCTGTCCCTCAGACTTCAGTACACACACACACACATAACACACACATACACCTTCCTTTATCTGCTGCACATTACACCTTCTCCACACACACACACACACACACACACCGTTATTCTCTTTCTATACCTTATATATTCCTGTATATCTCATTACACTAATAAATAATAAAGAATTAAACTTCGAAGTGTCGCCCCTCTCGTGTTTACCTATAAGCCCTCTATCCTTATTACTCTACTCTATTATCATTATTATTATTTATATTCCTGCGCCAAGTCAAACTGAGTCGACAACACGAACGAACGAACGAATGAACGTATGGCCTTGTACTGATAAAAATAAATAAATGTGTGCCTGTTAAAAAAATGTAACCTTGTCATCATCATCGTCGTTCATCTATCTATTCTCTCCTCTCTTTGGCACTCATGTTGGTTGGTGATTATTATTATTATTATTATTATTATTATTAGTAGTAGTAGTAGTAGTAATAGTAGTGGAAGTAGTAGTAGTGAAAATATTATTATTATTAGTAGTAGAAGAAGTAGTAATCGTAGCAGTAGCCTACTATAGTAATAGTGGTGGTAATATAGTGGTGGTAATATTAGTAGTAGTAGTAGCAGTATTATTAGTATTAGTATAGTAGTAGTGTAGTAGTAGTAATAGTAGAGGTAGAAGTAGTAATCGTAGCAGTAGTATAGTAGTAGTAGTAGTAGTAGTAGTAGTAGTAGTAGTAATAGTGGTAGTAGTAGTATGTGTTATTTATAGTGTCATGTTTATATATAAGGACATAAGAATATTTAGGCTAAGGGTAGTAGTCATGACGTAAGTACAATAGTAGCCAAGGTGGTGGAAGGAGAATACAGTACACCATTGTTTTAATATAACCTTCACCCCAATATGCAAATTAATATTACATTCTTTTTTACAATATTGGTATTTGGGTAACAGGTCGGATTGTTGTATTTATTATATCACGTTCGAATATCCGTATGAATCTCTCTCTCTCTCTCTCTCTCTCTCTCTCCTCTCTCTCTCTCTCTCTCTCTCTCACCAACATATCGAGAGGAAAAATAAATACCAATTAATGTAAATCGTGTCCTTGAGTCAAAAATGATAAAAACAAAAAACAAAACTACCGCCCGAACAGGGACTCGAACCCTGGACCCTTAGGTTAAAAGCCTAATGCTCTACCGACTGAGCTATCCGGGCCGTGGTAATATGGCGGTGAAGTCAGTTTGAAGTCAGGTGAGGTGAGGAGGGGTTTATTATACAGGTGTTCAAAGGGGGATAGAGAAGGGGGAGGGGGGAGTGGTGGTGAGGAGGAGGATAGGGACAGAGGGGGGTTGAGGGGGGAGTTGGATGGGGGTTGTTATTGTTGTTTTTTATGTTGTTAGTGTTGTTCTTGTTTTTTTATGTTGTTCTTATTGTTGTAGGTGTTACTGTTATTGTTGTTATTAATCTTGTTCTTGTTTGTGTGGTGGTGGTGATGGTGAGTATTGTTGTTGCTATTCTTGTTGTTGTTGTTCTTTGTGAGGTGATGATGGTGAGTATTGTTGTTGTTGTTATTGTTGTGGTGAGTATTGTTGATGACGTTGTTGTTGATGTCGTTGTTGTTAATGTTGTTGTTGTTTGTGTGGTGATGGTGAGTATTGTTGATGTTGTTGCCTCAATGCGTCCCCCCTCCCCTGACACACACACACACACACACACACACACATCTAGGGCTGCCAACATTAACTCGGTCATGTGAGTAGCGAAAGAGAAGGAAGGTCGGAGTGAGAGTGAGTGTGTGTGAGTGAGTATGAGTGAGTGTGTGTGTGTGTGTGGGTGAGTGAGTGTGAGTGAGTATGTGTGAGTGGGTGAGGGACAAGTGGGGAGGGAGGGGGGAAGGGATACTTATAATAAATGGGAGAAATATTAAGCGAGTAAAAAATGTACATACATATATATATAAAAATAAAAATCAGATTAAGAAAGAAATGGAAGAAATCTCAAGCGAGTAAAATAAAACACAAAAATAAATAAAAGGCAGAAAATGGATAAAAGAGGGTAAGGAAAGGGAGAGAAGTAAGAAAAGGTTGAAACTTAAAAGAATGAAGGGAAGGCGGGAAAAGGAGGAAATGTGTGTGTGTGTGTGTGTGTGTCGGGTGTGTGTGTGGGGGGGTTGTAATGAAGGAGAGGTGCTGGTGGGTGGTATAGGAAGGAAGGGGTCGGTAAAATGGATTAATAAGGAGTGAGGGAAGGAGGGTGAGGTGTTTGCATTAGGCCTAGACACGTTTGAATCAGAACCTGATTTTACGTGGTGGTGGGATGAGGCAGAGACGAGGAACAAAGGAGGAAATAATAAAGGAGGGAAGGAGATGATGGGTGAATAAAGAGGAGGAAGAGAGGACAAGATATGGTTAGATAAAAAAAACTAAATTCATGCACGTTAGTTCCCAAAAGACGTGAGATAAAAATAATGAAGTGGAGACAAGGGCGGAGATGAATACAAGCCTTCAGAGTATGCAATGAATCAGTTAGAAAATTGGAGGTATAAACGAGTCCTTCAAAAATTGCCACGAAACACCACCTATAATAAGGAAGGAGCTTGTTTCGTGGCATGGTTAGGAGGAATCGGAAGCCTCCCATTTTCATACACGATCACAGGGCCATGATGGTGGGGATGTTGTCCTTAGTGGGGGAGGAGCACGTGGGGAAAATGGGAAAATTGGAGTTTGAGTTTGAGAGAGGGTAGGTGTGTGTTGGAGGGGGGATATGAGACACAGGGACAGCAAGCAAGAAGGATAAACAAATGGAAAGCAGGGACAGCAGGATGCTTGAAGAATAAACAAGGAAAATGATGGAAAGTTGAAGAGCGGAAGGGAAATGGATTTGGAAAGTTGAAGAGATGAAAGGAAATGGCTTGGGTCCTATAATTATAGCTTATAGAGGGATATAATTTGTTAATCCATAGAGAAAGGTGAAATGGGCAAGTGGGTGGGTATATAGGTGTGTGTGGGGGGGCGGGCAACGAAGGAGTGTCCTGCAGTGTAGAAAGGGACACACAAGGGAGCTTAGAGGACTGAGGTGCATGAATAATCCAAAAGACTCACGTGATGTATAGTCAGAAATTTGGAGGTTAACGAGAGTTCTTCAAACATTGCCACGAAACACACACACACACACACACACACACCTATATTAAAGGAGCTTGTTTCATGGCATAGACAGGAGGAACACAGAAGCCACCACCAGGTCTCATAATATACGATAACAGGGTCCCTTAATTAAGCTTCTCTAAATGACTGAGTGAGTGTGTGTGGGTGTGTGAGTTTGTCGAGGGAGTGTTGGGTACAGAGGGCATTGGGGAGCTTAGAGGGGTCACCGAGGTACAGAAAGAACTCAGGGGACATCCAAAGCCTTGACCTGCTGGTGATGTTCTGAGAAACTGACCACACCTGCTGCAGCCTGTATGTCACTACCTCAGTCCCCCTCCCTCACCACACACACTTTGTTCTTGAGAGAGAGAGAGAGAGAGAGAGAGAGAGAGAGAGAGAGAGAGAGAGAGAGAGAGAGAGAGAGAGAGAGAGAGAGAGAGAGAGAGAGAGAGAGAGTTGCATTTACAATATTAAATAATGTTTGTTTAAGACTACGTTTCTCAGAGGAAAAGGAGTCACACACACACACACACGTGCATACACAGACACACACAAACACAGTGAGAGGGAGAATCCATGAGAGAGTGAGTGAGTGAAATAGAAAGAGAGAGAGTATACAGTGCTGACATTGGACTTAGCAAGCTGATTGTGACGAGGCTGACCTAACACTTCCCTAGGGCTGACACAGGCTGACACACATTGCCTCCTTCCTTCCTTCCACCCACCTATCCACCCACCTACTTACTATAACACCTTCCACACACATACTATCCTCATTCACACACAGACACATACACACCTACTATCCTCCTACACACACACACACACACGTACACACACCTACTCTCCTCTGACACACACACACACACTATCCTCGCCTTCTCACTATAGCTTTCCCCTTCACGCCCACCGCCTATATATGGATAGACATGAATAGGAGAGGTAGGAAAGGACACACACACACACACATATATATACACACACACATCCAGTGTATATACTCATATCTGCACACACCTTTGCACATACCTACTATCCTTTATCACACACACACACACACTCACAAACACCTACTATCCTATTTTACACACACACACACCGACTATCCTATTTTACACACACACACACACACACAAACACCTACTATCCTATTTTACACACACACACCGACTATCCTATTTTACACACACACACCGACTATCCTATTTTACACACACACACAGGGCCCATCCATATATGACTGCATAAATATTTGACAAGTTACACTACAAGGTTACAAAAGTTTATCATTATTATTATCATCATCATCACCTCCTCTGCAACAACATCAACATCAACATCTTCCTCCTTCCATAAGTTATACTGTGTTTAGAAAGACCACACTGAGGATTACAAAATTATACATTGTGTTTATACTATTTTGTAAGGGGACAGTATATATAGGGCTATAAACTTTTGGTACAGTAGGCATCATAAGTTTGCTTCATTTCCACCTGTGTATGTATTAGCTATAGTGATGTTGTAATACAGTTTTAATGCAGGGATGACAGATATAGCCTATAGTTTTCGTGTGGTAAATTATAGGCTACGAATGTATGTTGTTGGAATAAAAATTGGTTCAGAATGCAACTACTTGGTCATAATAGCAATACTAAGTACATGAGATGGACGAGGATTTACGTTGCCGGCTGTACATACATACATACATATACACACATACATACATATACATACATACATACATTCGAGTGCCTTGATTCTCCCAAAGTATGACACTCAGGAAATAATTTATAGTTTATATGAATCAGTTATATCAGATTCATCACCAACACTGTATTGACATATGGATATTAAAACATTATAGGCCTACTCCATTCTTCAGAGAGAGAGAGAGAGAGAGAGAGAGAGAGAGAGAGAGAGAGAGAGGTAATAGAGAAGTGATAATTTTATGTGAGAGTGAAAGGTAGTGCTGAGGTGATAATTTTATATGTAAGAGAGAGAGAGAGAGAGAGAGAGAGAGAGAGAGGAATGAGGGTAATATAATTGAAAGGTATTTGTTCTATTTGCCCTCCTCTCGCTCTCTCGATCTCTCTCTCTCTCAGTATGTAGGCCTATGTATGTGTAATAGAAGAAAAAAATTAAAGCGAATGTGAATGAAGAAGGAAAATGAAAAATTAACATTAAATGGAGCAAAAAAAAAAAACGAAGGAAATAGGAAAGAGACAATTATGGATAAAAAAGAAAGGAAAAAAAACAGAAGGAAAAAGTTAAGAGAGAAAATTATGGATAAAATAAAATGGATAAAAAAAAAACGAAGGAAAAACGAAACTGAAGGACGATAATAATAATGAGAAGGAAATGAGAGAAGAAGGAAATGAGGGTAGAAGGAAATGAGAGAAGAAGGAAATGAGGGTGGTGTGGTGTGGTGGTGTAGTGTGGTATGTGTGGTGTGGTTGGCTCCTCTCTCATGCTGTTATGTTATTCTTAGGAGAGAGAGAGAGAGAGAGAGAGAGAGAGAGAGAGAGAGAGAGAATGTGTGTGTGTCATATTATTAACCGTCCTTCTTAATTTCCCCTTCACCCTTCCTTTTTAAATAGAAGGAAAATAGGGAAGAAAATAGAAGAGGAGGAGGAGGAGGAGGAGGAGGAGGAGGAGGAGGAGGAGGAGGAGGAGGAGGAGGAGGAAGAGGAGGAGGAAAAGGAAGAGGAGGAGGAGAAGGAAGAGGAGGAGAAGAAGGAAGAGGAGGAGGAGGAGGAGGAGGAAGAGTAGAAGAAGGAAAAGGAGGAGGCGAGGAGGAAGAGGAGAAACAATACAACATTTAAACAGCAACAGAGCTACTGATCATTGCTAAGCTGTATTATTATTATGTTGAAATAATTAACCATAGTACAGTATAGGAAAATTATACTGACAGTCAATCATTGTTAACATTTAAGTTAAGAGAGAGAGAGAGAGAGAGAGAGAGAGAGAGAGAGAGAGAGAGAGAGTACTGAGGTGATATTTTTGTGTGAGAGAAATTATATAAATATATATCCTCATGTGACATTCTGTGGTCGAGGCCTGACATCAGAGAGAGAGAGAGAGAGAGAGAGAGAGAGAGAGAGAGAGAGAGAGAGAGAGAGAGAGAGAGATCGCTATACAGTTTAATTCTCCCTTTTTTATGGGAAATATTTATCCCTTTGGCGCCAAGTTTCTTTTTTTATTTTTATATAATTTTTTTGTTACAACTCGTGGGATGGAAGGTGGGGAAGGGTGGGTGGATGATTTAAAGGGACCCTAATGTGATGTAGAAAGAAAATTGGAGATAAACGAGTCCTTCAAATATTGCTACGAAAAATTATGTAGAAAGAAAATTGGAGGTACAGTATACGAGTCCTTCAAATATTGCCACGAAACACCACCTATATGGAAAAAGGAGTATATTTTGTGGCGTGGTCAGGAGGAATTAGAAGTCTCCAACAATATACATACACGATCACAGCATTATTATTATTCTATGTTTACCCTTATTATTAATTTCCCACCATGTATCTGATAACTTCACGATGGCCTTTAACATCAACGTGTTGGATGGTAAATAAAAAACTTAAACCACCAATATCCATTATTTTATGTAACTCGACTTCATCTCTCCCCAAAATAGTGTTGGTTGGGGCTCGTACTAAAGGCAAATAAAGAACAAAACTACTTTATAATAGACTTATGCAGTGGAGGTTCAGTCATGGCCAGTACAATTGTCTCTTTATTATATAAGATACACTAAAATAATTGGCTCATTTTCATTCGCCTATAAACGCAGGAATGATGTGTGTGTGTGTGTGTGTTAGTTATATTATATGTACAGTACGTATGTGAGTGTGTGTTGTATGATATGTGTATGTGTGTATTATGAAGTGTGTGTGCTTTATGAAGTGTGTGTGTTATATGATATATGTGTGTGTGTGTGTGTGTTATGAAGAAAAGTGGGGATCGTTTGAGTTGAAAGTGGAGTATTATTATTGTATCCTAAAGTGTGGTGGTGGTGGTGATGGTGTTGGTGAACCACGAAGTAACCCGGAGTTAACTTTGCCCTCACGTTATGCAACCCCACAATCACTACCATCATTACACTGTTTACTGGAGCTTGCCTACGTGAGAGAAAGAGAGAGAGAGAGAGAGAGAGAGAGAGAGAGAGAGATGCACCCCTCGAAAATATCTAGAGAGAGAAAAAAAAGATGCACCTCGAAAATCTAGAGATAGAGAGAGAGGCAGGCTAAAAAATTGCACCTCCCCCCCCCCTCCCCCAACAAAATAAATGCACACACAGGCATCGAAGGCATTAATCCAAGCACGTGTCCCCCCAAAAAACGTACTGTATGACCTTGGCACGTGTTTCTAGGTGTTTATTTCATTTTTTATAGTCCCGAACTACGTAGACTACACACATACCGTATTATACCATTTGTTTTGTTACTCTGTTTTATTCATCTATTTTTATTTTTTTAGCCTGGTAAAAATGTACCGGCTCCCTCATTAAAATTCTTTGTTTGTGTTTTTTTTTTTTCATTATAACATAAAATTTCCGTAAATGTAATGAATACCATCCAAGAGAATCTATACACACACACAAGAATCTCTCTCTCTCTCTCATAATAATAATAATATACCCAACAAATATGTTTTTTTTATAAATACATACAGAAGATACTTATCAAAGCCCCAAAGTTTATAATTACCAAGTAAATTCGAATTCGACTTTCTTGTGAGGCGACTACCGCGTTCCAAAGGATTTCAGGGAATGTGTTGATTCCTTTGTATTGTTTAAATATTTAAGCCTTACACACACACACACACACACAATAGAATCTCTCTCTCTCTCTCTCATCCACTTTTACACTAGAATTTCTCTCTCTCTCTCTCATCCACCTTTACACTAAAATCTCTCTCTCTCTCTCTCTCTCTCTCTCTCAGGAGTGGGCAGATGTGAGTAGGTACAGGTAAGGAGTAACTATGTATTTTTTTCCTTCTATTTTTTCCCCAGGTAATATATAGCCACAGTGAGTGATTAATGACTGCCTCTAGACCCTGTTATATTGGCGTGTAATGGCCGATCCTTACTCAACACTAGATAGAGTACCATATGCCTTTTTTTTTAAATATTTACATATTACATATACTGTATATTACATGTCCACTCGGTCATACATATACACACAGGAACAGGCTGCTATGTACCGTTGGCTGCTATGTCAATCCCAGTGGCTGATATGTCTGATTGGTGGCTGTTACCATCAACGGCTGCTATGTCGGTACAGTCGGCAGCATAAGTTCGCTTCATTTCCACCTACGTATGTAGGAGCCATGGCCAAAGAATGTATGGTATGAGCTATATTGATGTTGTAATACAATTTGAATGCAGAGATGACACATATAGTTCACATATGATAAACTACACATGTTGTTAGGATAGAAACTGATTCAGAATGCAACTATCTGCTCATATTAGTATTATTAATCATACGAGATAGACGCGAATTTATGCTGCCGGCTGTACCATAAATCAAATAAGCTATATAGGGTATTTATCCAGTATATTGCCATTTTGTAGCTGTGTTGCCACATCCGGTTAGTTCCCGGTAGTCGGCCCAGGGTTAGGTCCCGGTAGTTTGCCCAGGTTAGTCGCGGTAGTTTGCCCAGGTTAGGTCCCGGTAGTTTTGCCCAAATTAGGTCCCGGTAGTCTGCTGTGGACTAGGTTAGGTTATGTAAGGTCAGACTAATTTCAAAATGCCGCATTAGAATATGACCTATCTTGGAAATGGGTCATTTCCAAAGAAAATTGTCTATTAGAGTGGAGCCGGTACATAGCAGCCCTGCAATGATAAATTACGTATACGCCAAAGCGGTGGTACATAGCAAGGCCAAGAGATATCTCTTGGCCTTGGTACATAGCAGCTATAAAAAGCATACATACATAGAAAAAAAATGAAACATCATGTACTGTGTGTATGATAACACCGATACTACTATTACTACTAATAATAAATAGTTTGTGTGTGGGCGCGTATGTAGAGGGCAAAAGTTAAGTTATTAGGCTACACATTTGGGGGAGGGGGGGTTGACTTGGGTAAACATTATGACCGTGCCAACCAACAACCAACCAATCTGCAACTACCTAATCAACCAATCTTCAACTTCCTTACCAACCAACCAACATATCTAATCAACTATAATAACGAGCCAATCAATCAAGCCAACTAATTAACCAACTATATATCTAATCAATCAACTTGCAATTACAGTACCTTAATTCCCCTCTAATTAAACAAGCAAGCAAGCAAGCCCTTAATCCATCATGGCTCCTTAATTCCTTCCGTGTCTTGTGGTAGGCATGGCAATCACGAGTGTTGGTTGGCTTAGGACTGACAGAGATTTACATATAATTACATTGGTGTTGTTGTTGTTGTCTTGTAGATGGAGTTGGTGGTGTTGAGTGACGTCACTAGTAGGGAGATACACGTGACGTCACAGGCCTGGGATAGTGACGTCACTCGCCCAGTCCCGTGATGCCTTGTTACGTCAAAGAAGAGTAAAGGAATGATACCACCAGGAGCGACAGAGATAAACTGAGAGAGAGAGAGAGAGAGAGAGAGAGAGAGAGAGAGAGAGAGAGAGAGAGAGAGAGAGCATCAGGGACGTATAGGGGGTATTATAGTCTTAATTAATTTAGGGTGGATAATGGATACAGTAAAAACATTCTCATTTCTAAACAAATTTACAAAACAAAATATATTTAATAGGTGCCGTAAACAGAAACCAATAGTCGTAGAATTTCAATATAAAAGGAAGATAAACTGGCAAGAGAGAGAGAGAGAGAGAGAGAGCGAGAGAGAGGAGGGGGGAGGGGAAGGAGGGCACAAGGTTGAATATAGCACTGAGGCGACACCAAAGGATCTCAAATTTTTGGTGGGACTCGAGTTGTTGTTGTTGTTGTTGTGGATGAAGATGCGCGTGACTTGTTTTACTAATATCCAAGGTTTTTGTTAATATCCTCTTCCTCTTGTCTGACGTATGTACTGTACCTCCCCTGTCGTAGATATTATTATTAATTACACATGTGCGTGATTTGTTTATATTAATATCCAAGGTTTTGTTAATATCCTTCCTCTTATCTGACGTACTGTACCTGCCCTCTCGTGGATATTATTATTAATTTATATTTTCTTTTATAGTATTAGATATTCCTACCAACCATTATCATTATATTCATACATAGTCTCCATTATATAAATAAATAAAATTACACACACTCACACACAAGAGGCAGCAGTGTCACTCAGAGGGCAGCATGGATTATATTTACAGTGCCCATGTGTTGGTGCCAAGAAGTGTGACAGAGGCTAACCTACCTCCCTCCCTCCCTCCATCACTTTCTTACTCTCTCACTAACTATCTTTCTCAATTATTCTTTCGCTCCCTCCCTTATTTTCTCTTACTCTTTCCCTCACTCCATTCTCTTGCACTCACTCTCTCCTTCCCTCCCTTAATTTCTCACCATCTTTCCCTCCCTCCCATCATCTCTTTTTCTCTCATTATCTTTCTCTCCCTCAATTTCTTACTCTCACTACCTTTCTCACTTATTCTTTCCCTCCCTACCTTCTTCTATCTTACTCTTTTCCTCTCTCCCCTCTCTCTTATTATTTCTCTTCCCCCCCAACTGCTTTACTCATCAAAGTACTGTATTGTACTGTACATTCCAAGATGGACAAATTATGCTAAAAATAATGACTATGTAACACTCCTCAACAACATAGTCAGAGCAGCATGTTAAATTAATTCTGCTAAATCATTAACATCTTAAGTTGTAGTATGGTACAGTATTTCAAAACAGGACATATTTTGGTTAAAAAGACTTTTAATATAAATACACTTCTATCTTTACAAGTTAAAAATCTACTGTAATTGTCACTAGAGAATAAAAAAATATTTATAACCTGAAACATACAAGTCTAATTAAGAATATTCATCAATCTAGTATTATAAATAACTTTAAGATTACATAATAAGTTATTCAGAGTAAGCAAAGAAGTTTTCATTAAAAAAATTATATATATTGTATATATATGGAACATTATAAACAAAATATTCTTGGACCACTGTTAAGATAAACAAAGTTTCATTCGAAATGTCAGAAAAGAAAAAGAGGAGGAGAGTGGAGAGGAGATGAGGAGAAAGTGAGTAATGAAAGTAGGATGACAGGAGAGTTGGGAGGGAAAGAATTATGGTGATCTTATTACTGCATTGTGCATCACAAAAGTATCAGTGTAAAGGCAGTCTAATTTAGGAAACTTAAGAGTAAGACAAGCAACCACTATGTATTAAAATAGTTGCAACTTAAAGCTACATAATCCCCCACAGAGATTTTATCCCATAGAGAGGTGAGTACATCAGGTGGCCTGTGTGAGTGTGTCAGCCCAATGATTGTCGCCTTCGGATTGGTGTTGGTGTTGATAGCAGCCACGTTTCTGTCTTACCAGGTCCCCCCAAAGTAAGGTGATGCCGCAGCTGGGACACTCACCCTCTAACGGTAGCAACATAACACCACTACCACTTTCACTGTCCAACACGCGCTTTGCCAAGCATATCACGTGAGCAACCAATACACATGAAGGGGAAAGGCACCTGAGAAGACCAGCCGAGAGATTGCAATGAGAAACTTCAAAACAAAATTCATAAACATGTTCTGTAATATATCCACAAACGAAACAGTATTCTTCTTCTGTCATGGAAAAAACTGAATTACTGTATTCTTCCTGTATTCCAAACAAAATAAATTTGTCTTACCTCATAATATCTGTTTTCTTGATTGAGTCTTGGCAAATGACACATATCTCTTCAACCTCAACTTCATCAGCCTCTTGTGACACATCAGTTTTTACTCTGGTAGGCTTGACAGGCCCATAGGCAACTGGCATGTGGACTGGTGGCTCCATTCCTGGCTGTAGGTAAAGAAAGAACATAATAAATATTTACTGTACTTACATTTCTGTTCAGGGCACTTCTATTCAGGTTTCAGAATCTAATGAAAACTTCTTTAGGTATTTTAGCATTATTGATAAGTATATACAGTGAATAAAAACATTTAAGCATTATATTAGCAATGGTCTCATTCTAAAATATAATACTGAAATTGAAGAAGACAACTGATTAGCTCCTAATCAAGGTAGATATTCATTCATACAATAAGAACATGAGTTACAAGTAGAATTTAAAAAAATAATTCATGCAGTACAGGTTTGTCTTATAAATACACATAATAAAACAATCTGAGACTCACTGGAAACTCCCTCATGTACTCCTGCTGAAGCCAACGTATGGTGAGAGGAAGGCGGGACCAGGGTCGGGTACGCAACATGTGGGACAATACACGTAGGCTGAAATTGTACCGCAGCTCGCTCGACTTTTTCTTCCCCACCTCTCGAAGCCGACGACTTTTTTCAGGATGCTGCCATGCCCATTCAAACTGTACCAAAAGAAAAAACAAAACTGGTTTCATCAACTGTAAAGCATAATGGGGAATATAATAAGAGTACGTACAGTACTGTATAGTGTTGTTGGTTGTGGTAAATCTGGAGTAACTGATTCTTTCAAAATACAGTATTCCAAGTAACATGACAACATTATTTAGTATTCATTCACGGGTCTTGTTTCCTGGCATACTTTGGAGTAATCAATTAAAGAGCTCCAATAAACCAAAATTATACTAATAATACAGAGAGAATTACTGGTTTTGGTAATTTCATAATACAGCATTTAAGTTGTACTAATTTGAAAATCAACAAAAACTAAGACTTACACGAAGAGCAGAAATGTCATTAGGAAAGCCGTGGACAATAAGCACCATCACCCTGAAAAGAAGTAAATGTTATACTGTATTAGAACAATATGTTATTAAACAATGCAATCTATGGAAAAATAAAACAATATTAAAGTCAGACCGAGTTTGCTTATTTATGGTAACTTTTTAAATATTATACTGTACTGTACTTTTCTTACAATTTAAAATTTTCAGATTGCTTAGGTAGGATTTATTAGCTTTGTGTTAAATATTAATACTGTATCATCACCAAAAATATGCAAAATAAACAAGCATAAAAAATGAAACTAGAGGAACCAGTTTTAACAAATATTCTAGTATGGTAACTGGTGTTTTTAAGGAGGAAATACAGTGTTGGTAAATCTGAAGCAACTGATTCCTCATAATTACAGCATTCCAAGCGACAGGTGATCATTATTTTTGTACAACTGGTCCCGTTTCCTGGCATATTCTGGATTCCGGAAATAAGGCGCCTTGACGTAAAGAGAGGTATCACTGTACAGTAACCCCTTACGTTACTTACCAAGGTCCCTTATTACTCGTTTTATAAGCCCCTCCAGCCTTCGTTCCCCTGTTGTGTTGTTTAATACGTCTGTTGGGGTCCACCGTGTAGCCAATATAGGTTCGACCACGATATCGAGGGTTGGGGTTGGTGGAGTAGAGGAGGTACACGCCGTAAAAATCCTCCACCAAGTCCACATCTCCTCCATCACCCATTATGCCTCATCCACTCACTCACTAACACGTAATTAAAATAATCCTCTTCCACCAAGTCCACATTTCATCCACCATCACCCAATAATCCCTCCACACTTACTGACACGTAAAATTCCTCCACCAAGTCCACATTTCATCCACCATCACCCATTAATCCTTCCTCCACATTCACTGATATGTAATGATAATAATAATCCTCTTTCTCCAGTAAGTCCACATCTCATCCAACATTTACACGTAAATTTTCTCCACAAAGTCCACATTTCATCCATCACCCATTAATCCTTCATCCACATTCCACACTCAGTGATATTTATCATTTGTCATATTTTCTGCTCACTCAAAATCTAAAAATAACTGTAGAAACAATAAATAGAGTCTGTGGAATAAACCCCGTTAAATTATATTACAAGCTGCAATACAACTATAATTGAGTTATTTCTACTTTCTTGTTTATTATTGTCTGAGGGTATTGATTAAATGTACCTAAACGGACACATATTTACCCAAATTACTCAGAAGTAGCTACATGCGTTACCTTAGAATTAATTTCATGTGAATAAGTTTAAACTACTGTACTTTAATAATTCAGCCCATTTAAGATTAACTTGCAACATATAACAATTACTTTTCTGTGGTCTTTCTAGTATCTATAGGGTATCTACTGTGGTCTGGAGGATGAATGTTGATATTCGTTGCTTCCTGGAATGCAATACTGCATCCCCTCTTTCCTCCCCCTTGCCCCTTCCCCAGGACCACTAATTGTTTATATTAATTCACCTTAATCATACTTTCAAAGGATACAAAGAGACTGTCTGTAAAGTTATAACAAATATATTTTTCTTACTCTGTCCTTGAAGTCCTCACAATATCCTTGTTCCACGATCTACAACATACAGTACTGTATACTCACAATCCAAAATATGTATCCAGGCTTCCTCCGAATAGCCTGATCAAGTATCAAGTGAGCTTAAGCATATATATAACAGGAAAAGCATTGTAATTGGCTCACAAGTAAGTCAAATGATTCAAAACTTCAACAAGACCTGGATACAAACTTTGGTATGTGAGTGTACATGCCTTCATCCTTTATTCCCTTACAATATTAACCTGGCCCACTCAGATTCACAGGTGCGCTCTAACAGGATTGTCTCTCCTCGACACATAAGAGAACTACGATTACTCCAAACTATGATACAAAACAAGAGGTCCTCAGTCGTATTTTGAAATGCGGATCCAGTCTGTTTACCGTCATACAATGGAGTAATCAATAGCCCTTCAGTTAGACCAAGGTTTAGTTTGAGCACAAATGAAAGCTTAGTATGCCAAAGCATGAAGGAATAGTTTCGATGCTGGTTTGATATCCTCTTCTTAGTTCTGCAGAAAGATTAACATATCATTCATCTGTATTGTTCTCACAGATTATAAACTGCTATAATTATTTGTTCGCTTGTAATATAAAATCTATGTAATAGTATGTGAACACAGATTGCTATTAATTTTTCACATTATAAAGTTTTAGTCCATATCTTAAAAGTTTATATAATTTGCATTACATTATGTCCAGTGGTTATTGACAGTGACTGTCTATTGTGCCCAGTATATATTAGTAACATCACCTTGTAAGTTCTTGTAAACAAGCATCTTAATTACAGCTTATTTTTAATCCAACAGGTATAACTGGTATAGTTTGGGTTATCTGCCTTTTCATATTGTACTATAATTATACACTACTGTACAATGTCACAGGCAATAGTTCTGTTAACACCTTTGAATAAAAAAGGCCAAAAAAAAAAAACAATATTGTAGCTGTTTGTTTGTGCCCTTATGATACGTAAGGTCACTTAATGTAGCTCAGCTTCATTCATTTGGTGAGGGACACTTGGCTGTGACAGTACATCTTGCATTAATCCCCCGGAACCGCTACATAAGTTTGTTTTTTCTCACTTCGTGTTTTGATTTTCACTTGGGTGTCCGAGGAGAAGGTTGCTGATGGCTCCAGGACAGGTGGGGTGGAGGACTTCATGAAGGCATATGGAGGAGGACCCACCACACTCAGTAACACAGGCAGAAACACCAGCCCGTTGAACACACCAAATACAAACACGCCAAAGAAAATCTGAACAATGAGAGAAAGAAAGAATGAGATGAGATAAAAGAAATAATGTAATGTTTGTTTTTTCATTTTCTTGCTCAATTTATGTTTTAACCATGAGGCACAGTGTGTGCATGTGTTTATACACTAAGGGAAAAAAATAAAAAACCCACTCACTGGCATCACTCACTTTAAAGAACGAAAGAAAGACATAGGAGTCCGAGAACCATAGGAAGGAGAAGGAGAGGAAGGTGGAGAAGGCCCCATTGATGACAGGTGGACCCATGATACTCACAGCAACCCTGGCCCTCTCATCTCTTGTACCTCTCACCTGCGGGACAGGAGTACAGTATTTATATGATTTTCATATACTGTATGTGGTAAAATATGCACCAACCAGTTTCCCTCCCAGCAAACATACATACTGTACCTGCATGAAGTGGAGGGCGATGTGGGCTGAGTAGTCAACACAGAGACCGATAGAGAGGACGAGGTTGATGCAAGTGATGATGTCCACTTCCAGGTCCCACCAAGTCATCAGTGCCATTACATTTAACTGTAAGGGGGAAGGAGGCGGAATATTGTTTTAGACAATGGAAAACTCCATAAAATAACACCAATCTCTCATTTACATAACTTGTCTACTCTGAAAAACTCTACTCCCATACATCTTTCCCCACAGCTTGTTATGTTGTATGTTCCTTCAAATGTAATGTGCTTAGGTATCTTATATGATATCCCACCCCAAAACAACTGTACCCACTCAGCCCTTCAGGTTTCACTTCAAACATAATCCTACCAGTGTGAGGCAGACACTAAGGAGGACATAACTGGAGGTGAGGATGTCAGCAATAAGGATCAGTGTCATGACCAACACTGCTACCATGGCCAGCAGTAGGTTCCTTATTAACTCTACCATGATGACTTTATTGGTCTCCCATCCGCTGTACACAAATGATGACGCTCCGGCCATATCTGATGTGAAAATAATATGTTGATAAAAATACTGTACAGGTAAAGGTAAAATATAAAAAAATAAAAATCTTCCATCATTATACATGTATAACAATTATCATCAATTACTAAATATCATATAGGAGGTAAAAAAATACCATAGTAAAAAATTTTATGCTAAAATACCTGATGAGTATTATACTATTCCATAACATTAGAGTAAATATATATATTATCTTAATCTATATTACCATGTCGATTTAAAAAAAAATTGTTTTTATAATGATCTGTTACTGACCTGAAAAGCCAGCATGTCTGACCAAATATTTGACCTCATCCATGGCTGCCAACTCCTCCCCTCGGGTTACCAGTGTTCGGTGTATGTAGTCAAATTTGCTAGCCTGTAGGACAAAGACTTATGAAGTTTATCCTTATAAAGTTAGCATTGTGAATCTTTACCTGATTCTGGATACTGCAGGGATCACACAAAATGATTATACTGTATTGTATATACCGGTACTTGTATATTAGTCAACATTAAGAGGGTTTAAACAGAATCTTATTTCATTATAAGGCAAACTACTGATGACTTAACCTAGTACAGTATATGAGAAATCACTACCAGTCACATAGTAAAGAGGTAATGTACAGTAATATAATATTTAATGGTGGGCCTCTCATGAGTCCTCCTTGTTTGGTATAGATTCTAATATCTCTATGGGAATCTAATGGTTCTGTGTCATTTGACCCACTAAGCAAGGCCAAATTGCTCTCCAATAAATTTATTTATATTATTGATCCTGATGTACAGTATCCTTACCAGTGATTTGTTTTCCATTTCCAAAGCTCACCTTAGTTGCACTTCGGTCCTCTGAGGGTGAAGAAGTATCTTTTTGGTTTTTATATTTAAGGTGGGACTGACCCTGATGGTTTGTTCCCCCTATTTATTAAGAAGACTGCAAACATACCAGCCTCAAAATTTTCTGACTTGGGTGATGACCTTGAAAATAAGCTAATATCATATGCTGATGACACAAATCTTTACCCCACTATTCACTCGCCACGTAACAGAGAAGTTGCAGTAACTTTGAATAGATATTTGGCTAGGATCACCCTGGTGTCAACTCTGGGGCACGAAGCTTAATGCTAACAAAATGCACTCCATCATCATCAGTAGATCCCATACATCAGATCCACCTCACCCAGACTGCCTATTTCTGGTGAACATATTGAGGAAGTCGTTACTTTGCATTTGGTGGGAGTGATTCTGGATTCAAAACTGACTTTTGAGAAGCTCATTCACTCCCTGTCTGACTCTCTGGCACAAAAGACAGGCTTACTTCATAACTGCTGCCAAATCATTTCTCATTATTCCATTAAATTCTTTTTACCTTTTTATTTTGCCTCAAATTGAGTACAGTATTTTGCACCTGTTTGGAAGTCTGCTGCCAACTGTAATCTAAAAATCAATCTCTTTACTTTTTTCACTGGCACAAAGTTTTTAACAATAATCGGGATCCCATGCATGGTGTTTTGCCTGAACCGTTCAATCTTACCCTAGTTACTAGATTTACTCTTAATTCTAATGATCTCACCATGAATCCTATTAATGCTTGTACAACACAGTTTCCCTTGTCATGATATGGAATCAATTACCCATTGAGATTGTCCAGTCTGTGAACATGTCTGCATCTAAATCTCATGTAAATGGCTATTTACTGAAGTATTCTTTTTTCATATTCTTCTTGGCTTCCTTGTGTCCAGTTTCCCAAATTTTGTTGCCTATTAAATTTTTCCCTCCAGTGCCTTTTGGTATTATGTGTGAATCCAGTGTCTGTATTTGCACCCTGGGGAGAGGCTTTGGTAGTTTAATGATACTACTACTACTAATAATAATAATAATAATGATGGGGAATTTAGGGGCAAAACACATATGGTACACACACACCATGACTCTAGGGGCTGGCCTGGCTATGGTGAGGTTTCCGTCAAAGTGGAAGTAGGTCTGGAAGCGAGTACCCACAGGGGAGAAGAGGAATACTGAGATGGCTTCACTGAAGAAGGTGTCATTCAATGCCTTACCCCGGATATCTGGCGAAAGGAGTAGTAGAGATTGGTGAGTTGGCAGATAGCCTAGGTGGCATAGGTGGCATTATATACTGTATTGATCCACTGCTAGGTAGGTACTGTAAGAGAATAGGTAGCTACGTAGGTAAGGAAATAAACAGACTTTTGGAGTAACTTGGGTATATATAGATTCACATCGAATCACACTACAGATAAAATTTAGTCGTGTAGGCAGGAATATACAAGTCTTCTGCCCACTCCCAGACTTCAACTACATTTAACTAATTACCTTCTCCAGTGTCCCTCAAAGTATAGTCTGCCATGAGGTTGTACCAGGAGTCGACCGAGGACACGTAGGGATTCTCCTGCATTTCCTCCATCAGTTCCCCAACCTTGTACAGCTCCTGGGAGTAGTTGAGGGCTCCCATGTACACGGTTCCTCGTTCACCTGTTGATGTTGGATGGTTGTATTGTTGTTGTTTTATGTGTGTGTGTTTGCATACAGTTAGTAATCACTAGCATATCTCTCTCCCACCTGTCTCTTTCTCTCTCTCTCTCTCTTCTCACCAGTCTGAGGGTATGCCGTCACAAGTCTTGAGAGGAACTGGTAGAGGTACGAGGAGTGAGGTATGAACTGGATGGGGTCAAAGTCCTGTCTGAGGTTGGTTACACTCCAGATGCTTCCTCCCAATAGCCCAGCTGTTGCCACCAACACCAACACCTGCAGGAGGGACATATAAACAAGTAATAGCATAACAAATATAAAGAAAACATAATGCACTGCCTGTGTGTGTGTTTCTTTCTATGTGTTTAACAGTGTGGAAAATAGGCCTGCTTTATTCAGTCATAAGTATGTGTTTTGAGCACATTCCGGAGTTGATAAATAAACAATTAGGGTTGATTATATAATGACTGAATAAATAATCAGGTAGTAGAGGTAAAAGAAATATAAAAATATTGGCAGACAGACAGGCATAACATGAGATGCAACATAAAAAATAAAATGAGTGACCAACATATATATATATATACTTTGACTGGTTTCTTGATGAGATTCTTTGAGTACACTTTCTCGAAGAAGGTCTGGCAAAGCTCAAACTGCGAACAACTGTTGGGCTTCCAGTTCTTGTGTTTGTAACACCAGAAGAGTCCATTGCGAGTGTCTGTAGAGGAAGGGGCATAGTCAAATCCTAAAGTAATTTTCATTGTCACCAGAGGTCATTGTAATTGTCTGGCCTGTGGTGCAGTAGGTGTTATAGTTTTCATCATTCACAAGTCCATCTTTAGTTCCTGTAAGAGTCATGTTTGTTTTGTGATAATTACTGTATACAAAAATTCAACAAACAAGCCATGAGATCACTGTGACCTTTGGTGGTTAGAGAAATGACTTTAGAAGTTGACTGTATTTCATGGTCACAAATACTGTACATGCATTACAGAAACAACAACTTTCATTCACAGCATTATGAATTTCAGAGGACAGTAAATGTTAGTGTTAGATCTTGGTGTATAATGTCAACATAACTCACCCTCCAGCCGTCGTTGGTCAAGTGTGAACCAGGCCACAAAGAAGGTGGCCTGGAAGATGTAGAGTGTTACCACACCTACGGCAGAGTAGATGCAAAAGGAGCGGAGGGCGGGCAGCACCTGTATAATTGGACAGAGATAAGCAATGGGAAAGTATAGTGATGATCAAAGTCCTGGATCAGTAAATGAAGTGACCCATTTAAGTGAAACTCATGAACCAATTCACAGCTACAGCTGTGAATAATTTTTTGACAGTTTCATTGAAGAACATATAGATATTGCTCAAGTGTGTGTGTGTGTTTTGGGACTTACAGTGGTGGCCCCTATGAAGAAAGCAGCAAAGTCTGTGAGTGACGTGACGGTGATGGCAACCCCAGCGTGACGTAAGGCTTGACCCACCCTCTTATGTAGCTCCTGCTGACATTCCTGAAAGGTGGGAGTGGAAGTTAAAATGGAGGTGGTGGTGCAAGTTCCCTCTCTGTCTCCCTTTTTTCTATTTATATACCAGTACTCTTTCTTTCTGTCTCACCTGGTGGTCCAACGTGTTCCAGCATTGCATGAAGACAAACATATCATCCACTCCAAGGCCAAGGAGGAGGAGAGGTAGGATGGTGTGAACGGGGCCGTATATTAATCCCAACCCACTACACAGACCAAATGCCACCACCACAGCCATGAAGGTAGCCAGCATGCCCATCAAGGAGAGACCAGGCTGCATACAACACAACATTCAATATCAACTTAATAATTTGTACAATGCCAAAATAAAAAATCATTATGACATCAATAACATTCAATGCCACTAACACTGGCATAAAAGTTTTGAGGTTTCTCTTTAAAGTGTTAAATTGGTATCTACTATATATTTGCAACACATCCTATT
Organism: Petrolisthes manimaculis; assembly: GCA_034508575.1. NCBI lineage: Eukaryota > Metazoa > Arthropoda > Malacostraca > Decapoda > Porcellanidae > Petrolisthes > Petrolisthes manimaculis. The sequence continues at coordinate 162,758 of JAWZYT010001276.1, read as the reverse complement.
TTTCTACCAAAATATTTTTCCACTATCCCAACTCTACTTTTCCTCTCATATTCCCTCTTCACATATACCCACTCACCCTGTTCTCTACCATGTTGAACTTGCCCAACATGAGCTGCACGTAGATGAAGAGGATGATAAAGCCGACGGTTAAGTAGGTGACATCGCCAAAGATGGTGTCGCTGCTGATCTCAGCAAAACTGGATACAGTAATAATAATATTAATAATAATAATAATAATAATAATAATAATAATAATAATAATAATAATAACAATCTGGCTGTGGTGAACAGTAGGGAGTGAAGCTACTTATAGTATTTGTCCTCTTTATAATATTACTACGGCTACTACACTACTACAGAATAACTGTGGGTGAGTGAGTTTTTTTTACCTTCTCTGTGAGTAATAGTAGATTTGTAGCCCCTGAGGAGTTCCAGGGATGCTGTCAAGAGCCTGGATGAACTTGCCTTCCCAGGTGTACAGTTCTGGGTCCACCTGAGTTTAAATATAAAAAATATATATGTATTTGATATACACACTAAACTAATATATACTGTACAGTGCAAATAAATCACTTGGTGGCACATACAGTATACTGTACAGTATATACATGACTGGCTAACCATTTATCTGACTAACTGGTTCTTTGAAAATGACTGAATAACCAGTTCTGAGACTGACTTACAAACTGGTTACCTCGGACTGATTATCTAACCATTTTTAAAACAGTGACTGACTAACCCCTTCTGAGAGTCCAGCATTGTTAGCAAAGTTAGCATCTACTCTCTGACTGTTGATCTGCATAATAAGTCTGGTGAGGGCAGTGCGGGCAGAAGTGATGTGGCCGCTGGTATTCCTCTCCACACCACTCAAGTACTCGGTGAAGTTCAATGGGTAAGAGAAGGTGGCGCTGCAGATGACACAGTTTATTCCATATTGTTAGGTCCTTGGAAAACAGGCCTTTAATTTTACTGTCGTAAATCGTTAGGTAATTCTAGAGTATTAATAATAGGAGAAAGTCTGATACAGTACTGTACAGTACAACAAATTACAGGTGTAACCAGGCAACCAACATTATACAGTAAGTATATTACTAAGCTAAACAAGTCAATCAACATTTTTACAGTAATTATAAGAGAAACAAGTCAGTTGTTATTATTATCAAACAACCAACCAACCTCATATTGACAGTGTTGATGGCATTGACCACATCAGCATCGGTTAGTGAGTGTATGACATCAGTGTCATAGCCCCACATTTCTAGAATACTCTCCTCTAGGCAGGCGGTGGGCATACAGGTGTAGAACTGGTAGTATATGTTTTTATCTTTAAAGGCCAGTGACCAGTCTAGCTCCTCGTGTGGGTCCATGTCTGGGAATATCTTCGTCTTAAACTCCAGTAGTTTCTGGCTCTGTTTACCTCCCAGTGCTGGCACCCTAATGACAGAAATTTATATTGAAGGGGAAGAAAGAATGCAGTGCTAGGTCTACTGTTGATAAAAACTCTATTTTTTGCATGAAGGAGGAGATAAAGAGGAGGAACAGCAAAATCAAAGGAAATAGATTGAAACAAAGTACAGCTCAAGAAATGAATGAAAGTGCCACTTACTAACCTGAAACAGAGATCATCTTGTGTGTAGTTCTTGCCATCTGCTCCCGTAATCTGTACTGACCTTATCTGGTTGTGGACGTGGTACATCTGTTAATGCCATGAGGAAACTGGGTTACTAAATAACAATAAATTATTAACACATTATTTTTCTTATCCATTATAGATATTAGTACATGATACAAAAGTAAGCAAAATCCATGTACTGTACTGTTGTTTAAATATTTTTAAAATAAATTTCCTAGTTTCATTTTAATGCTCTCTCTTTCTCTAACTGACCTCCCTGACGTACTGAGCGGTGAGCACATTTTCAGCCTCGTACATAACCATTTCAAAGCGTTGGTCTGGTGGGAAGTTCTGCTTCTGCCACTCCAGGATTTTTACAAAGTCCGAATTCTGTCAGCAAACAGTAGCACCATACAGCACTTGATCAAGGTCAGGAAAGGATATAATTCATATTTTATTGATAAGAATTATGATACAGTATAACACCTTATGACATGGGTTTGTCCATAGACTCCTTCTGAAGTTTGTAAATATACAGTAGGCATACAGTACACATTTGATTGAGTGCCCTTCTGGTTATCCTGCCAAGGAGGTTATGTAATTACAATAGATTGGTTTTAATATACTTTACAGTACTGTACAGTATATGAATGAAGGTGAAACATTAGTGACTGTTTACTTAGACTTCCACAACTAATTAAGCGATAATTCACTTTTCAGCTCTGGCTGCTGGCAGAGTATTGTATTCTCAATAATGTTCTTGATCGATGTATCCAGTATGAATTCTGCATAATGTTATTACTAAAATTGTATTTTTCATTGTACCAGTAATATCATTTGAGTTAATATCAATTGTAAGCCTAACCATTTTCATCATCAATGACATTTTTTTTTATTGATGGAATTTTGGCGCCGCAACAGCGAGGTCATATAGCGCCAGAAAAAGGTGATAAAGAGGTGTGACAACAAGCAGGAAGGAAATAGAAAGAAAAGAGAGACAGTTGAAGAACTTATAAGCTAGTGGCTGGCACCGAAGGGACGCCAAAACCCTTAAAATATTGCCCACATTACTACAGGCAATACCCCCCTACGGGGATCATCAATGACAAGTAGGCTATACTTAAGAAGTACTAATATTTATATTTGTGTTCTCACACAAAATTCCAATACAATTATGTAAGCAACAAGGCACACCTTTATGCTTGACCAACCAGTATACACAAGTGGTATATAAAATTATTACAGTAATCTAATCTCCCAGTCATCTACCCTACCTCGCTATCAAATATCAATAGCACTTAAATTATTGGTGTAGAATCGTAAATCAAAGTGAGGAAGGCGGACTGTCTGTGATGAGGGGTCCAATAATAATAATGATAATAATAATAATAATAATACATGAGCATCAACTAACTCCATGTGTTCTAACCTGAGGTATCCATAGCTTCTCTGGTCGGTTCTCTGGTGTGAAGTTGAGAAATCCGAGGGAACAGATGGCAGTCACACACACACAACCCAAGATGAAACGGATGGGATGAGACGCTACCAGGAGACCATACCTACACACACACAGATAATATTAAGCAGAAAAAAAGAAAAAAAAGTATATATATTACGAACAAGTAGGAGACAGATAATGGGGGTGATCTGGCAAAAGGCAGTGAACGATACGAAAATTATAATGGTGATACTGTATGTATAATCAACACCTTGCCGTGACCTCCATCTGTTGCACTTGCACCCAGACACAACATTCTCCTAGATATGACAGATAACAGTTAAAAAGGTAAAGCAAAAAATGGTCTGGCTTTGGAGTGGTGTTGTGATTCTTCCCCTCGTGTTGGTCACTCACCTTGGCCTTGCCCGTCTGGTTTGCCAAGGTGATAACGTAGAGTATAATAATATTACAGTAATATAGACTGTGTCTGTATTAATTTTGGACTGTTCTAGGCCAGAAAGACCCTGTAGTCGAAAGTGAGAAGGGGACAGACAGGAATGACTGCAAGCACGAGGGCCTGAGGGGATTATAAAAATTGGGACACCGTAATAGATAAATAAGATTGGCTCAGGTCTTCTGTCTAGTCCTGTGTTGACTCTAGTAAAACAGCAAGTCTTTATAACTTTAGATCCACATGGGGATCGAGGACTTGGATATTCAAGTGACAGCTTAATTCTCTCTATTACTGATCAATTAATGTGTGATAAGCAAAGTTGGTGATAAAATGGATATTATTTTCTTATGGGTGAACTATAGGGCTAGCTATATAATTCCTTCAACTTATAGGCCTATTGGGAATCATATGTCTTTATTATTATTCACGACAAGCAGAATTATCCAAGCTCACCAGAATATCGCAAAGAGAGAAACTCTGACACAGCCTGTTCCCTACAATCTCCAGGGACAAGTAGAAACTAGAAAGCTCCTCGATAGCTTTGACATTTCGAACAGAATTGATCTAATGATAACTTGTTGCCTAAAGCAACCCTAAACAAAAATATGTACAGTACGTGAAGCTTTATTGTCATATAATAAACCACATGACCCTCGCAGGAAAACAACAGGGTAAATTAATAATACAATACATAGTTATAAAAGGGAAGGAGAGACGAGGGTGCAAAGGCTAACCGATTACCGCATGCCGAATATTATCACACACTGCCTGCTAGATATTACCCCCACAGCTGACCTCGACGGCTCGACCCTCCCCCCTTCCCCCCCACTATGCAAGAAGATCTGCTGACACAAGCTTTTAGTCACTGCTTTATCCAGAAAGCTAAAAAGGTCACCATTATTACACTGATACAGTCAACAGTCAGTCGGTGTGTGCATGTGTGTGCCGTAGATCGATCATCGAAGTGCCTTTTTTATTATTTTCGAGATTTGTTGAATTGGTTACGGTATTCAAATGTGCGTCATAATAACATCAACTCGTTTTGTGTACGGAATGAATGACTGTATGAAAAAGGGGAAAAAGAAGACTGGTTAATTTGGCCAGGAAGACTTAATTCATACCACAAAAGAGGAGACAATGATGAGGAGGGACAGCATGCAAGCATTAAGGAAAAAAAGAGTCAAAAAGGGTGCCCAAACCTTTAGAGTATTGTACACATATTCGGATAAACCACAACGTCTCCATCAGGATCTCAAGAAGAAGCCGATACGCTGCGAGGGGCTTAAAGGTAAATAATTATATTGTCTAAACATTAAGCTTCTGAATATACAGTGTAGATAATACGTTGGTTGCTGGTATCATTGTAAAATATCCTTTAGAATTTAGATACTGTACTCTCGCTTCCTCGGCCCCCTCCCATTTTCCAGCACACATACAGTCGAACATAGTAATTTAATTCAATGCTCGGCCATCAAGTACAGTACTGAAGATTGATTGATTGATATTAGGCGCTGCAACAGCGAGGTCATAACAACACCAGAAAGAGATGATAGAGAGGTAGGACAGCAAGCAGGAAGGAAATAACAAGAAAAGAGGGATAGTTGAAGAACTAGAAGCTAGTGGCTGGGGCCGAAGGGGCGCCAAAAACCCTGAAAGTATTGCCCACATCACTAAATATTGCAGTACGGGGAGTAGACTACTGAAGACCAACTACTTAACTACATACCGTATATAATTATAATAGACCCAGAACCACTAATAATTTGCAGTCTGTAAACAAGAAAGCAGAATAAATCACCGGCGAAAAATATCTTACCTATAAAAGAAGTTCTCGAGAGAATTGACCACTGTAAAACTTATTCTTTGAATGCAATTCAACCGCTTCTCTGGATCCGAATCAGGCATAGTTTTAAAAGGTGGTATATGAGTATTAGTTGTGATGTGGCTTTTTTTTTCTCTCTCTTCTCTTCTGGGTTTGCCTCAGAAGAGTGATCAGGCTGTCTTAGTGCGTTGTCTGATCTCCTAGTGTGCAGTATAATGCATGACCACTAGGTATTATGTGGCTGATAACAGTGTGCAGTGGTTTGTATAGATGGCTGATAACAGTGTGTAGTTGTCACTAACTGCTAATGAAAGCGTGTGACTGTGAGCACGCTGCACTACCATTGAGATATGGTCGAAGATGAGGAATCTTTTTCAGTAACACTAACAAGCCAAACACACGCACACACTTCCACAAGACTGACCAAAACTGACTGGGACATTATCATTTAAACAGTTATGGTGTGTTATCTTCTCAGCACTTAACTAATCTACCGAGTATACGAGTAGGTACAGTATAAGGTCATTGGCATTCAATATGATATGGCTCACCTCAAACACGTCAACAGGAAGTGAACAGAAAGAAAAATGGTAGAAATGGAATTTTATATGTTTATGATAATCAATGGACAGGGTAAGTTAAATGGGGGAATTATTAAGGCATTTTCAGATAATTAGATTTTTGGGGGGGTAAGTATATATTGCAGATTTCAGTCTCCCCTGGGTTGACTTTCCAGTGCAATACATTACTCTTGTGGTCCACTAAGCCCAATTACTCGGACCTACACACCTTCTATAGCATGCATATACCATTAATATTACCGGAGCTCCTGCACTTTTTTATGCTAACAATATGGCTTCCGAAGTTCCAATATTTAATCTAAATACAGTAAATATAGTTTTCTAATTTTCATATATCTCATATTAATTTCCACAAAACTTGACATATACATTGAACGATTCAACAACTACAACTGTGAAGCAACTAAATAGGCCTATGTGGATTTCATTACTAAGAAATGTCAACTATTGCTCTAGTTCCCTCAAATAAATAATGTATCATTTGGAGAGAGAGACAGAGAGACAGAGAGACAGAGAGACAGAGAGAGAGAGAAAAAGAGAGAGAAAGAGAGAGAAAGAGAGAAAAAAAAGAGAGAAAGAGAGAGATATACATACAAGATATCAATACAATATGTTAGTAAAATGTATATTAATAGAAAGTCATTTATTTCATTAACAAATGTATAAAAATATCAATAAGTATATTATATAACAGGACACCTTCACCAAGAACATAACAGTAACAGAGTATACAATAAAGAATTTTTCTCCCAATACATTTAGCTCAAACTGAATGAGCTATGAAGAGAATATCCCACTTCGAGCCGTATGAGAGACAACTCAGTGACCAATACAACTGTTCCTTACATAAAGAAACTCACTTTTGTGTTTCTTCATCCATGTCTGTTTACCACACAACATGATACTCCTTGTAACTTATGTGGAGGTGTTGTGCAGCTTACAGGCACAGTTACTAATTTATTAGCTTTTTTATGGCTGGTGCTATAAGTTTTCCTTACCTGTGAATAATTTTTGAATTAATGTAACTGATAGTGATAGATTATGCGGCTGATAACTTGTCGCTATGAATTCTCATTGATCATAAAAACTTTCATAACGAACATATAATCACACCAGCAACTGCAGAGAACAGGTAAGAAGTCACTGTGGGGCATGATTTTTCTTCCATACGAATCTTCCTCTCCAACATATACATTACTGTTCTACTAAACAGGAGTGGATACATGGTACAAAAAAAATATATTAAAAAATAGATCCACTACTGTAATAGCCAAGTGCACATGGATACCTTGATAATTTTGTACATACACACACTGCACAAAATCAAGGATGTACAATACACACATTTATTAAGCACAGAGGAAGACGAGTTACATTTACTGAGCAGCCAATGACTGTTGAAGTTTGTGACATTAAGATTAACATACAGTACAATAATATATATAAATAATAGACAACATACTGTACTAGTAATCACAGTTATCAGATCTAGTTTACTATCATAGTTTTTTCTGGATGATGGTAAAATGGAAATCTATCCACCTAGCTAGGCCGTTTAACACTACTGAGGTTATCGGGTGGTACTAGTCCCCCCATAATATTGACTCTTGTTGTAAATACTGTACATGTACCCTTTTATCACAAATCACTCCCAACACACTTATCCACCCACTCCACCTGGCCTGCATTCTCTTCTTCATATCCTTAACACACTCTAAACTACTCTGAATACTGTACTCAACCTATAGTAATTCAACATGTATACCCTCACTACCTCTCCCAAATGTGGATAATTACCATCACCTGGAAAAACAAAGAACCAGAGATTCACTTGGTCATTATACTGTACCACCATCAATAAATATTTCTCTAAGTCACAGAAAATAATGTATTCATTCAGTGATCATCAAATAATAATTTTAACTGACCACAGAGCCTCACAACCGTATGCTTCTTACCAGTAATGAGTTTGAAATAATATCTGAAGTATTCAAAATATATCTATTACGATATAATTATAGTGTAAATAAATACATGGAAGTCAGTTACCCATTACATTATATTACAATGTTAGACTCTCAAAAAATTATAACACATACAGTACATTATAATAGCAGCAGCCATTTAACTATATCATAAACTTTCCAACTTCATTAATGCTGCTTTACTTATTATGAAAATATAGAGTATTTTAAAGATTCAGTATGACCCATAGTATAAGAAATACTGTACAGTATATCACTCTAGAAGGCATACTTACAACTTTTGAACTTATTTCCAAAGTTGTGTTTGCTCCCTAGCTTTTGAATGGTGTAATTCCTGTCATCCTATTTTCATCATGCTACACTAGTAAATGATGGGATATCAGCCTTGTTTCATGCCTCAGCACCGTTTCTTGCTTAACTACTTGTGAGGGTTGAGGCCCCAACACTCAGCATCTCACCTGTTCTGTCAGTTGTAAACAATGGGATTAGTCCAATTTCAAGTTTCCAGTCCTTTTATCTCTCTGCTGTCTAACACACAGCAATTGACAGTATCTCCATCTGGTTTCATGTCTTACCCAATGTTTTTGTTCTACTGCTTGTGAATGATGAGATCCCAGGTGTCCCTCCAAGCCATGCTCATGACCTGGTCTGGAGTGAGGTCCTGTATCCCGTATGTTATGGGAGTGAAATACCAGAACACGTACAGTATTGAAGCCAACCACAACCCCACCCCACCCAGGTAAATTTTGGCCAGTCGAGGAGCCTTGAGATATCCTGCCAAGAGGTCATGCCCGTGCTCCACCATCGCTGCCAGCAGACACAGCTGTAAAAAAAAAAAAAAAAAAAGGAGTAAGACACATGGTTACTTGAAAGAGATAAAGTATATTCCATTAATCTGTCAAAGGATATTCTAAAGCACACTGGATATTTGTGTTAAGTTGTCTTCATTTATTTCTATATTGGAATTAAGCTTATAACTTACTTTGAACAGGTATGCTGGCATGTAGTGATGAAGGAAGAGTGTTCTGTCCACCAAAAAGTAAGGGAAGTAGTGGACTGCAAAACCAATTCCAAAAACCTGTAAAAGAAGCAGTATTGCAATTTGTTATTTCATTTTTACATATCCAATTTCTCTCGCAATAATCTGGTTGCATATAGTCACTGCTATTGTACAGTTAGCCTCAGGAATTCATATACACCACTGTAAAATTAGGGGTTCGTAACAACTAGATAATTCACCAGATTAATTTCTTAACGCCAAACTTTTCTAATAACGTTATTTGATTAATATTTGAATTAGTTACCAGTTATATATTCCTTCAAATCAATTTCTCAATCAAAATGCCATACTTCTCATACTAAACAAAATTGTACATACTATACACTCAACCCTCGAGTTTGTGGATCTGTTGTTGGGGATGCCATACACAAAATTCAGCAATTTACAGAATTCTCTGATAATTGTGAGATACAAGCACACTACGACAGATTCTAGTATGCAATGTATAGGAAAATATGCCATAAAATATTGATAATCTCAGGACTTACGTAATTCTCAGACTTTCAAGGTTCCTGGATGCCTCTTTCCCCTCAATAATTCACGAAATCGAGGATTGAGCATACTGTAATTTTGATCTCTTATTCTCCTTTTAATTTCCCAGGTGAGGATATTCTTAGCAAGTTTCTTGCCTTTTTTTCCTTACCTTTCTCAATATAGAAAAATTATGTGGCAAAATATAATAGTACAGACATGATACTCAAACACTACAGGTAAATACTCACTTCACCAATGGTACAGAACTTGTTCCAGGCTCCTTCAGGCAGGTCATAACACGCCCGCTGTCTACGTAAGAGGTAAACAATGAAGAGACCAGTGTATGACACCAAGGCCAGAGTACCAGACAACCATATCACTATGTTGCCAATAAAGTGAACTTGTGCCTGCAAGAAAATATATAATACAATCATTAAACATCATTCTTTATGTAGACTGAGATCTATTTACTACAGTACAGTATATCCATGTAGTATTCCTATACACTAAGCACATAGAAAATCTTCAGTTAAATAAAAATGCACATATACTGTATTATGAATAAAAAATTAAGGAAATACTGAATGCAAAACAAAGTACAGTATGTAAATCTCCTGTATAACTAACGTTGCTGTTTGCTGATATCCAGTAGGCAACTCCTCGTTTGAGAGTGAGCCAGTCAAGTGGTTCTGAAGCATACATATGTCCAGCCACATTCTCCTGGTTATTGAACAACATCTTGTACTGCAGTTCATACAGTTTGCTCCAGAAGGTCAGGTTCTTACGCTCCATCGGGATCATCTCTGAACGTAAGATCTCCTTTTCTCGTTCCTTCTTGTCATCCGCTAAGAAAACATTCACAAAAACATGTATGTCAGTAAGTCTTCAGTGTCAACTATGACTATTATTGTCAATTTAGTTAAATTTTCCTTTTTATGTGAATACTGCATAATAATAACATAGAATACGAAAGTTTATGAGAAAGAACCTCACTAGTTAACAGCAGAGAACCGTTTGATGCATTAATATTAATTGTAGTGTGCATGTGTGGCTAACTGGGAACCATTAAGTATATAAAGTGTTGTAATGTGAGTTTTGTGTGTGTAAACATATATGGGTGTCATGGATATGCAGTTTTGTGTGCTACCAACTTTTTGTGATGATTCAATGACGTAACCACTGCCGTAACTCACAGCGTGTGTAGCGATGCTCTTCAACATTCCAGATGGTGTCTTCTTGGTCAATTATTTTATCTGTCACAATCTCATGCTGTCGGAATCCCCAGTCAGGAAGCTGTCGTCCAGAAAACTTTAGAGCCTGGCTTGAATTGAGGTGGATCAAACGGACCTGTAAGAGGCAAGTTGGTAATGCAGAGATCTAATATTGTATGTGCTACTTTTTGTTCCAGTAGATATTCCATGAGAGAGAACATTAGTCTGTGATTTTATATTACAGTATTTCATGTAAAATGTGCACCGATACTGTATTGGGGCGACCTTCCAATATGGTATATTTTAATAATCTATGAAAAGAATAAAGGATTTACAATATACCATTCTAAGGACATTTAGAGTACAGTGCAAAGATATACTACAATACAGTACATGTGAGAACTAAAAACATCTTCAATACCTTCTACATCAAGGAAGTGTAAAAGATCGATACATTAACTGCCACAGCTCCACAACAACTAAACATCCCGTGACCTTACCAGACTTTCCACGGCATGCCAGTACCCATTCGTGTGTTCAGGGTTGAGGAGCTCCACACGCCAGTCAGACTGAGCTGGCATGGACACGTTGTAGTCAATGTACGCTGCCACCTGGAGGACAATGATACCAGACATACTCATTATACATGGCTACACCCAGTATCTTTTTATCTCTTTTATTTTTTATGTTCCCTCTTTTGGACCTCCATGAAATCTCACAAGCCAACTGGTATTACAAGAAATACATGACCGGACGCTTGCCACACCTCCTGATTGTGAGGGGACACGGCTGCAGCGACATCATGAGCGTTGAGGGCACGCGAGGTGAGACCGTGGACCAGTTGGATGATGTCACCGTTCTTTATGGGTTCCTGAGGCTCTGTCACCACCAACTCCTCTCTGGCCAACATCAAAATAAGGGTAAAGCATGGTCAGGCTATTAATTAAAAGTTTAGGAGAGTAAAACCAAACCAAATCTGGCTCTACCAGGCATGTCTAATATTAAAATTATACGTCAAGGTTCTGCAGTCAACTGTTTATCAATCTATAACTTATCTACATATATCTGGTATACAGCGTAATAATCATCTGTAGTCAGTAAGAGATATAAGTAATTTTAAGAGTGAGTGAGATATACTCAACAGAGTATCTGCATCCTAGACATAAAACACGTACATGTCTGGCTTCTTGACAATCCACCAATTGTTGACATCCTTGTAGCTGTAACATGTGACTTGTTGTTGATGTGATGACCCTCGACCATCCTGGTACTTCACTGGATAGAGAGCATCATGGGAGTGTAACCAACAGGTGCGTCCGTGTGTGTGTCTCAGTGTTACCTGTGATCCATGGACCACCGTCACTGGCTGGTTGGATATGATGGATGCCAGTCCACCCTGATAATGGTTAGAGAGGTTAGGTATTGTATCACAGATGGTTAGATATTGTAAGTACAGTATCACTAAGGGGTCATACAGGTTAGGTATTATATCAATACAGGTATTTTGAAATAAAATTAATGTGGGGTTCAAAACTATGAAAATTAGCTTGTACATCCTCAACTGTAGACATTTATTGCCAACAACAGGAAAACAGTTTATAATTATTCTTGGCATTTCTTTACCTCCAGACTGGCTTGGAATGCAGATGTCATAATATTGTCATTGGGTCCAGCTTTGTACAGGAGGGACAAGTGGACATAAAATGTGCTGATATAGATGGTGATGGGTATGATGGTGAAGATGGCAGCCCTGGTGAGGAAGTGCCCCAACAACTGTCGCTCTGTCACTTTCCTGTCCCCGACCATCTCCCAGAAGTCCCGAGCCATGATACCCACACCCAGCAGTAGTGTGAAGATTCCAAAGTACCTCACACTGGAGAGAACGTCACAGGTTTTTAAAACTGTATATGTTTGGGAAATTATCTGCTGTTAATGATACTAATTATTGCCAATAAACAGACTATAATATTATGTACTATAATAAAAAACCATCGTGACAGAAAGAATTTTCTATGTCTTTGATACTCATTCAAACATGTCTCCATTATCAAATTTAAACATAGTCTTGGTCTGACCTTACTGTAACAGCAATATAGACAATACATGTTTGTCCATCGTCCAAACAACAATGTCCCTTACCAAACACATGCCCCCAGAGATATAGCCCCAACAATGAGGCAACAGAACCAAGGGAGGCTGTACGGCTGGTGGTAAAAGCGTCTTAGTTTGAGGATACACAGAAGACCAAACAGACCAAAGAACATGAGAATGCCCTCCATCAGTATGTACCGAGACTGAGCCAACACGGCATTATCTGAAAAAAAATGATAACTATATGTTAACCAGTCATTTGTGTCTAAGGTTGAGTTACAATTGCTGAAAGAAATATTTTTTAGGGGCCTTTATGGCTGAATACTGCATATATTATATACCATAAATCAATATTGTTGCTCCAGTCTCCCTTCCATAAATTTTCACTGATAATTAAATCTAAGTTCATTTATGATACATTCAGGAATACTGTATATCTCCTCATTATTATAAAGAGTTTGTATTCTGTATCTTTCAATAAACTACTTACCAAATATAGCCAAGAATGCAGCGAGGGCACCAGCATAATGTGACAGTCCTAACTCCACCATAATGTTGTATATTGTTGGCATGAGTAGTGACCCAAAGAATGCTGGCACCACTCTCATGGCTGACACCGGCACCAGGGGATCGTATGGTGTACCAATGCGGTCAAATTTGAAGCTCCCTGTAACATAAGCATTTTCAGAACAGAAAATAAGATATAAAGATTCAAGGCAGTGTTGGAAGTACAGTACAGTAGGCCCTGGACATAAAACAAATAAAGAAAGGAAGACCCTTGACATAACATGGAAAAATACCTGTTAATGGTACAGTACTTTATTAAAGTAACTGTTATTGTGAGGGTTTAGTGTATGCATATTGTGCAATGTACTTTCTACCAAAAGCATATGACTTGATGTGGTTTTCAACTAATACAACATGAATGCACTATTTTTTTAAATATTAATAGAAAAGAAATATGTTCAACCAACCATCAAAACCAGCCAGGTATGCAGCCAGAGCAATCAGCTGTTTCCCAAGTGGAGGCTGTGAGTCGAAGAAGAAAGTGTTCTGCATATATAGACCTGCGTACTTTCCATAATGGAGTTCATCAAACCTGTAACATTATGAATATTAAAGACTCACAGTCTGTGAATGAGAACAAAACTGGTACAGTAAAAACTGTCTGTACAATGAACCACACTTTCTGTTGCAAATACAAACTGGCTGAATGAATAAACCAACCAAATAAAATTGTATAGCCTTCCAAATATCAATAAACAAGCACTGTTAATGAACACATACACAATTCCCTTTGGAGTATCCAGCTTCCAGACACGAGTGACGAATGACAGAAGGAAGAGCGTGATTGACATTCCATCCAGACGTAGACTTAGTTCCAGAGGTGGTGGTGGTGCTTTGGCTGTGGCTGTACTGGCCCCTGTCTTAGACTTCTTCTGGGGTTTTGGACTAGAGGTGCCTTTCTTTGGGGTGGAGGAGTCAGTTGAGGCAGTGGAAGCATCGTCAGGAGCAGTCTCAGGAGGGGGAGTGTCTGGCGCTGATTCTCCATCTCCCTGTAAGAAAAGACAGCCATTATTATATGGAAATATTGCTACTGTTCATCATTCTCAATATCATATTCTTATTACTATGGCACTGTTGTTATATTTCTCTGCATTACTTCCCATTAAACTTTAATATCTACTGTAGTACAGTACTGTAATATGAATCATATAACACTACCAGATTAGCAACATCAACTACTGTAGATGTGATCAAGAAACAGAAATATGCTTTGAAAGTGTGTGAGCTTTATTTACATGCATAAATTGTCCATTCACTCCTTCCCTTTCTCTTTATTTACATGTGTACACCAGCTGTTTCCACTATCCAGTTAATACTTACTGCACACACTGCAAATGTACGTATAGTAGTCCTAACCATCATTCACACTCATCTATGACTTAATCAGCGTCAAGAAGTCTACAGTATAGCAATTGATAAGAAATACACCATAATGTTGATAATTGAGGATGACCCACACACACAAGAATATGTTAATGGTTCCCCCACACACTACCCAAACAACAAAACAAAACAAAAGATATTGTGGCTAATGAACAGCGGGGTGTTTGACCTTGACATGCCTATGGAGGACATCTTCACTGGGAGAGAGGAGGATGCTGGATGCTAGTCAGACAGACCAAACAAGCTCCTAAGGGGATAGACCAACTCTCTTGATGGTAATTGGAAGGCTACTAATTCCTCTAACTGCCACAAAACTAGCCTATTAGTAGCACTGAGGTAGCCTGTATCAGTAGCCCTCCATTTTACCAACAAAAATGATCTTTCCATAAATGTGGCAGGTGAGTGAATGTGTCAGCATAACAAACACCCACCCTGTCTCTCTCACAGTTATTATACATATTTAATTACATGCAGCATGATTTATTAGAATCTCAAAACACACAAAAAACAGACTCCACTCTCTCTCTCTCTCAAACACGGATGACTAGAGTGAAGCTACTACATGACAAGACCAACCAACCCCCCAGGCCCTCACACACCTGTCTTGCCTTCCCAACTATCTTTCCCCCCCTCTTCAACTCCCTCTCTACTTTCACTTCCCTCCCCCACTGACCGACCACCATCAACACCACCACTAGGCTACCATGACGGGGACAAACTTGTTACACTCTCCTTCCCTTCTCTTCTTCCTTGCCATTCCCATCTCGGTATTATGGTCTCCTCCACCTCTCTTCTCTTCTTCCTTTCCATTCCCTACTCATTTGGTCTCTTCTGACTCTCTTATCTTTTCCCTTTCCATTCCCCTCTCGTTTGGTCTCCTCCAGCTATCCTTTCTTCTTCCATTCCCTTTAACATTACGAGTATCTTACATTCTACAATAGCCTCTCTTCCCCTGCATTTTCAGATTAATTTCTACTTTCCAGCAATAGATAAGGTAATAAACAAGTACCCAATACAAGCCAGAAGGGACGCAGACTACTATTCTGTACGTCATTGTGAAAGTTGTGGTGCTGTTAATTTTAGTGGTAAACACGAGTCACTGTGTTCTGTTCCTCGTCATCGTCATGATATTTTACACACACGCACACACACATCCTGCCTGAAACAACCACACCCAAACAACAACAATGGCGCTGATAAAAACACGTCGACAAGGAATGATGCTCACTACACACATCTCATCCTAATTCCATTTAGCCTACACCAAAACAACACTGGAAAGCTTGTAGGTGCGTGAGTGCCGCCTCCCCCCCCCCCCCCCCGTTTTGTTATTATTTTGTGTGGTGTGTAGATAAACGTTTACATTTTATATTATACAATCAGGTTGTAAAGTCGTGTTTGTATACTTCGTTAATTAATTACCACCAGGTCACTTTTCTTTGTTTACACTAAAATAAAATCTCAACGTCTGTAAAATAAGCCCTGCATCCACTCATCGCTTGCATTTTTCCATGCATCGACCTTCTACTGTGAGTGTAGCCTTATCGAGGTTGTAATTTGTACTGTAATGTCTCTTCCATGGCCTCCCAAACACGAGCACGGAAACCACAAATTTCTCTTTCGTCTTGGTGCATTCCTCACAACACTTGGAGAAACACGAGCTTTGGCCAATGATGCTGATAATTTTATGTTATTATAAAGATAAAAATACCATGGCATCGTTCGTCATTTGATAGCTACACACACACGTTCCCTTCCTTACCTTCACACGGTCTTCCAGTCACTTTCCCTCCCTCCTTCCTTCCACTCTTTCCCTCTATACACCTACATACATAGACATTGGTTTTCCATTCTTTCCACGTTCCCTTTAGTTTCTTCTCCATTCTCCCAATGGAGGTAGTAGAGCTCCACGATTCTCCCCATTCCTTCATCTCTCTCTTCCTTCCTCAGGTTCACTCGTTCTCTCCTTGGGCTTATTAGACCAAGGCTTAGACCAACACAGGAGTCAACTGACTGCACTATACATAAGTGAGCGAGCGCGCACACACACCATAATCACCATATATTGTACAACTTACTACTTCTAATAATAATAGATGACCATGACAAAATCAATTCAGAAATTCACAAACCAAGGCTGAACACACACACACACACTAAGAAAACGTCAAGACCAGAGAAAGGCACAAAAAGAAACCAATATATAAGATCACATATGAAATACAAACAAAAACACAAATAAAAAAAATAATAATACAAGGTTCTGGAAAGGTGGACCTCGGCGCTGTTGTGTGAGTGGGTGT
The DNA here is from genome assembly GCA_034508575.1 of Petrolisthes manimaculis. NCBI lineage: Eukaryota > Metazoa > Arthropoda > Malacostraca > Decapoda > Porcellanidae > Petrolisthes > Petrolisthes manimaculis. Next base: position 145,777 of record JAWZYT010001276.1, on the reverse strand, counting down.
GAAAGTTGTCCCAGAGATCTTGCTGGTCACGGTGAGGGGGAAACGATGAACACATAGATACACACGAAATTGTTCCTGAGAGAGAGATAGAGATTTTTAAACCTACATTCACCACACACACAAGCCCCATATAACCTACACACAAGGCTCACGCATGGCAGGATAACGTGTAAGAAAAATATTGGTGTAGGTATGAGTGGTTAGAGAAGGGAAGGGAAGAGAAGAGAGGGACGGGAAGTGGAAGAGAAGAGAGGGACGGGAAGGGGAAGAGAAGACAGGGACGGGAAGGGAAGAGAAGAGAGGGACGGGAAGGGGAAGAGAAGAGAATAGAGGGACGGGATGTGGAAGAGAATAGAGGGACGGGATGTGGAAGAGAAGAGAGGGACGGGAAGGGGAAGAGAAGAGAGGGACGGGAAGGGGAAGAGAAGAGAGGGAAGAGAAGAGAGGGAAGAGAAGAGAGGGACGGGAAGAGAAGAGAGGGACGAGAAGAGAAGAGAGGGACGGGAAGGGAAGACAGGGGCAGGAAGGAAAGGGAAAGATAACAGAGGGACGTGAAGGGAAGACAGGGGCGGGAAGGAAAAGGAAAAAAGAAGATAGGGATGGGATGGGATGGGAAGGGAACGGGAAAGGAATGGAAGGGAACGGGGAAGGAAAGGAATGGAAGGGAACGGGGAAGGAAAGGAATGGAAGGGAAACAAGGGGCCGGGATGGGGTGCAAAGGGTGGAAAGAAGTGCAAGAGACCCGCCGGCCCCACCAATAGGCTCTCATAGTTATTTCTTGAGGTACTGTCTGGGTAACGGAACGGTAAATAAACACACCCCTCTTTTCTGCCATCTATAGGTAGTCCTACAGTCAGATTCATAATAAGTCATGCCCGTTACTACCAAAAGGACAGTGTAATCATTTGGTCTGTGTATGATGTACAGAAATGCGTCCTCAGGTCCGTGTGTGTGGAGGATTGAAAAGAGGGGCGTGGCGTGGCCTGACCTGACCTGACCCCTGAGGCTTCACAAGTTCCCATCCATGGAGCTAGAATAGGAGGAGACGACCCGCGGTCAGAAAAGTGAGGTCAGGTCAGCCATATTGGGATTGGCAAGAAGCTCGCCAGCCGCTCCTTAATTATTAATCTGGCCATGACTTATGTCACCCAAAAGGTGATTAATTCATACATTCTGCAGACAATGAAATATATTGTCACTAAACAGTTTGGGTGAACACTACCACTATCTTCAGTGGTCACGACAGAGTGAAGAAATAACATATTATACAGTAAAGCAGTTCCTTTTTATGCAGTTATCAAAGTATGTCATGTGTATGTCTATGCGTGTGTGTGTGTGTGCGTGTGCTTGTGTATGTGTGTGTACAATCTGGGTGTGGTAAAATATGTTTACGTGTGATAATAAACGGCTGTGTTTGTGTGTTACTTAGGGAGGGACCGATTTATCAATTAGGAAGTTCATTAAGGGATTACGTTTGTGAGACCCATCACCAACCCATCACTAAGGTTGAAAATGTCATGGTTTTGAATATACAACAATAATTCAGTTATTTTTCTTTTTCCGACTTCATGATATTTACAATATAAGAGTTGGCATCCTTCTCAGTGTAACTGTAATAGGCATTACATGTATCATTAAATATTGCATTATTCATTTTGCCTCCCTAGTTAGGATGATCGGTTACTTGGTCATGCCTATTATTCCAAGGAAATGCATACCATTGGATTCTGTTCCAATTTTAAGTGTGTCAAGCAAGTGTGTTAGAAATATTAAAAATAATATTTCTCTTTAGGTAATCAATGACTCTGTTCTGAAAAGTAGGATATTATCTGATTCTGTTAATGAAGAGCCAGAGGAATACATGTACTGTATATTCCAAGTCAGTCTCATCTCTCAAAGTGTACAAATAAGATAGTTTTATATATAGCAGGATTTGATATATATGTTAATGAAGTCCTTGTATTGTGAACCATACATTGTTGCCCTAAACTCAGACAAGACTGATAAACATATTCTTTCCTTGGTAAAACTTAAAGACAGAGTAAACTTGGTGTATCCATCTGATGATGTAATTGATATATGTATCATATCAGACAAACTGTTTAGGGAAAGAGGGTCCAGCACCACTTTGGAGAGGGTAGATTGTAGCAAAATAATAATATCAGTGTTAATATATTATGCCCACAAATACATATTTTCTACTTTAGCTGGCCACATGTACGACTGAAAATCACTTGAATTAGTTAATCAAGGCAGTTGCTGAATCATATTTGCAGGTGAAATATGTATATAAGGCCAAACAAATTACTAAGAAGTTGGCATCCAAAGTGAAAGTAAAGAGTTGACAAATATATACAAAACTTATACATTTCAGTGGCCAATTTGGTATAGAGTGATAGGTCAGTAATTTATAACTTTCTATTTATATTATTGAAAGATGTGTGAATTGTATGTTATTAATTAAAGAACACGAAATACATGTCATACCGTAATTAAAAATGAATAAACATCGTGAGGAATATGGGTAAACTGTATGGGTACTATGAGTGGTCAGCCTTTCTTGCCAATACTAGGCGTTGGCTTCTGAGGACCTGACTGGCTTCACTCCACTGAGACCCAAATGAACGCGCGGGCCGCCTCCTCCTATTCTAGCTCCATGTTCCCATCCGCCCACACACACACCACCACCACAAACACCACTACATTAGCCTACATTCACCACCACCTCACAACCACCCAAATACCCGGTACTAATCACTCACGTCACCAACACCAAAATTTCAACTCACACTCACACACTTAAGGGGAATAATCATACGAGGAAAATTAATATATTTTCAACATACGATTAGAAAAGTACTGTACATTTATTAGACACTGTACACAAGTCAAAGATGTATATCATATAGGGCCTATACATAACTTATTGCTGACGAAACTAATGGTGTTATAAACCATCATTGAAAAATCCATATGAAAATCCCCGAATCCTTTTCCAGCAAGGAAGTGGAAAAGGGGGTTGAAATGAGGAGGTCCAGGGTAAGGGTTAGAAACTGTTGGTGGCTTGTAGTTGAAGGGGTCTTGGTGGTCTATAGTCTGCCCCCTGCCTGACTTTGTGGTGGTGGTGGTGGCGGCCAGTGTGTTTGTTTGTGTGTGTTCCTTTATTTTTTATCTTTTATACTTCAACCAAGGGACTGTGTGTGTGTGTTCCGTTCTTGTTTTTTATACCTCAACCAAGCGACCGTGTGTGTGTGTGTGTGTGTGTGTGTGTGTGTGTGTGTGTGTGTGTGTGTGTGTGTGTGTGTGTGTGTGTGTGTGTGTGAGTTGGTTTTCTGTCATGATTTGGTTTACTATAACACACTACCGTTACCACCACAGTAAACATAAACTATAATTATCATATTCGACCCAACAGTCAACGTATATTATATCATCCCTCATGGCTGATAACTAATTGGAAATGTATATACATAGAAACACATACATATGGACACACACACACAGGTAGGTGATATATAGCCACCACCATAACCTAACCATCCAGACTGTCACACCAGACCCTCTCCTACAGCTGGAAAATATAAGCAAAGGTGCGAGGCGGTAAGGTCGGCGACACTGTGACCTTCCTGGCGCCAATTATACCAACAGACATACAGTATTATTGTGAGAGTTGCATGATGTACAGTAAAGCAGGAACCTCACTCATTGCGTATGTAGCAACAACAATAGACAAAATACTGTGTTATGTATGATGCCGTTGATGAATATGATAAAATATTGTAGTCGTTGTGGGTAGAAGGAATTAACTTATATTAGAATAATTATCTATAGGTAATGTCAAACTAATCATGCGTGGGAAACTGAGATTACAGTGACCTCTAGTGGTGGCAACGGACACAAACTAAACAAAGGACTGAAAACGAGTAGGCTCCGTTACTAACCTAAAGATCCAAATGGCAATAGCCTAATATGCGGCCAAACAATACGGTAACAACATCTGCTCCTATGTGGTGTGTGTGTATATATATATATGTGTGTTTCTGAATGATGCTGTGGTTTTCGATGTTCAGTTCAGTTCTCTGCCGATAGCAACTTTTATTTTGTTTGTCAATATTAATCACCATTTTGTTGGACGGTAGCTGTATTGTGTTGTGTCAATAGTTGTGTTTTGTTATGTAAGTATAAGATTGTACATATTTTATTAATATGATGATGATGAATATGGCGGTGAGGATACTAATGATGACAGGGAAGATAATGATGATAATATGATAGTGAAGTTAAATAATGATGGTGACCAACCCGTTATGTTACATAAGTATCCATGCCCGTTAAATAAGTACCGTACCTATCTGTGACAAACCAACCTACTATCAAAAACTAACAAAATAATAAAAATAATGCATGTTAATTATAGTATAAATAAGAGGGCGTAATTACTGTGTTGTGGGGGAACTGGAGCGCTACTGATTACTCCAAACTATGCCATGAAACAAACACATTAGTAGTACCTCATTGGTATATGTGTTAATTAATGGGGAAATTTTGTGTTGGTAAATCTGAAGCAACTGAATCCTCCATACTATTCCAAGCAACAGAACACTATTATTTTTGTTCATCTGGTCCTGTTTCCTGGCATACTTTGGAGGAATCAAGGCACTCCAATGTAACAAAAGTGAATTACCCCATTAATTGGTATATAGAAAGAATAAGCTATAATATAACAACTCCTCATGGTGATTTGTTTATGGTCATCAGTCATCACTATATGAATCTCACACAACCAGACTATTATAACAAGAGAATAATCAGACAAAAAGTGGAATCGATTCAACTCGAGCGTAAACAAACAAGAGAGACTATAAGGCATTGTTTTCGCCACCATCATCACCATCATCATCATCGATCTGGCCGCATGCAACTAGCCTAACTGTACGGTATATATACAACACACACACATTAGGCTACGAGGGATGCTGGGTGGTGTTAAGGTAATAATGGCCGGATGGAGGTAACAACTGGATAGGATGGTAGAGGTATAAATAGTGATAGTGGTAGTGGTAGTGGTAGTGGTGGTGGTGGGGACTCGTGGAACAGATGCAATACACGAGAGTTTACACCACCCGTTACAGCGAAGGGTGGAGAGAGGTAGGGAGTGTTACGGAGATAAACAAGAGCATGACTAGGGTGAATGTGTGTGTGTGTGGAGAGAGAGAGAGAGAGAGAGAGAGAGAGAGAGAGAGAGAGAGAGAGAGAGAGAGAGAGAGAGAGAGAAAATAGCTATAGGTGATTTTATTTTGAGCTACTGCACGGCTCTACACATACAATATACATTCTATACCGGTATTTGTACATACATCAAGTTTCGCCTGAGTGAAAACCGATGTGGAAAAGTGTGAGGTAACGTGAGGAGTGTGGGAGGAGAAAGGCATCAGAGGGAGGAGGGAGGGGGAGGGAAGGACTGCAAGACGAATGGAAGACTGGAGGAAGGATGAGAGAGGCACTGGGGGAGGGGGTGGAGTGATGGAATGCCTTTGAGTGAGTTACTAAAAATATTGCGACCATTCTGAAGCTCTCTTGTGGTACATTACTTTGTTTTATTGTGTTATAAGGCAGTGTGCATGTGTGTGTGTGTGAGAATTAACATGTCTAGCAGTGTGTGTGCGTGTGTGTTTATGTGTGATGCCCAGGGGTGTATGCCACGGTGGCGGAGTTCTCTCTTTCTCTCTCTCTAACGGTAGTCACGCCACAAATGCAGTATTGGTCGACTCTACCTTACCCTCATCACCTTTCCTTCCCTTACACAACACACGGTAGCAAGACGGAAGGGACAGACAGAACGGCAGTAGGGGAACGTAAGATATACAGCAGTGACGCAGACGATCGAGTAAACACAAAATGAAGAGAAATGTAAGATTAGAAAGCCACAAACAAGGTAACCTAAGGAGAAAAAAATGGGGAAAGTATTTATATAACGTACATACCTGTTCGAGTATATGGGTCTACCCTACAGGAAGTACGACTATATGGACAAAAAATAGATAAGCCTACATAAGGAATGAATGCTACGGTATGTATGTATGTACAGTCACGAGCACTAATAAGTATTCAGGTGTGCTTCGAATACTTATAGACAGTAAATAAATGCACAATAAGATCATTGTTTGTAATTTGAACTGTTCAAAGCTTCCACAACCAAAGCTGTATGTATACTTATTAGTGCTCGTGACTGTACACTGAAAATACAGAAAAACTTCTGACCCGAAAATTGGTGTAAACATGCATGTCTCACTCTTGACTAATAACACTAATTGTTTACGGGGGTAACTCACTTTTGTTACATTGGAGTGCTATGATTCCTTCAGAGTATGCCAGGAAACAGAACCACATAAAAAAAATAATTGTTCTGTTGCTTGGAATAGTTTGGAGGAATCAGTTGATGCAAATTTACCAACACTGCACTTCCCCTTTAAGGAATTAAAAGCTTCCAAAACGCCGTCGTCAATATATATTTCCTAAAACCCCACCACCATTCAATGTGAAGGTTGTCCCTCTTCAAAGATATCTTTCCCAGAGAGAGAGAGAGAGAGAGAGAGAGAGAGAGAGAGAGAGAGCTGAGTGGATGTATATGTTGTCACTGAGAGAGAGAGACCAACGTGGCGTTCTATGCAGCCTGAGGGTCTTGGATGGATGGATGCGAGAGGTCCCACTGGAGGAAGGAAAAGATGAAACCACAACCTCATGTAAACACGTAAGCAATCCATACTGCCAACCAGACCACATTGTACAGTCACGTTCAATTGTACTCTCAACACCTTAGAATGAAACGGCTTCGATAAATTATGTGAAACTATAGCCATTGGTCATTAATACTGGTTCATAAGATTCACTCCAATGGTTCACTTTTATTCACTAGAGACTTTTGATTGTGACTATACATGATGTAAATACATAGCCTACACTACAATATAATAATAATAGACTACAGCCATGACCAAAAGCCATGCATCCATCAGGTGTGAGACGTTTGAGTGATCTTTATTTTAACTATTGTAAGTGAAATAAATAATCTTTAAAAAAAACTTAAGTGAATGAAAGGGAGCCATTTCATTCACTCTTGTTTTAGCTAAACGAAATCATTCTAAAAATAACTGGTGTTTTAAGGTGAGGAGTAAATTCTTCTGAAGATGGCCAAACTGATATACTGACGAGGTGGCCGTCTTTTAGGAATTAATCTTGCCCTCTGTCCCTTCTATGAGTCAGGTAAGGAGAGGCCGGCACCGATAATAAAAAGGGACACAACCCCTCATTTATATATAGTGCAAAATACAGAAAAAAAAACGATTGAGTTAAACACAACAACACTCTCCCAAAAACACAGGAAACTAAACTTTTAATAATTACAAATAGTATAAAATATGCTATAGATAAGCTAAGTTCAGGTTGGCTATAATAATTTGTCACAAGGGGTTTCGTCTCAAGAGGTTTCTGCCCAAGGGTACTTTTGTCCCCTAAGGGTGATGAGGGGAGGGGAGGGAGGAAAGGAAGGATGGGGGCGGGGAGGGATACGTGGCAGTGGGTGAAGGGGGGCAGGAAGGGAGGGGGATAGGATGGGGTCAGGTCAGGTAAGATAGGGCCAGGGGTGGGATACGTGGCAGTGAGTGGTGGTGGGACATTGAACCTGCTGACTGACTTATTACTGACTGCATGGTGGTGGTACCTGGCTCCGTCCACAACACGAAGCTTTTATATGAGTAGTACCCTTTCATTATATATATTACACTCACTGCTCTTCCTCTTGCCTTTCATATACATATATATTTCCCTCACTTCCCTTCCATTATATATATTATACCTACTCACTTCTCTTCCTATTGCCTTTCATTACATATATATTCCCTTCACTTCCCTTCCTCTTGTCTTTCATTATCTATATTAGGCTACACTTAATTCCCTTCTTGCCTTTAATATACTGTACAGTAAATATACCCTTCACTTCTCTCCCGTTTGTCTTCCATTATTTAGATTCCCCTCTCTCCTGCCTCACCTACCATTCCTTTTGCCTTCTACTCCATACTTTCTTTCCCCTTTTCTTTCAATATATATATTTCCTCATAGGCCTACTCCCCTTTCACTGCATACTCACAGGGCATACGTATTGGGTCAGTAATACATTAAAGTAACACACAAATAAATAACTCCAAGAAATCACTCAGACATCCAATTTCATTCATCATCGACACAAACATTCTCTCGTACAGTCTATCATCATCCACGCTTCGTAAATCTCTCTCATAACGAATTCTCTCTCTCTCACGCAATCAATCATTCACGAATATCATCTCACTCCATTTCCCTTCCATGCAATCGTTTACGTAATCCTCTCACGCACGCAAAACGTCACGAAACCACTCACGTAATCATCCACAAAATCTCTCACGAAATCGTTCACGTACCTAACCACTAATGAATCTTCAACAACACGCATCTCCCTCCTCTCGCAAAAACTCACATCACAGTGTCTAAACTATAAACTCTCACGCCACCACCACTGACTCTTACACAACCATGAGCTGTTGCTAATGACCAGGAAGAGCGTGTCTGTCTGTCTGTCTGTCTGTGGTAAAAGTAATTGTTAAGAGTATACACGGTGATTAATCAAGGTACTGTACTGTCACGATAATATAAAGTGGTGATGTATTAAGTGAATAAAAGTTAGTCGAATGAGTGAATCTTTCGAGCCAATGTATATAATAGAGATTGACACATTAAATCCCGTATCAATCTTTATAGCAGTTTCATTCAAGTGTAATTTCGACGAGTTGGAGGCTGATGTATCCTCCAAATAACCACCTGTATATGGAGGAATCAGGTGCCTCCGATTCGCAAATACAAATATTCAATGAAGCAAATAAAGTTCGTTACCATAGAAACTGTTCTCGGTTAACCCACGTCATCCACAGTAATAATAGAACAAGTGTACAGGAAGCGTACAATACGTGTTGTGTACCGCTCTGCTGCAACCCGTGAATAACAATTATAATCCAGCATGCACCAGTTATTATTATCGTTACATGCACAACTGGTTCACTAAACTATTATGCTACCATCCAAAAGCACACGTAATACAGAGAGAGGGGGAAGACGTCCTATTATTCTACATGACAATCTTTCTAAAGGTTACAATAATACCACAGAGGAAACACAAGTACAGAATCACGAAACTTTAAACCTCGACTGTGCATATGGTACGGTTGGTGAGAGTTTAAACCTTGAAGATAATAATCGTCTCCTGGGGGGTTCCGTGAGTAGGATAAGCACAACTACTTTATTCTCTCTCTCTCTCAGGGCAGCATAGACGGTACAGTAGGCCTACTGTATATATATATTTTTTTTTTATGTCGTACAGTTCACTACGAAACACTCAACTGGTGAATCTGCGTTAAAAATACGAACATGGAAGCGTAGTAAACAGGTCTGGGTAATACTCGATTGTGCTGTAGAAGTAAGAGTATTCTTGTTCTTTTAAAAACTAACCACAACAGGTTCTAGCGAGACAAGATTTGATGTTACAAGGTTAAATAGAATTACAAAATCTCTTGCAACATCCGGAAATACTAGCTATAGGATATTATTGCTGGGATTGAATCAGGTTCAAAAATTGAAAGAATCAATTACTACTCCAAATCCAAATACAATCGATATACAAGCCTCTTGAAGGAGGAAAAGTTGTAATTAAAATATATGGGATGGAATACGGTGGGTCATTTCAAAATCTAGTAGCCGAGGTAAAAATTGAAAATCCGTAACTTTCATGCTTTAAGTTCCAAGAGAACAAAAAAGTTGAGGGGTCCAGGGACGCACTTCAATGGGAACGGATACGATACGGAGTGAAGGTAGGTTACAGGTATAGGATGTGGAAATACCGAAGGGGAACTCCACACTAACACAGCCTTTCGTAATGTCGTCGTCACACACACATGTCTGCTTTAATTCCTATCATCACTGGCATAGCACATTTCGTCACATATATATATAAATAACAAAGGCCTCGAGAAGCTATATAAGCGTATCCACCAAGTACAGTCACTACCAAAAGTCCTACACGAGGCGAATAAAATTGAGGGACTTGAGAATCTGACGAACTGACAACAGCTAACGTTATATACATACATTTTTTGGAATAATTTTACGAGGGCTGTTTGAATGGAGGGTGGTGCAGGACTATTGTGAGTGACTGTACATACCAACCAACCAACCAAGTACGGCCAGGCCACCACTAGTTTTCTCTTTGCTCTCTATTAGCAAGTTGTTTGGGAAGAATCTGACCAGCACCAGCAAGAGTTTCTCCAGTCAGGCCCATCCCATCCCATCACCCCTATACGCACCCCTTCAACACAACTAAATATCATTACCTTTCATACATTTCCTCGTTTTTTAATATATCCAACGTGTGTATCTGAAGAGATTGGTGAAAAAATGTGAGAGTTATGCTGACTAGGGAGTCACAGTAGGTAAATATTTGCTTGTTTATACTAACGGGGTCAGAATGGCAGCCTATACCACCGGTTTAGTTTAAGGTATTGTATGTAGGTTACTGTGTGTGTGTATGTGTGTCAAGATCTCCTCAACAAAAACAACAACAATCTTATCCTTCTCCTCTAACTTATATACTTACGGAATCCCTGTTAATTTTCTCGTTAAGATGTTTGAGTTGTTCAATGCTCTTCTTTATAAGTGTGTCGCTGTGTTCTTCTGTTTCATTTTCTCCATGTTGTTGTTGTTTCTTGTCAATTTTTGGGGATGCTACTTTATTCTTTCTGTTCCTCACCCCAGCAGTAGCAGCATCCATGACGAGAGAGGACCACACGCACCAGCTCTTATGTCAAATGAATGATCTCCACCCCGACACACACACCTACCACTCAGAAAGACTAACACTGAATGGCACCACAACAACACACACAGGTAGAAATTATAGTTAAGTGTTGTCAGGTCTCTATGACGAAAATTCCCCAGTTTCAACATCAGAATTTCCCTTTTTACCTCAATTTCAACTTCAGAATTTCTCTTTTTACCTCAACTTCAATATCGGAATTTCCTTTTTGCCTCTACTTCACCAACAGAATTTCTTTTTTTTATCTCAATAATTACCTGTTTATTCTTGAAAATTGACGGTAATTTTTGGTATATTTTCCTCTGGTAAAAATTTCCTTGTTTACCCTCTACCATTATATAATTTACCCATAAAGACTTCAAAATTCCCTAAAATAGAGACATTTTCCTACACCTGGCAAAACTGGTAGACGATACTGACTGCCGCACTTGCCATCTATTGACGGATATCTCAACTAATATAAGGCCACATTTTGTATTTTCTTTTTATTTCTTAATCCAACGTATTTACATATAAGATGACTTGAACAGACTTCCAGTTACATAAATTAGTTTTTCTTTTTGTTGGAAAAAAAGCATGAACTCTTGAGGGAGATGAAGGGATATAAATATATAAAAAAAAGGCGCGCTATAACTTTTCATTGAACCCATCTTCTTTTATTATATACTACAGAAAACGGTGCTCTTAAAAGGAATACCTATATATTATCCTACACTACTATAGTATCTTTTAACATGTATTTTCTTGACGTTTGTAGCTTTATTAATGCAACAATTCTGATCTACTCATTCCTCTGTGCTGCCCGACAAGCATTTCATTCTAGCTATCATAGAGTGGTAGTCATATCGTCTCCTTATTTACCATAGGAAATAGATTAAATAGAATAATAATCATAAACAGAAAGTGACATTCAATACACCCACCAATCAATCACCTTCACACACGCAATGCAAATGGTTTAGCCTACACAGATATACAATTAACCATGTACAATACAGGAAACATACTCGTATATACCATGCAGGTCCTCACATACCATAAAATCTAAAACGTGATACGCCATGTTGATTGTATGAGTGTGAGTGCGTAGTGACATTCCAACGGGACGCCTCATGACTGTCATATGTTTGGTATCGATGCATGAATAGTGACGTCATGTAGGTGAGTCTTGGTCGGGGGTTTACCAGGCAGGGATATGATAGTCATGCACACAACTGTATCAATAGAACAACAGCATTATCAGTCTAAACTTAATTCTGCTGTTGCCACAATCACTTCGATCAGTTCATTCACACGGGACTGAGCTAGTGTATACATATTTTTGTAACTATATCATCTGGGCCCAGTAAGTAATTAAGACGAGTAGCCTACGTCAAACCACGAAATTCACACGGAAAAGAAAACATGATGAAAAATAGGGCCAATGAGTATCGCGTGTTGAAGGAATGTGAGGGGGAGTGAAGGTATAGTCGGCCCCAGGCAGTGTTGTCAATTTGGCGCTAAATTATACCAAATTCTAACCAATTAAATATATATATAAATTAGTTTTGAGTGTTCTTTTTGTAATATGTGTGTGTGTGTGTATGTGTGTGTGTGTGTCAGAGTTGACATTAAATACATCATAAGTATAGAACTATATAGTGAAATTACTTCGGTTTGTGCAGTGGTTATTATTACTATTATTATTATTATTTACCACATTTGTCTCTGCCTCAATATTTTACATGACACACAAACTATATACGACCTCATTGGGCTGTATGGCCTATATTCTCAACCCGGTAGACCGTATTTACGACATGAAACAAAATCAACTGAGAATTTATCCTCGTGATGCTTGGTTATCGTATTTCAAAGTAAATATTCAAGTCTGACATATTTTTTCTCATTCCTTCCCTTTATTCTTCAACTCTTCCCGTTTTCCTTTCAACCCTTCCCACTCTCTTTCTAACCTTCCCATTCTCTCGGCTAAGACTTTCCCATTCTCTTTTAAACCTTCCCATTCTCTTTCTAACCTTCCCATTTTCCTTTCAACCCTACCCATTCTCTCATCTAAAACCTTCCCATTCTCCCTCTGTCAAAGTGAAGGAGAATGGGAACAAGATGGACACAATTAAATTCCCCCCAAAATACCTATATATGCTTATCATCCAAATTATAACGAAACGAGACATTAATTAGTTTATATTATATGATATTTTGGTTTGCTTTCGTATTACACGGTCTTACGAGCTAAATCGCACGTGCACTACTCGTAATTAGCTAATAATAACACTGACAAATATTAATATGTCGATGACCTCTTAACCAATCACCGAGTCTCTCCAATATTCCTTTTTTTAGTTGTGTGTGTGTGTGTGTGTGTGTGTGTGTGTGTGTGTGTAAGCCAATCAGAGAGTGTTATATTTGGCATGTAGTATGATGTGACATGCCCCCTTCCCTCTCCCCGAACACTATGACTGGTTCCTCCTTTTTTTATGCCACGAAACATTGATCCCGTATTATTGATGTTGTCGTTTTCCTAATATCACTTTGAGAAATCATATATTTGTACATTAGTATATTTGTATATTAGTACATTTGTATATTAGTACATTTGTATATTAGATATTTGTACATATACACATCACGTCTTGACATAGGCATGATACATATTTGTTAACGATTAAGTACATTTTTACAGTGACTGATATATCGTAAGGAAAACATACAACTTTGGAAGATATCTAAGATGTAGCGGAATATTGATGTCTTTCTGAGTCAAGGGAAATGGCAACACTGCTTATAGGTTGCCTAGCTGGGGCTGGTGGTGGTGGTGGTGTGGTTGTGTGGTATAGTGGTGGTCGATGTTACCCTATCCAGACCCCCGCCACACACCGTGACACTAACACCCTAACTCCCTGTCTCTCTCTCTCTCTCTCTCTCTCTCTGTGTGTGCATGTGTACAGTACTCTCACCCTCAATTCCCATCGAAAATAATACTGTGTTAGTTTTCCTTTTCCATTAACGAAAACACAGCTATAATAACTCCTCCCTTCCGTTTACACCACCACACAGCCCATAGACATGTGACCCTCTCTGTTCTCTTTAATTCTTTCATAGCCACAACATTTATTCAACACTTAACACGTTCCTCGGTTGTTAAATTCTCTCACAGACTTGTCCCCCAACATTCGTAATAATTCCTTAATACACACAAACTATTCTAAGGTCTCCTCTAATACATAACCAACTGTTAACTAAGTGTACCTTCCCTCTGGCACTCAGTCATCAAGGCTTTAATATTCTTCACCAAACGTCCACCAGCTAACAACACAGTCATCGCTTTATCACTAACTATATTCGATACTTCACTCCTCACATAGTCTTATCTCCAACACACACACACACACACACATACACGCAACCTCAATTCCTTCTCTACCAACGGGACTGAGGCTCTTTGTGTATCTTCAGTGCCTCGATGTGATTCGTTCTACTGTACTGTTTGTTGTCCCTCCTTCCCTGCCATGCTTTTGGAACCAACGTAATACAAGGTATGTTTGTTTTGGGGTTCAGAGTTCAGCAGCTGTGGTGTTTTGTTTTACATTTTCATCGGTACTTCTCCATTATGTATACCCCTTGTTGTTTTGTTTTAACAGAATTAGACAAGCACATCTAGGAGGTATAGAGTAAACATACATGCAGTAAGTACAATATAACAAATGATACACATGTAGTTCAAAATATAATCATGAATCATAGGATAAATTATAGAGAAGACGGAACAGACGTTAATTGTTGTGTGTGTGTGAGGAACATGAATTCTTGTTGTGTACAGAAAAAGAACAAAATAACAATCACACAAAAAACCACGACGACGACAACAACTACAACGACGACGACGACGCTGTGGAGGAAACGAGTGTAAATATATTATGTGTTATTGATGTGTACAACCCTCCTACCTCCATCTATACATCCATCGCACACGCTCACTACGCTATATCTAGGAATGCTATAAAAATGTATGTTGTGAGTTTACGTAAGATGAATAGGAATTGTGGCATGTGTGTGTTAGGAAGTTCGTGGAAGTGTGTGGGTGCATGTGTGTGTGTGTGTGTGTGTGAGGAAGGTCGTGGAAGGGGTGTGTGTGTTTGTGTGTGTGTGTGTGTGAGGAAGGTAGTGGAAGGGGTGTGTGTGTGGGTGTGTGTGTGTGAAAGGTTGTGGGATGTGTATGTGTGTGTGTGTACGTGTGAGGAAAGTCTTGAGAGGGTGTATGTGTATATATATGTGTGTGTGTGTACGTGTGCGTGCATGCGTGTGAGGAAAGTCGGGTGTGTGTGTGTGTGTGTGTGTTGATATGGAATGTTAGCGTTGTCATAACTACTAACGTCCTTGCGACCTACCCGACTTGCTTACTTACTTACTTACTTACTTACTTACTTACTGGCTTTGATGTGCAATATATTCAATTCCCCTAAGCATACTTTCTGTAGGCTACCTTTCTCTCTTACACACACACACACACACATACACACACTCACACACGTACACACACACATTCCTTCCTCTTACTATATGTATATTCTGTATGTATTCACTTTATTATATACTGTATACCTCTCCGTGACACGATATATCATACACCGTCAAATTATCCATGTACAGTATACAGTTATCATACAGTCACTGGGTTTAAAGGGGTAATCTGCTTTTGTTACATTGGAGTGCCTTGATTCCTCCAAAGTATGCCAGGAAACAGAACCAGATGAACAAAAAGTGTAGTGTTCTGTTGCTTAGAATAGTTTGGAGGATTCAGTTGCTCCAGAATTACCAACACAAAACTTCCCCCTTAATTAAGTTGTTGTGTCGCGTCTTTGCCAACTTAAGGACCCTGTGATCGTGTATAAAAATTGGAGACTTCTGATTCCTCCTCACCAAGCCACGAAACAAACTCCTTCCATATGGACGGCGTTTCCTGGCAATGTTTGAAGGACTCCCTAAACTTCCAAGGGGGTCGGTAATATGTTGTCGTAAATGGAACGTGATGGATTTTTCTGAACGTTGTGATGTCGTCAAAATATTGGAGTTATATGAGTCCTTCGAATATAGTCACGAAACAAACACCACCACCTATATGGAAGGAGGTTGTTGTTTCGTGGTATAGTCAGGAGGAATCAGAAGACTCCAATTATTCTCATACACGATCACATACAGGGTCCTTAATGAAGAGACCCTGTGATCGTGTATGAAATCTGGTGGTGTTTGGCTTCTGATTCCTCCTGACTATACCACGAAACAACAACCTCCTTTAATGTTGCAGTTGTGTGTGTGTGTGTGTGTGTGTGTGTGTGTGTGTGTGTGTGTGTGTGTGTGTGTGTGTTTCGTGGCAATGTTTGAAGGACTACACAAACCTCTAATACTTTTCTGACTACATCAACATGGAATACCGTGTAGTTTTTCTCCTCTGAAACGGTCTACTGCATGTATAATATGTATGGCTGAGTAATGAATGTATATATATATGTATGTATGTATGTATGTATGTACGATGGTTTTTATTTATTTTTTTATTTTTTCATTTTGTAAGGTGCCTTTCTTCCGTTGCCATGGTGACCGAAACGACAATGTATAAATAAACTAAGCATATTTCCATGTTGTCTTCATGCCATGGTTATGAGTAGTAATTTAAGGCTAAAAAAATATCAGTAGTTCCCGAGCGAGAGATGAGAGTAAACATTCATTAATCACAAGTATATTATATACTGTGATTGCCAACCTCCTCTATCTCACACACACACACACACACACTAAAAGCTTCTATCGTATACTATTCTGCTAAATTGCTAACTATGTGTGCAAATATTAACCTAGTTCTACCCTCGATTGTTATAATATTTTAAGTCGACACCCTCTGGTCTGCTGATGACGTCAATGTAAACACTATAAGTAGCTGCTTCTGCTGCCTAGAATCTGGCGGGAACTGAGTCGATCACGAGAGCACGCGAGAAGGTCATACTGGGAATCAGAGAATGCAGGCAGACACCACATTTAGAGAGAGAGAGAGAGAGAGAGAGAGAGAGAGAGAGAGAGAGAGAGAGAGAGAGAGAGAGAGAGAGAGAGAGAGAGACATACTGTACATATAGAGAGAAAACTGAGTGGAGGGTATGTTGTATATGTGTGAGAGAGAGAGAGAGAGATAGAAAGCTGAGTGGAGGGTATGTTGTGAGAGAGTGAAGGGTATGTTGTTGAGAGAGAGAGAGAGAAAAAAATAAAGTGAGGTGGACACGAACCTGATTTCCGAGTTTGGACATTAACCTGGTTGAGTTGAGTTATGTGAGGCCTGGATGGACCTGACAAGACATGACCCTGTATATCTGCATCAACCAATAATTATACTGTGTGTCAAGGAGGGAAGGAAGGAGAGGGAGAGAAGGAGGGAGAGGAGAGGAGAAAAAAGGGAGGAGGAAAGGAGGGAGGGACATAAGGAAGGAGAGGGAAAGAAGGAGGGAGAGGAGAGGAGAAAAAAGGGAGGAGGACAGGAGGGAGGGACATAATGAAGGAGAGAGGAAAGGAAGGTAGGTAGGGTGGGAAGGAGAGATTGAAGGAAAGAGGGAGGAAGGTATATAGGGTAGGAAGGAGAGAGGGAGAGAAGGAAGGAAGGAGGGTAGGGTGCATGAGAGAGAAAGAGGGAAGGAAGGAGGGAAGAGAATACAGGGCAGCAATGGAGAGAAGGAATGAATGAATGAATGAATGAAAGAGGGAGAGAAAGGTAACAAAGGAGAGAAGAAGCCGAGGAAAGGAACAAAAGTAAAGTAAAGTATATGTGAGTGAGGGTAGGAATATTACAGACTTATATTACAGACTAAATTATATTATAGTTTAGAGGAATCATCAGTCGCCTTTCAAACCCTGTAACCACAAAACAATAATTTCCTACTTTTATAATTATAGTGAAGTATATAAATCTGTTTCCTGCTAGTGTGTAGTTTGGAGGAATCATTATCCCCACAATTCTCCAATAAACCTATATTATTATTTCTACCATACAGGTTAATTATACAAAACACAGGTATAATTTCTCTATAATTTTCGCGACGCAGTGGGACCTCCTTCTCTCTCAAACATTTTCTGCATAATTATTTTTTTTCCTAGACTGAGGGGAAGCTACATTTTATAATTATGCCACTCAAATAATCACGTTTGTAATTTATTTTGCGTTGACTGTCTCTCTTGGTATATATATTTTACGCTCGTTGAATTTTTTTTTTAATAATTGTGGAAGTTGTTATTTTGAGAAGTTATTTTTATAATAGTTGTGTTCCTTTTAAGTTTGGTCTTTTCAATGTATGTGATAAATATTTTTCCAATTAATCTTTCTCTCTCTCCTCCTCCTCCTCTTTTTCTTCCTTGTTTATCACCACCTCCTCCTCCTCCTCCTCTTCTTCTTCTTCTCCCTCCTCCCTTCTTTCTCCTCCCCCCCTTCTCCCCCCCCCCCTCCTCCTCCTCCTCTTCTTCTCCCCCCTTCTTTCTCCTTCTCCTCTTCCCCTTCCGTGTCCTCCTCCTCCTCTTCCCCTTCCTTATGTCTTTCACCTCCTCCTCCTCCTCCTCCTCTTTCCCTTCCTTGTCCTCCTCCTCCTCTTCCTCCTCCTCCTCCTCCTCCTTTTCTTCTCCCCTCCCCCTTCTTTCTCCTTCTCCTCCTTCACATTTAATACCCACCAAGGTCAGTGGCCAAGATAATATACGTTAGATATTGATTGATAAATAGAGGGATAATAGCCTTCATAATCCTTGTACTTATACTACCACACACACACACACACACACAAACACACTGTCACCCTCTTACCATACCTTCTCATACACACACAAAAAAAAAAAAAAAAAAAATGTCACCCCCTTACCATATACCTTCTACACACACATACATTATTTACACACACACACACACAGTCACCTTTTTACCATACCTTCTACACACACACACACACACACACAATCTGTCTTGCTTAACGACCATGCAAGAAGGGAGTCATACCAACCAGAGAGCCGAGGTGAACCCAACTCTCTTCACCCTGACCCAGTTGTGTTGTGATGGCCGCCAGGAACTGTTTTGAGACCCCGTTGGTGACACGCACAACACTCACGCAGGGGCTGTCACGTCAACACGGCCTATATGGGTCTGCGACAATACAACAATTAATATGACACACACACACACACATACCATACCACCAAATACGAGTATATTATATTTATTAGTACACACACACACACACACTATACTACTTCATACGAGTATATTATATTTATAAGCACACACACACACACACACACACACACTATACTACTACAAACGAGTATATTATATTTATAAGCACACACACACACACACACACAAAGGAACCAATTTTCGTAAACACTTTAGTTTCACATTCTCTTTTCAGACCAAATACCACATACATCTCGTAGTGAATTATTGAAGGATAGTCCATAAACTCTACGGGACTCCAATCCAACTTTCAACTACTGGGCCTCTCTTTGTTTTCCTTACTTAGGCTATTTATGTAAGATGATATTACTTGTTGAAGGGAAGCTCTTATACCCACCCCCCTCTATCTCTCTCTGTCTCGACGATTGTGGGAAGGAGGTAGATGACTCAAAGGTCTGTGTTCTGAATTATAGATGAAGTTTGTTCCCTTCTCCTATGTCTCCTTCTCCTCCTCCTCCTCCTTCAGTTGCTATTCCGAGGCAGTGTGTGTGTGTGTGTGTGTGTGTTCTCTTCTCCTCCTCCTCTTCTCTGCTCTTTCAGTTGCTATTCCAATCCAGTGTGTGTGTGTGTGTGTGTGTTCTCTTCTCCTCCTCCAGTTGCTATTCCGAGGCAGTGTGTGTGTGTGTTCTCTTCTCCTCCTCCAGTTGCTATTCCGAGGCAGTGTGTGTGTGTGTGTGTGTGTATTCTCTTCTCCTCTATCTCTTTCTCCTTCTCCTTCCGTTGCTAATCCGAGGCAGTGTGTGTGTGTGTGTGTGTGTGTATTCTCTTCTCCAGTTGCTATTCCGAGGCAGTGTATGTGTGTGTGTGTGTGTGTGCGTATTCTCTTCTCCTTCTCCTTCAGTTGCTATTCCGAGGCAGTATGTGTGTGTGTGGTAGTGTGAGTATTGACTATAATGACTCACCACAATACTATCCCTGTCTCATACACACATGATTGGGTCTATACAGATACTAATTGTTTTATTGGTTGTTAATACAGTAGGTGGTGTGTGAGTTGGAGAGTTTGTGATTCCTCCAAGTTTATGCTTCAAAACAGACTTAGCTACTACTATTAATACTATTACTACTACTACTACTACTTCTACTACTACTACTACTACTAGTACTACTACTACTACTACTACTACTAATTCTACTACTACTACGACTAATACTACTTCTACTACTATTACTTCTACTACTACTACTACTACAACTACTATTACTACTACTACTACTTGCTTCACCACCACTCTCTCACACCTCACCACTATCACGTACACTACCACCACCACCACCACCACCACCATCCATTCACCTCACCTTGAAAGTATGATATCGATTTCCATTAGCGTGGTTTGTGTCCTGAACTTACATCTTTTATGAGAAGGGAATATTTGCTCAAGGTCTAACTAAATCGACACAATGAAATAACGAGTCTAAACGAGAGAGTCAACCAGTCAGTCAGTCAGTCTGGGGTGTTGGAAAGTTTTGTACAGACATAACCAATAGTATTATATTTTCATCTCGTGTACTGGGAAAGGTGAGCTGGAAAACACAAATAAACAATAATAATAATAACAACAACAACAACACACACACACACAATTCGTGACTGCAAACAATGAGGTAACACACACACACACACACACATAAACACACACAATTCGTGACTGCGGACAGTGAGGTAACCCCCCCCCACACACACACACACGAATATAATGCTCACAGTTGTATCTATCTGTCTCGAAACTTGAAATAAATAAATAAATAAATAAATAAATAAGGAATCCAATAACAAGGTGTGAGGAACGTCGAGGTCATAATAAAAAAAAATTATTATGCACCATTACGTCTCAACTTGAAGGAATTTTTATTATTATTAGTGTGTGTGTGTGTGTGTGTGTGTGTGTGTTACTTCATTGTGTGCAGCCACGAACCTCTGTGTGTGTGTTGCCTCATTGTGTGCAACCAAGAACCTGTGTGTGTGTTTGTGTGCAGCCATGAACCTGTGTGTGTGTGTGTAGCCTAGAGAAATCACAGTAACCCTCCAATTAGTTTCTCATTTGGAAAGAAACAAGAAGATTATGTTTTTGTATGTGACCTAACCTAACCAAACATTATTAACCTAACCTGACCTAACCAAACCTGACCTAACCAAACCTAACCAAACATTATTAACCTAACTTAAACTGACCTGAACTAACCTAGCCAAACCAAACCTAGCTAACCTAACCTAACCTAATCAAACATACCTAAGCTGACCTAACCAAATGAATAACAATGACGTAGGAAGAAGAGCGTATTATGAAGGATACATGGAGTGGTTGTGGTATGTGTACTGTACCTCCTGTAACATAATGGTCCAGGGGTTCGATTACCATATTCATCACTGTCACTACCCAACAATTGCCCCTCTCCTCGTGTGTGTATTATTAGTCATACTACCACACCCACCTCTATTGTGTCTCTATATCTATTTTACCAGCAGTTTTTATGTCTATTTTTGGTAACATTTTTCTTAGCATTTACATTTTATTTTTATTTTTTTATTTTTTTTGGGGGGGGAAGAGGGCGAGTTAGTGTAATGCTATTAATTTTACAGAACTGTTTTGCATTTTATCAGATTGATTTCAAATTTTACCAACGTTTGGGTATTTACATGTGTACGGTAAATTATATTTCATTAGAACTCACATTTCAGTCCCTTCAATCCTTAATTAACATATAATTAAAATAATCGGGATCGTGCGAATTGTGGTGTTTAGAACAATTTTATAATTCGATGTGAACTTGTGAAGACAAAAAACAATAATAACAGAGTGTAAAATTTCCAAGAGGCACCGTAGCCAAGTTAGACTATCTGTGACTCCTACATTTACCTACTAATCGAAGTGGTGGGAATTTCTGTGACGTCTATCTTACTCACGCTCTCTTGTTGGTAAAGTGGAAGGCTATTGATTCCTCCTGACTATACTAGAAAGTAGACGCCCTCAATAGTACTCATAGGAGATCTGTTTCGTGGTATAGTTTGGAGAAATCGGCAGAGACCTTCCTATTCACCAACAAAAGAATCTCTGCTTAATAGTTAATACAGATACATAGCTTTAAATAATACGTAGATGACAGCAGCAGGAGTCTCACAGGTCCAGACACTGGTATTACGCTAATTTTGACGTATTGAATATTGCTGTCTTCTTCTATACACTAATTTTGACGTATTGAATATTGCTGTCGTCTTCTATACACTAATTTTGACGTATTGAATGTTGCTGTCGTCTTCTATACACTAATTTTGACGTATTGAATGTTGCTGTCGTCTTCTATACACTAATTTTGTCGTATTGCCTGTTGTTGACGTTCTCTTTACTTAATATTATTATTAATTTATATTCTCATTCTGCGATGCGATGCGATGCGATGTAATTCGGGGGAATTATCACCTTTCCAACGGTTTTCCCCTTATTATTTCTTCTTCTTTATTTTTTTTCACTTAGTTTTCAATTTGCATTCTAAGTTTTTCTCTTCTTTTCCAGAATTTGTAAATGGTATCTTTTGCCTTTTCTTGATTGTCGTCGTTCTCTAAACATGTCACTATGGCGGACTTTTAAAAGATATCGATGAACGCTTGTGTCTGTCTTATCTGTCGTAAATATCCAAATGTATTCATAAACTAATAATTTTCTTTTATTTCCTGCTGCTTGTTATCGCGGTCATTATGGAAGTAATTTTTCTGGTGGATCATTATGCGTGACAAGAGTCTAACACGACATATATGATAGAGTGGAGAAGCTAATATAGTAGGAATGCTCCCATTGTCGTTGTTCTCTAAACAAGCCGCAAATTACCCGACCTCACACAAGAAATGACTATGAAGGTCAATCTTTTCTTATCACGCAACTCCAGCATGATAACAGCAGCAGCATTACCATAATTACTTAGTTCCAGCATGCCAACGTACAGTAGGCTACACCGTGAATGAACGCTGCATATACAACGTTTTGTAAACACTGATGTATAGAAAAAATATATAATAAGGCAGGCAGAAAGAGAGAAATGTTTGTTCTAGAGTTATTGCAGTATAATGCAGTAGTTAAAATTACGTGCAATGATGGGTGCATGTGTAGTTAGCACTCCGTGCATGTCTCCGTGTGTATGTGTGCGTGTTCTCATTCCGAACAACTTAACAAGGCCTTTTGTCTTATTTAATAATAATTTAGTGTTATAATCTAATAGTTATAATGATGTACAGTCACGAAAACTAAACTTTTTTACTTCCTCTACTTCGATCAGTCTAATCAAGAGATATCGAGAGAAAAAATAAGAGAGATATTAAATAATACTTGTAACTGTACATTAGTGGGCGTGTTAGGTATACCGTTGGTGTGTGTGTGTGTGACTAATAACATAATCCATATCACTCATTTGCGGCTGTCCGTAGTAGCTACTGTAGTCATCGTCGTTGTCGTCATTGTTTATAGTCCAAGGGCATGGCGAGAGTGGTCGATACAGTGCTTCTTCTCTTTCTTTGGATCTTTCTCTTATACTCATCATGCAAAGGCTTCACGTGCAATGCTTATTATTATTATTATTATCATTGACCACGAACAATAATTTCCATTCGTTTTGCAACACTTTGGAATGTTTGAAATGGCCACAATTGCATAATGATGAGGAATTATTGTCTCTGTGTTGTTGGTTCATAGGATTTATAAGTTTACAACAATATATACAAAGATTCATCATTGGGATTCACGTTCTCAAATGGCTCATACGGTCTTTCATTCACTAGCAGAATTAAGCACTGCACACACATGCACTAAATCAACAACAAGTACAACCCGTATGTTGGACTGTTGGTGCTGTGTGACATTTTAACAAGTTATATAAATTTATAGTAACCTTTCCTTTGTTCCGGGAAAACATTGTTGCTACATGACTCATATTCTGATTTTATTGTTTATAAGAATGGGTGTTTTAAACTTTTTTATTTCACTTGACGTGCAGACTACAGCAGATTAAGGTGTTTCTAGGCCGCCTTACGAACTTATACATGAATGTAAAGTATGTAAACTATTTGTAAACGTGATATAATTATGCTTACAGGATTGGTGGTGGTGGTGGCCGAGGCATGCAAACCTGTGTAAATAAATGAAGTCTTTTACGGACTTTTTCTTCTGCTGGTGACAAAACTGACGGATATGTCCACTGTCCATTTTCTATAGTTCTGATGAGGTGAGTTATAATCATTGACTTCTTTTCCTACCCTGTTACATCTATGTTATAATGGCGTACTTTCCAGCGTAGAGATGAAGGCCTCTGTACTCTGTTGTCTGTATATATATAAAACAATTCTTTGAGAGAAATCATTGTCCCTGGCTTGCTCTATCCCATGCTGCTGTAACGTAATACATTTCATATATTGCTCGAATACAGCATTACCCAAACATGGATATTATTGTATTGTATTGTATTGGTGGCATTAACAGAGTTATATTTGTACTCTAACTTGTTTTTTTAACTTTACAGAATATATGTGCCACTAATGTTTACAAGATGGACCAAGCATCAGAGCTGATAAAACTCTCCTCGAGTGATTCCATATACGGGACACTTTCAAACTTTGATATAGAGAAAAAGATTGGTAAGGGTCAGTTCAGTGTGGTATATAAAGCAAGATGCAAGGTAGACCAGGAAGTGGTTGCCTTGAAAAAGGTTCAGATATTCGAGATGATGGATTCAAAAGCACGGTTAGACTGTATGAAGGAAATAAATTTGCTTCAGGTAAGTGTAAAAAAAAAATTGTATAGTACTTTGATACTCAAAGTGCTTAGTTGAAATACAGACTTCATGATATTAATGAATCATGTGCTATACCAGTATACTTTAATTTATTCATAATGTTGCCATCCTTCACTCATTTCATGCAATGGAGAAATATCGTAAAAAATAAAGTGGAGAACCATGATTACAAGTCCAGTTGATCATTATGTCTGTTTCCTTGAACAGAAACTCAACCATTCTAACATCATCCAGTACTTGGCTTCATTCATAGAAGACAATGAACTCAACATTGTATTGGAGTTGGCTGATGCTGGTGACTTGTCTCGTATGATTAGACACTTCAGGAAGCAACAGCGATTGATTCCTGAGAAGACCATATGGAAATACTTTGTTCAGCTTTGCTCAGCCTTGGACCACATGCATGGCGAGAGAATTATGCATAGAGGTAGGTATGGGAATGTGATTGCAAGTTTCTTTTTCATCAATGCCCTTTTTCAAATAAAAACATGTATACTGTACATTCATGGTCTGTTATACTTAATTCAATGAGGGACTGGGTGTAAAATGAAATGGTGGATGTCAATATTTATTAGTATATTATCAAGGGTTTACTGTACTCATAAATTAATGTAAACCATTCTGTTTGCAGACATCAAGCCAGCCAACGTGTTCATTACAGCGAAGGGAGTGGTCAAGTTGGGTGACCTCGGACTGGGACGTTTCTTCAGCTCCAAGACCACTGCAGCACACTCCCTGGTGGGCACACCATACTACATGAGTCCAGAGAGAATACACGAACACGGATACAACTTCAAGAGTGATATTTGGTCACTGGGTTGTTTACTGTATGAAGTAAGTGTGTTGCTCTGCTCACTTGGCTGTATATAAGGATATTTAATTCTGTAATGTAAAAACTAGTACCGTTATAAGCCATACAGTGCATCATTTACCGCAACATTGCAGGCAATACCTCACTTTCCTCTCTCTGAAGTCGTGACGTGTTTGTATGTGCAGCAGTTGACCTGGGCCATGACAGCGGGCTTGATTAAACCTATGTCCAGTGTCTGAACATATTAAAAAAAAAAAAAAAAAAAAACGGTAACTGTACTGTAGGGGACTATGAAAAAATATAATCAATAATTAATTCTGAATCTGTATCTGTATATTTTCAGATGGCAGCTTTGCAGAGTCCATTTTATGGGGATAAGATGAACTTATACTCATTATGTAAAAAAATTGAATCTTGTGATTATCCTCCCCTTCCATCTGACCACTATTCATCTCAGGTTGGTATGAGTAATTAGACAATAATTAGTGGCATGCATGTTACCAGACTAGGATATATATGAGCAGCTTTTTCATTTGACTTGACCTACAAATTGCACAATTAATTATCTAAGTTAAGTGCATTTTATATTCAAGAGATTTATAATTCTTATTTTGACAAATGGTATTGTTCTTCAGCTGCGAACATTGGTTGATAATTGTATCAACCCTGAACCAGACAAGCGGCCAGATATTACCCATGTGCATGGAGTGGCTAAAGAGATGCACAGCCATTCACAGTCACCAAGTTCATGCGGCTCGGCCATGTCTGCTGCACGTATAGCAAATGCCGAGGAAAGGAGTGTTGACGAGAATAGACGTAGTTTAGAACAAATCAAACTCCGGGACTAGCAGCGTGCCAACTGGCGTAGGTATTCAAGGTCTGATGAAAAGAACACTCCTAATGCCCAGAATGCATGGAATGAATCTCCATCCTCTGCCAGGTCCAATGAGTCTAATAAAGGGAATGGCAGTACAGACAGAGTAATTGGAACATCAAAGAGTCCCACCGGCCCTGATGTTTGGGCTCGGGACCCCAGAGCTCCTCCACCGTCTGACTCACTGGACAGTAACGGTGTCGCTCGCAGTCGAAGTTGGAGGAGGAGTTCCAGTTCTAACGATGGAGGTGGTCAACAGCGGCCGCCGGTACGCACCAGAATCCCCGGCAGCTCCCGTGATGACATGTCACTCATGTCAATATCAAATGGGAGTGACATGAAGAACTCAAGGGATGTCTTGGTCACTCCACCTCAGGGGGCCGGCTTGTATCCACCCAGGAATAGATACAATGTGAGACTTCCACCTCTTGGTAAAAAATTTTAAGAAAATTTGGTAATGATAATATAAGCCAAACCACTATTTACACTACTTATATGAATACAGTGTATATATATATATATTTGTGTACCAGTACCCTAAGCATAATATCATGTATTGTGTATAATGACGATTACATTTTGTAGTTATTTAGTGGTTTGGCTATGACCATGCATACCTTACGCCAGTTGGAGAGTTAGTAAAATGACTGAATCATGCCTTACTATTGATCATGGCATGTTATACTTATATTTCTTACAGTATATAAAGAATTTAATTTTGTTGTTCTCATGTGTATGTGATAAGTGTACTATACAGAAAATATACCATATAATTAAATAGTGCTGTATCGCAATTGTCATACAGTATGTTATACATACAGTAGCAAACTTTCCCTAGTTCTGTGATAAAAGATTACCATAATAAGAGCTTTTATGATAAGTAATGTATACTGTAAATACTTTATAGGAATAGTTCTTTCAAATTACAGTACAGTTTCTTCAGTAAATATAAAATTATTACTGTAGTCAACAAATTGTCCATATTAACTTACATAGGTTTTGAAATGTTTTACATTTTTTGGTGACTGTTTTCATTAAGGTAGATGGTAAATTAGTTGGTGATGGGGCTCATATTTTTAAATAATAAACTTATTGAACTTAAAGTAGTGTATGTAGTCGCAGTCAATAATCATCATCCACATATGGGTATCTCAAGCAATTTACTGTCTATTGAGTTCACGTTCACATATGATGATATTGTTTTAAGTAGTGTGTAGTAAATTAAAAGATGGTACTTAACCTATTTATTGGAAAGTTTATAAGATCATGAACAGAGGGAAGCAGTCAAACTCCTACGTGAGTTACCCCTATATGGATGATTATATATGACCACAACTGTACAGTAATTTAAAGGAATAGATTTTGTATGTATCATAGTTATGGCAGTACAGTGCAATACAAGAAATTATGAATTTAAGTCATGCTGCTGTATTGGCACTGTATTCCCACTTCTCACATGTAATAAAATATTCTTGATGGACTACATTATGTCATGTACTGTACTGTACTTATTATAAACATTCAGGATTATTCCTCAAACAGTACAGTAAATGTACAGCAATGAAAATTAATAGAGGTCACACTACTGTATGGTGGGGACATTGTCAGGACACAAAACTATTTTCAACTAATTTATTTGTGCACTAAATAAAACATATACATTAAAGAATAACAAAAAACTAAGGCAAACTTTAACTATTATTACAAAAACAAAAATACCAGGACTCCTCACACTGTAAAATCAGACAAAACAGTTTCATGCCTTTCAATTACCAAGATAGATATTTTTGTTCAGTTTTGACGAGTACAGTCATAAAAATGATCGACCACCTTGGCACTTATACAGTCGCCAACCATAGCGAAGCCCCTCGCCTTGAGGTACACTGAACCAAATGTACAAGATTTTGTTTATTTTAAAACCAACTCTGCCTCCTCTCAGCCACTGCCTTCCTCTTATCCTCACAATGAAGCAGTGGCTGCAGGTTTCGTATGGGTCAAGGAAAGGGTTGTTGTTATTGTCGGGGACTGTCCCACTAATAAACATTATAGAATATGGAAGAGGAAGAAAGAAGACCACACCAGGCCTAAAAGACCCTGTAGTAGAAAGGTGGGACAGCAAGCACAGAAGGAAAGGAGGGACAGTTCATTATTTCTAGCTTACCCAAAATGGTCGAAATGGAGTCATGCAAGCTGGACTCTTTTTGCAATGACTTACTGTTGTGTGGAAAGAGAGAAAGGAGAAATTTGACTAAAACCTACTGTATAAAGAATTGCCCACAAACTAAATGGGTGGAGGAAAATAGCTTATAAAAAAGTATTTCCATACAGTGAAAAACAAATACTGTACCCAAACAGACACTAAAGATGGAGTGACTTACTGCACTGGGTACATATAATATAACAACAAAAGGTCCATAAAATAAATGTGTGTGTTAGTACAGCATGATGAAGCTCTGAACAAATATGGATAAAATAGTCTATACTTCATCCATCCTGGATTGCTAGATATCATGGACCGAAATAATCATGTTATGTAAAAGATAAAAATAATGCATGCAATTTCACATCCAATACCACCATAACTTAAGACCTTGTAATATAAAAATATCTATACAAATATGGCAAGAACTGTTTCCCACTTCAGTTATTATCAATGACAAAAGTAAACTGATGTTGTCTTTGCAATATTTACAGTGTGACTCATACATCGTTTACTTTGCTCTTCCTGATGTTACCCTGAAATAATAGAGGTGATAATGGACACATTTCTCTTTCAACAACTCTACAGAGAACTGTTTGACTTACTATTTTTCTTAGCCAAGAGTTGGGTTTTACTAAATGCAGATGTGAAACTTCCCATAAACCTACAATCATACAAATCTGGCAGAAATGTTTTACTCGTATTACAACACAGAATTGGCTATAATTTTCCATAAATATTTGGGACTGTACTCAATGAGGTCACGCTCTGCACAAGTGACAAACCAAACAAGTTCAAAGTAACGTTGTGGGAAAAATATACAGCCCAATATGACTTGTATTCCCATCACCAGGCCTCATGCTGCACCACATTCAAGTACATTATTTGAATTTGTTTGACAACAAAATAATTCAGTAAAATCTTAAAGTTATTCTGTATAAGGGCAGTACTGTACTGCATTTAAATTTTGACTATTACAATATTAACATTCAAAGTGTACTATATTGTACTGTATTGTACTAGTCCACCTTTAAAACATGAACAAGTACTGTACATATGTAAAGAATGTCACTTATGATGTACTGTAACTGTTCTTGATATTATCTACATAAATATCATATTAACTTGCTAAGGAATGCCTGACTTGTGTACATATGTATAATAGATGTTTAACAATGAGCTTAATTAACCGGACGAAGAGCAGTGTTACAGGTACTGATTGACTCAATATTTACACTGCAGTTGCAGTGTCATTTATTTCAGTTACCTTAGCAATCTCTGAATGTGTATGCCACATTCTAGTTTTGCATACTACTGTACCTACCTAGTTCATCCATGCCATGTAGCTCAGTGAGGTTACATGAAACTATTAACTCTCCCTATAGAATTTGTGACCACTAATGCGTCTCAAAGTTAGTTCCACATGACTGTGTTAAAATGTTGCTGCAATTGTTGTGTGCATAAGAGTCTGTGGAGTCTATCCATTGTCTGACACAAGGGTTGGGATTTAAGAACTTTGTACCATCTGATAATGAAGTCTGTAACACTGTTTTTATATTTTTCACAAGCCTTTTCAATACTAAACTTAAATGTTAAACTCTCAACTTCATAAATTATTCATAACAAGCATTTTCAATTCAGTGCCTCAGGTACAATGCATATAAATATAGATTTAATATGTAGAGAAAGAAACCTGAAGAACCACAAGCAATGCTTCAACAACATTACCCAGTTACATAAACTTTAATCATCAAACTGTACTTCTTGTTCATTTCACAGGTGAGGACATTGAGCGGGTTTCATGCCAATCCTCATCCTCCACAACATCGGAGAAAAAAAGGTACAAAATAACAATTCCAACTTGAATATCAAATGTCCCAAGATAAGCCAACTCAGGAAAAAACTTTATGGAACATGTGTATTATTCTGCAAGTATAACTGCATCCTGTTGTTATCTCCTTCCAGCTTAAGTGTTTTGTATAATTTGTAGTAATCCAGAATGAAACTATCGTAAAACATATACTGTATATAGTTAGTCTACAATTAGTAATCAAGTAACCTTTTTAAAATGAACATATGAATTATATTGTGGTGCTGAAGATTAAAAATTAAATAATAAATCAAAAGTACAGTATGTACCTCAAACACTTCTCATACTGAGCCACTTACTAATAGAATAGTTTGTTTTTATGTATAGAAGTAATTAATTCCATATGTATACCAATAACAACACTGAAGGTAAAAACTCTAGCACACATACAGTATATATTACAGAATAAGAATATCACAATTTACAAAGATCGCTAACTTCACCTAAGTATCTATAGTGGAGTTATCTCAAGCTGGTGTTGTAAAGATCCACAGTGGATATCTGTCTAGGGTAGTTAAGAATTGATTGAAAGAGATTTGGTTAAAGTCTCCTAGGCATGGGCCATCATAAGGCTGGAGGTAGGATACTGACATTTTAACATGTAGAGAGAGGAGAAAAAGAGGAGGGATAGCAAGTACAAAGGAAAACAACACCAAACTCCATCTGGTATAGCCTAATGTGAGTTGTTATCACAGCTCTTCATCCAGAAGGTCAGGAGTCTTGTATCAGCCAGTCAGATGTTACCTAATGATAATGGCTGTGGATAAATACAGAACTACCAGCTACAGAAAAGCTGACTATAGTAAATGAAGGATTATTGTGTGAGTCGAGAGAGGAAAGGACCAGATACACACACACACACACACATGCCAATTTAACAGTTTTCCTTCAACCAATATTGTAAATTTCTGACGTACGTGTGATTGTTATCAGGAAATGAGAATGTATGGTGATGCTATTAACTCACATCAAACATCACCATCAATTCTTACACTCCGAAACATACTCACAAATGTCGGTAACTTGCAACACTGACTATAGAAATACCAATGAGCTGGCAAACACACACATCCACATTTTTATGGTGGAAGGTCCCCGAGCAGTCCTTGTTGTGGGAGCTGGGCGCGAACCAATGCATTCTCATTCTTGAGAGCAGCGTTCTCATTCTTCAGGACTTCCACCTCCTGCTTCAACAACTCAAAATCCATCTCTCGTCTCTGTGATTCCTTGAGTCTTTCTATCAGCTGCTCATTATGCTGCTTAAGTTCAGTGATGTAGTCACAGGCTTTGGCCAAAATGCCTCCTTTGCTCTGGGAAGAAAACTAGTAATCATTAATGCATTAGTATTATATCGAAGACTCAACCAATCAATCAATATCAGTAGTGATGCCTCTCTCTATTCTGGGAACTCCCCAACAATTGGTGTGCATGATAGAATCAAAAGACAAATAAAGACTTTAGTGCTTTTGTTTTCAATAACAATGTTCAGTGGAAAAGCGTTTTCTTATTAAGCAATAAATTGGCTACTATACATTACGGTGATGCTCTACTACACTTATATCACCTTAAATAATAAAATTACTACATGAAATAATGTTAATGAATACATTATACTGAAAGGTAAATTTGTTTCAATTTCTGGCATTTATTTTGGTTTCCTTTCATGATCAAGTGGGAACTATTGCAAGAGAAAAAACGTCTAAAATGTTATACTATTGCACAACCTGTTGGGTAACTCCTTAAATGAATTAAGGTATAGTACTTTCAATATTGACTAATAATGATTGAATTTATTGTTTGTAATTGTAATATATGCAAGTTAGATATAAATGGTAATATTTTTCAGTCATCCTACACTTTGTTCAATAAACACCAGGTTTATTCACTCAGTACAGGATCAATAATTTTTCACCTTCAGGCCCAGTATTCAATATTAAAATTTGTGGAGGATTCCTC
Source organism: Petrolisthes manimaculis (assembly GCA_034508575.1). NCBI lineage: Eukaryota > Metazoa > Arthropoda > Malacostraca > Decapoda > Porcellanidae > Petrolisthes > Petrolisthes manimaculis. The sequence continues at coordinate 113,134 of JAWZYT010001276.1, read as the reverse complement.
TTAAAAGAGCATGCAAATTTTAATCACAAGAAGACTAAAAAACTCAAGCATGAAATATATAACATGTAATGGTTATTTTTTAATTAATTAGTCAATCTCACCTGTGAGTTCTTGGAGTGTGCCTCAGGACAGTCAGGTATAATCTTGGCCAGTCGACAAATCCAAGTGTTAATTTTGTCTCGTCTCCGGCGTTCTACCTCATTGTGGGTGACTCGTCGCTTCTCCTCCCTGGTGGTGCCCACTACTCTGGGATTCAGGGTGCTCTCACTCGCACGCGGCGTTAAATTCCGTAGAGAAGAGTTGGTCAAGACATCGCTGATTACGTAGAACTGACCTGGTCAAAAAGACACACAATCCATTGACTCCAGTAATAATATGAATGATTCAGTGCAATACTAGGGGCAACTGTAACAGTACATATTTCAAACACATACACTCTAATTTTGTGAATAAAACAATAAGGGATAAGAAAGTTTGACAATACTAAATGATGGTATATACAGTACAGGAGTGAAGGCCACTTTTTATTAGCTTAAATAAGTTATTGCAGGGTTTCAATCTGTTTCAGTCACATAACAGTATTGCACTGTATGTAATAACAATGACAGGCGATGAAGGTCATTTCAGGTACCTGTAGTCAATAAGGGTTAGCATCTGCAATATAACCTTCATAACTGTTTTGGTTACATGTTTAGATATCGGTAGTGATAAAGTTTGTCACGTACTCTATGATAGTTTTGTAGGATTTGACTCACCTCCAGACACTACAACGGCACTGTTGGTATCACTGGGTACGTCCCCTGAGGTGATGAGAGCCAGTCTGGTCTCAGCTGACTCTGTGGGGGAACCATTGGCCGGTGGTGTGGTGGTGATGAGACTGGGGACGGAACCAGGTACATTACCTTGAGGTAGACCGTCCACCGTACCATCGGGGCTGAACTGCACTACGCGGTAAGCCAGAGTATTGCCTGCAACACCAACGTTAACCCATCACATTTACAGCAAACCCTCGCTAACTCAGAGCAATTGGGGAAGACCCTTATCGAGTTATATGAAGATCAGATATCAGAGGGCTTAAATTTAATGTGTACAACTGGCTGCATGTACACTCGCCCTCAAAACTACATCTGCTTTCACTCATATCCTGGTTCCCATACAGAGCCGCACACACAAATACTATACATGTACATGACAATTGCACAAGGAAGGATATAATACTGCAGAAATATATCTAATAATGTATATTATATTAACATTAAATAAGGTACACGTATTATGGTGTGGTGGTAGGTGAGGAAGTGTGGGAATCGGAGCTGGTATTAGTCAGTTTATCAGTCATGGCGTACTTAGCGCCATACAGACACATTCTTCACGTGATTTTTTTGCTTACTTCTTGTACAGTAATCTCCTTTCAATGGGGCTGAAGAGAGAGCTTTCAAGTAATATTAGTAGCAATGCAAAGAGAGACAATCCCATTATGTGAAACAGTCGTCATTGTTAAAAGGAGAAAAGGCGGCAAAAAATGACCATGTTTTAGGGTTGATCCAAACAACTGTAGCCACCATAGTTAAAGACAAAGAGAGCATCTTATCTCATGTTAAAGATGCATATCCTATGCAGTCAATGTCGAACACACTGACAGCATCCAAGTTATCCAATATCTGGTTTATATGTACTGTATCCAACTTAGAGAGGATTTACTGTACATCAATGTAACTGTTCCAATAATATGCATATTTCCTCACCTGTATTTGTAAAGCTAATGGCATCAAAAAAGGCTCACCCTGATAATGTATACTGTATTACTGGTACATATATTCTTTTTAAGTACAGTATGCTACCTTGAAAAATATATATACAGTATGTATATATATTAATACAGTATTGTAATTGCAAATAATTCCTGTATTATAATATACAGCTTTAGTAACTATTTATCACATGAAACACTTTTATAAACAGTAGTGTATAACTATGGCTGTTCTGCCCAGGGGGGGCTGACTTTATTTTCTTTGGTAGCCCAGGCATATTGGGCCAGCCCCTTCTTTACTTTTATTTGTTTGTTTTTTCACTGCGACCAGAGTGTACCAGGAGTCTGTGAGGAATGAGGCCATTTTGCCCCGGGAGAACGTCAACAACAACAATAGACGTACTTGCTTTGGCAGTAAATCTATCTAGTAATAAGTACAATATCACTAACCTGAGTTTTCTGTGTCTGTACGAAGTGTGAAGCTTGGAGTGAGTATTGGTGATGCTGAGTCTCGTACACTGGTGTGATCCAAAGCCAAACGCTGAGCCAATGATACCTTGTCGTCCTCACACTCACCCTCTTTGTCACCACTGCTGTGATGACAAGTAACAACAAACGTCACAATAAATACATTAGACACTTTATTTATATACTCACCTTTTGATGTGGTCTATAGATTTAGGGTACCGGTATTATAAGGGCACTTGTCCATAATCACTACCATCAATTCTTTTCTCTCAATTTCATTTCTTAGTACATACGTCATTTCCTCATAGGTTATTTCTGTCACAAATGCATATCTTTAATGCAACTACCCTTAATTGATTCAATTTCTTCTTTACAGTGGCCATATCCGGTCAACCGTGATGTTTCCATCCCAGTGCCTGTGTATTAATGTGTGCTGACAGCCAATTAGTGTGCTTGATTAATGTACCCCAATTTCAAATTCATTACAATGGCTTCCCTTTGTACCGAGATTCTGTCTGTACCCGAACGTTTTCTTCAGCACTATTTTGAGAATAACAAAGCCAGTTTAGACTTTTTACATGGCCAAGGAGTGTTACAGACGTCAGTGAACTGTCCCACATGTAATAAGGCCTGTATTTATCAACAGGACAATCTTCTCTCGACCATTTTCAAATAAAATGGTACCGGTACGTATAATACCAATTCAAGATTATTTATATCTAGGTCCCAGTAGATTACCACAGTCCTGATTAGGTTAGGTCTGTACTATTCTGTATTTCAATTCTGGCAGAAATGATTGTTTTTGAAGATTGGGTGGGGGGGAGAGGGGGTGATATCTCCAAAAATAGTCATTTGCCATGGATTTGAACAACAGATTAATTAAAATCACTGCATTTTGAAAACTTCAAGTTGAAAAGACAATTATGGCCAAGTGCCCGTACATTACCAAATTTAGGATGGAATTATTACTACAATATTATGGTATTTCTGCATGACCAACATTAAGTATTATTTTTACATTACGGGAACTCTCATAACTATAACCAATGTGAAGAAAATATCAACTACCATGCATTAATTTTAGCCAGGTTTCATTTTCAATAATAATATTTACACACACACACACACCAACACTAATATAATTATACCAAATTGAGTGAAACACTAAGTAGAACACTAATGATGATTATACTAAATGTCACCTGCTGAATATTTTACAGCTGAAGGGGGGGAGGGGGTGTTGATTGGGTATACCTTTGATTGTATATGTACGTACAAACACAAACAAAAAAAACATATACAAACACTAACATACAAACAAACATACACACAGAAAACAAACAAACGAACACACACACACTTACACATACACACACACAAACACAAACACACACCTTGGCACCTCTCCACCCTAGGGTACCAAACACCTTCCTTATTACCACTTTCTTCATTACATTCCCCTGGGCCCCACATACCTGTTCTCAAGGGGGTCTATCATCTCCATGGGGGTTTGTGGAGTTTTGTGGGTGGCGGGCGAGGGTTTGTTTGGTCACGGGATCAGCGGGGAGGTCATGTGATGTGATGAAAACCCGCTGCCGTCACACTATACACATCATACACGGTTACCAATGTCTCTCTCACCTTCACAGTTATAGCCCAAATAATAGCCATTCTTATAATTTTTATAGCCCAACAACAGATTAGGGAAAAGTTTATAATAAATTGATTTTATGGTTATTTGTTAATCTTTAATTGATGAAGGGAATAATTGACATTAGGTGATTTTGAAGCTTGTATATTAAGTCTATAACTGCATAGCTTCTATAAATCTAATTATATTCCTTTGAACCAATATATTTTTAAATGATTAAATTTGTACATATATATAAAATTGTCTGTGGGTTGATCAGCATGCTCTAGCAATTTTTGTTTTATGTCTTTACAAAACATGCTCTTCACTCTATTCCATCATCAATGAGTATCGAAGAAAAAGTAATAATAAGTGTTATATAATAATAAGTCTCTTGTGCTTTTGTATGGTGACCTAAGGCATGATGAAATGAGATTATTACTACTTTATACGCAATTAGAAACATACAAAGTTATTCCTAACAGTCACAAATGTAAATAAAATGTTATTAACCCAGTTCCAAACTCCAACAGCTGTTCATTTATAAGTAGCCCAACTTAGCGGGCAAACCGTGACGTTGGCTACCTTGTGATAAATACTTCCGGAAACGACCACAACATTTCACTCTCCTTTTTATCACTCTTTTCTTTATCTTACACTCTAGTGCCTACCACATTTGTAACATTAACTACATAAGGCTGCCTATAAGTAATATCATATAGTAATACAAATGAGAGAGAAGCATAAATATTGAAAACAAGTTTTCCGATATTGTCAACAATGGAGCATCCTGAATTTGGTAGTGTCCTCAGCCTCTTGCAAATTATCATATTACATCATGACGAGATATATACAATTTTGTTTGTCATTTTTAGTAACATGTAAAATTACCGACACATATGATGAAAACTAATAAATATGTATTGAAGATGTGCGGTAGAAATATGGAATTAAAATATTTTAGCAGATAACATTCCTCAATGAATATTATCATGCATTTCAAAGAAAATTTATATGATTTAGGAGTAACTATTATAGTACAAATAATTATACACATATTTTTCTATCTCTTGTCAGATCATTACGAATAGGCAAAAGAATTACTATGAAAAGAATAATAAATACGTTATATGTATTCTGTAAGCCATGATATAGTACCTGTATCACATTATAAGTTCCGTTAAAATATTATCTTGATCAACAATAACAACACAAACACACATAAATACACACAAGGATTGAGAAGACGACGAGGAAGGTTTACGCACAGTGTCTTCTTGCCCACCTTATTAGAGATTGTATAATCTGTATTGGAGTATAAATTGACCAAAGAAATACGTAATTGTGGCTTCCTCCGTCATGTCATTTGTTACAGGTATACTTGTGGGTAATTAAGAGCTAGTAAACTAGGTGTAATAATTAATGTATGAGTATAATAAGATGTAATTAAAAGTTAGTAAGTGAGGTAATATTCAAGCATTTGTCCATAATGTCTTTTCGACTCTTGATATTCATAATGCAATGTTTTATAGTGTGTTATTGACGAATATGTTGTTCACATCCGTCGCAAATTAATGTATTTAGAGAGAAACCCCACCTCTCCCAAAAACCTCTGAACGCTCTAATTTTCGCCAGATATGGATTACCGATTCGTCAGAAAAACACTATAATGCATTAGATAGAAGGTAAATTTTTACAAGTTGCCACAACAGGATTTCACTGGAAAAAAAATATATTTCCTAGAAGGATTTAGTGTGACCACCGGGACCTAACTGGGGCAGACTATTGGTGGCTAACTTTAGCAGTCTATCGGAACGATGTAAACACTCGGTGGTCATCTTGAATTGTTATTATGGTGGTCAATACAGGCCTTATTACATATGGGGCAGTTCATTAATGTCGGTTATACTCCATGGACACATTAAGAGTCTAAACTGGCATAGTTATTTTCAAAACCGCACTGAAGAATACGTTCGTGGACAGACGAACACTCAGTACAAAGGGAAGCCATTGTAAACAAGCACATTGATTGGCTGTTAAAATTGAGGTGCATTAATCAAGCACACTGATTGTATGTACACACTAATGTGGCCACTTTACACAATGCGGATTAATGAAAATTTATTCATTTAAAGGTAGTTGTATTATGACGGAAATAACCGATGAGGAAATTATGTACATGTATTATGAAATGTATCTAACAGAACAGAATTGATGATAGTGATTATGGATAAACGGTTGAATAATACTGTAATAATTAATGTATGAGTAGAATAAAATTTAATTAAATGATATTAAACAAGGTGTAATAATTAGTGTCTTACCATCTTCTTCCCAGACATACAGTTAATGATGCATGGGTTTGGTGACTGTCGAAGGCCGTTACCAGAGACAGCAGCAGTCATTGAATCCATCGTACACCAACAAATGACGCTTTTCCTTCATTTGGTAAGTAGCAGAAACAGAGAAATATAATAATAGTGATTTATCAAGATTTTTTCACGTGCGGTATATGATTACTCTGCATGAATTGAAATTAAAACTGTCTGGTTCTGTCAATTATTATAACCCAAACATTTTATTATTATTATTGAAAAAAGTCAGGATCGATTTAGACAGACAGATTTTTATTACCATAATTTTTATTTAAGTTTTTTATTTATTTATATGTTACCGGTACTGCAGGCAACAGAAGCTGCTGAATTGAGAGGTATGAAGATCGTTGGTCCTGAAGATGTGTTGTTTGTGATGCGTCGAGATCCACTCAAGTTACAGCGTCTGATCCACTACATGGGTGAGGACACGACCAGATTCTAACTTTTACTTTGGCAGTTGTTGTTGTTGAAGTTCCTCAAGCTGTCTGGCCGAGTAGAAAATCACACTTGATATTTCCTGTGCAAAATGCAGTACAATATTTTTCTTTATTTAAGGGGAGAATCTCTTGTTGGTGAATTGGAAGGTCTTTGATTCTTCAAGCATTGGATCTTTTATCTGTAGAAACTTTTGTGTTTACCGCCCCTCCTCTCCATCACCTTCCTCAGGCGCTATATGACCTCACTGTTGCGGCCCCTAATATCAATCAATCTATGTTTTCTTTACCCACAGGTGTACGTGATCTTTACCAGCGAAATCGGGCCAGTACCTCAGGGTCTTCTTCCAGTGACATACAGGACTTATCAAGTGAAGGTGGAGGGGAAGTGTCACGCAAGAAGCTTTGTATAAACTTTCTGCAGTCAATTGATCAGACAGGACAATATGAACCTCTTTATTCCTCATCTCTCTATGACCCCATCAAAGCTGAGAGAGCCTTTAGATTAGATGCAATGACACAGGTAAACATTAATTGAGGAACAGTTGGAAAGTACACTAGTTATTATTTTATGCAAATTAGTCCAGACAGAGGGTAAATGTACAGTACTTACTTGTTGAGTGATGATAATTGGAGCACTGTATTGTACTGTACCTGCTTTTGGAATTTAAAGGGAGATTCTCTTATTGGTGAATTGGAAAGTCTCTGATTCCACCAAACTATGACAGGAAACACATCCCTTATTAGTAACATTGAGGGTGTCTGTTTTCTGACATAGTTGGAAGGAATCAGTAGCCTTCCAAAAATTACCAAGAGAATCTCCCCTTAAGGATTTTTGAGCTCATAAATAATTTCTATACTGATTAAGTTATTTTTGAGATGGCTAAATTAATTCTATAGATTAAGTTGTTATATTGTTGTAGGGAATGTCCTGCCAGAGATACAAGGAATACTGTGAGGCAAGGAAAGCATCGTTCTGCCCTCGACTACGCGTCAACAAGTTCAGGGAATGGTTGTTGGGGGAGGAGAGTGGAGAGGTGAAGCTGACACAGGTGAGGAGGAAACATTAACAAATATATATACTGTATAGGGAGCATTAACACTATGTATACAGGGAGCATTAACACACTATTTATACAGGTAGTCATAAATTGACACACTATTTTTATTTCATACAAGGAGAAGGGATTAAGTTCTATGGAGGGCCAAGTTTTTTATAAATAAATATATAATTTTTCCACAGCTGGTTCTTGAAATGCTGAACCGCCTGGCCTATGAGACAGTGGCACAGATTGTTGATTTGGCACTGTTGGTGAAGAGGGACGGTTCAGGACACAACTCAGATCTCTCTCGGTTCAGGACACCCACGGCCTTCAACCCAGACTATCCTTGTGTCATCATACATCAGGTAGAAACTTTACCCAACAGCAGCAGTGGTGATTAATTTTTCTCTCTCATTTTCCCCTGCCTTTTGTTCTTCCTGTACCATCTCTCAATCACCTTCTTTGTCTGGCGCCATATGACCTTGCTGTTGTCACGCCTAATATCGATAAAAAAATCAATCATATAATCTAGAATTACTTTTGAAAAATCATTAATCATCCAGTTTAGTATAAAAAATGGTATTGTTTTGCCCACAACATTGATACAAACCTGTATCAATTTCTTCCACAGAGCGGATCCCTACAGGAGATTGGCAGCGGTGATGACCACAGTATTGGTATGGACCCCATCGTGCCCTCGGAGGTACGGGAGGCTGTTCGACGATACTGGGCCAACAATTCCTCCCTGGCACCCTTCAGTAAGATCCGTTCACCAATTGCCACTAAACTTCTGGCTGGGTAATGGAACACTCCCTTCCCTTCAAAAAGATTCGTTCACCCATCACCACTGGACTAAAGGCTGGATAATGGAACAGTCCCTTTCCTTCACTCATCGCCACTAGACTTCTGGCTGGGTAATGGAACAATCTCTTTCCTTCAATAATATTCATTCTACAGTACTAACTTTACTGCCTGCCTAGTTATTTGGATTTCTTTTCATAGACTTACATTTATGATTATTATTTTCTCTTTCCTATTTAATTGGTGTATGTTTCCTGGTGTTGTTGTAGTTCCCCAGATTGTCTGGCCAAGCAGTCCCAAGTCTGGTTGACCGAAGCCGCACAGATGCTTGGACCTTCAATAGGGACATGGGAGATAATGAGATCTATTTCTTCAAAGGCAACAGAAGAAGGGACTGCTTGTAATGGCCACTACTATGTTTATGTTTCCAGGCTAATTATGAGGGCCTGGATCCAGTAGGCTGTAGCTGAATTAAATTGTTTTTTTATCTTCATCTCCTTCAATCAACTATGGTTAGTCATTTTCATGTTAACTTAGGGCATTAACAGTCAGGTACAAAATAAGTAATAGGAATTTATTGTACAATTTAAACTGGAGAGGCATTTCTGTAACATGTTATTTATTTATTAATGTTTAGAGAGCAATTGGTGTTTGTTTTTGTGATGTACTGTATACTGTATGTGTGAACTGATTTGTATATTACACTGTTAAATATACTCTTTATACAGCAATTGACTGCTTTATTTAAATTCTTTGAAACTATAAATTGTATCCAGTATATTCTCATTTATTAGAACAAACTGCAGATACGGAATACTGTATTTAAATGTTTGGTATTTCACCAAGGGTAGGCTACAAAATACAATTGGACTTTTGAAACATGATTGATAAGAAAATATTAATATTTAAAGTATGCAAAGTATGCGAGTGTAATATGATAAGTTAATTATTATGATAATTAAAAATCCAAGTGCACAAATAATCGAGCTATAGATAATCTAATAATTACTACTGCACCGCTGTTGTTATAGGTAAATTAGACTATAGCGCCCTTGGAGGCCAATCTATGTTTGATAAGACTATTAGATTAATTAGTCGCGTTTTTGTACCCGTTTACCTTCAACATCGTCATAATATCTTTTATAAGACTATTATTACACCACTCGTTTGATAATGGTTAACTCCAAATGTACCGCATTTTCATTATCGCTCAATGGTCTACAAAACTACAGAATATGGCGTGAAAATATTTATCTTTGGCAATACTGAGTGCAGCTGAGAACAATCTTACATTTCTCACACATCACTTTGTAGATTATACTAGTTTGCCTTTAGAATGATAAAATTACAAATCTTATAATTCAATTAATAATATCATATATTCTACTCAGTTATTTGATCGTAGTAACAATAACTAAGGATTATTAAGAAATGTCATAACGCTACTCAGCTGCAGGAAAACAAGCCTATTTCAAATGCTTTAATTTTGGAATATAATTTGTAGAATAATAACGCTTAATAATGGGTCGTATTATTAAATGAACTACTATTTTTTTATAGCTACTACTACGAGGAAATTAAAGGTTCTCATATTTTGCAATATGCGAAATAAACATTGCAGAAACTTTTCCCACAAGAAGTTTAATAATACAACTTTCTCCCCGAAGAGGTATTTTAATAATTCAGTACTCGAAAGTATACTAATAAATTATATATAAGCTACTTTTAGGCTGTGTTAAAAGGGTATATCATATGTGTACAAGTTTATAGTCTGAGAGTTGGTCGACATCCTCTTGTCTTCTCATTTGTTGTATGCCTTTACAACAACAACTTCTCACTTTAAAAAGGATATTCATACAACTAATAGGATAGAATACTGTGGCTACAAAGTTGGCTATTTTGCAGTTGCTATGGGCGGGTTATTATGGTTTGTTGAGCGTTGGCAACACTACCACCATCACAACACAAGCAAGGGGTTGGTTGGATTGTCGGAACAATTATATATTATAATATTTTAATTAATACACAGTGCCTCGTGTTATTTACGGTGTTATAGCATTATTTAAGGTGTTATAGAATGCCGCCCCGTGACCATTACAACTACTACTGCTGCTGATAATAATTACTACTGTTATGTCCAGGTGAGATTATTATTACAAACTATTATAGGCACATTCGTTAACTTGGGGGAATAATTATAATACTACTAATAGAATACAATTGATATGTATATTGGAGTCACTTGATTCCTCCCAAAATATGCCAGGAAACAAAAACAACAATAATATGACCAAATGAAAATATAATGATATCTAAGTTATAGTTACGTTACAGGTGTTGAAATACATTGTAATTAGTGATTTAATTCCTCCTAAATATACCATTAAACAAAGACAACAACAAGACCAGATGACTAAGTTACAATATAATGGTGTGTGTTTAATATTACAGGTGTTGAGAGAGAGAGAGAGATCAGATCAACAGTCATGACTCCATTCGATGACTTTGTTTATCTCATCAACTCCATTCTACTTGGAGAAGAACCGGTAAGTAGAACACACATTGTACTGTATGCAAGAATATGGAGTCATCGTACAGGTGCCACACCATCGTATGCAAGAATATCTGTTGTGTTGACGATGGTGTGGTACTGCGATGATATGCAAGAATATGGAGTCATCGTACAAGTACCATACTATCGTATGCAAGAAAGCCAAGAATATCTGTAGTGTTGACGATGGTGTGGTACTGTGATGATGGCTTTGTTGTGTGTGTATGGGGTCATCATACCAATACCACACCTTCGTCAACACCACCATCATTCTTGCATACAACCCCATGATACACATTTATATATATGTACTGTGTGTTATTCCAGAAAATCAAAGACTTAATGATACAATATAATAAGATAAGATAACTTTATTTTCACACTAAATATAACAACATAAAATTTGTTTTGGCATAATAGAGTTGTATGCAAGTTTTTATGTACAGTTGCACACCACAATCCCTAGCCCATCTGAGGGAGGTGGTTTCTGGATGACAGCTCACCCCAAACCATCACGAGGTCATGCACATTTCGAACTAATGGAGGCTTGGGTGGGCTGTCGTCTAGAAACGACCTAGCTGCTCTAGTTTTTGGGCTTTGACTCAGGTGGGCTAGGGATTGTGGTGTGCAGGTGTACAGTAGACCTTGGATATACAATTAATAAATACTTGTATCCACCACTTCATTTTACACTCATTGAAGACCACCAAATGTTTTCCCAGGCTCCCATTATTTATTACCATACAGACTAAGGGATTAATTGTAGTAGTATGGTAGTAGTACCGGTATTGTTGTTTCATCATGCATATTGGGATGTTTATAGCATTCATCATCATTATTATTATTATTATTCCAGACCATTGAAGACTTCATCCTGCTCATTGGGACGTTTGTGGCGTTTATAGCGTTCATCTTGTGGTGTTGTTTCCCCATCGTACCCAAGGAGTCCAACCCACCTGCCCAATACGACACACAATACACCAAGTACAAGAAGACCGACCACTACGACGACAAAATGTGAACGGTCAGTAAATACTAGGCCTCTAAATTGGATATATATATATATATATTACTGTATTATTATTAATATTGATATTATTATTATTTTAATTTTATATAAATTAATTTTTCTTCATCCACAGGTGACATACATACTGTATAGGTATATTATAAGGAGCTCAAGGACAGATGAAACCACAATTTTTTTGGCTGAAGGAAGGATGAAAAACAACAAGACATAAAAACAACCTTAGTCTGTGTTATAATAATATTTGCTTTATTATTATTATTTAGGTGGGATTAAAAGGGATTAAGAGAATTATTAATTAAGAGGATAGTACAGGGTTGTTGGTAAATCTGGAGTAATTGATTCCTCCATGCTATTTCAAGCAACAGGATACCATTATATTTTTATTAATTGGTTCTGTTTCCTGACATAGTTTGGAGGAATCAAGGCACTCCAATGTATCCAAATTATACTACGGCTGCTACCATTATCCTCTTGAGAGAGAGGCAGTATATTCCTCCAAACTACTAACCAAATCAGACCATATAAATATATACACATATATACACACTATATAAATATACATTCATATATACACACTATATAAATATACACGTATATATACACTAACACTATAAATATACACTCATATACACACTGTTTTGGTAAAGACAAATATAGTAATGCCTTGTTTTGCACTGGTGTTGTTATGGGTATGTAATATACTGTTTGTATAGTAAATAACCTTTCTCTACATTACACACCTATAACTTCATAAACAATAACTGGATAGTAATGAGTGTTTACTGTACACAGATTCATAGTAAACTGCATAACATACATGTACATCCATAACAACAACAGTGCAAAACAAGGCAGTGCTATTTACTGAAAAATTATTAATAATATTATTTTTCTGTATACTAAAATATTATATTCCTTTATTTTGGAGTTTATGATTATATTTATGTATATATTCTCATTTAGGGGGTAATACACTTTTGGTACATTGGAGTGCCTTGATTCCACCAAAGTATGTCTGGAAACAAACAGAACCTAATGAACAAAAAAAAATGGTGTCCTGTTGTTGCTTGAAATAGTTTGGAGGAATCAGTTGCTCCAGATTTCTTGTATAATGAGGGTGTACTGTGTAGTATATAAATAATGTATGTAGTATATATTTATTTCTTAATTAAAGGGGTAGTTAGTATAGTGTAGGTGATGATGGTAAATCTGGAGCAACTGATTCCTTCAAACTTCCAAGCAACAACATGCCATCATTATAGTTATTCATGGGTCCTGTTTCCTGACCTACTTTGGAGGAATCAAGGTACTGTACTTCAATGTACCAACAAAACGTATACTACTACAGTACTACTACTATCCCCTTAATAATAATAATGATATGTTCACAAATATTGTCTCATCATAATGTTCAATTCATATTCTCATAATTATTGGTATTGAAGGTATGTATGTGTGCATTCATATTCTCACAATTATTTATATTGTATGTGTGAATGTATGTATTCATATTCTCATAATTATTAGTATTGTACGAATGTTAGAGGTGTATCGGATGTCAAAACTTAGAAATCCATGGCTGTTGATATCACTTTCATAATTTGCGGATGCAGAAGCGGATAACAGTTTCTGAAAAATGCGGATGCAGATGTTTGCAAGACAATGAATGAAGCAATACTGTCCTTATAACAAAATGGCAGCTACTCATATAACACAGTGGGACATATGCAACAACTATGGAGCCATCATACCAGTACCACACCATCGTCAACACCATGGATATTTTTGCATACTGCCCAATAAACCATTCTGTAATTGTTATGCTATATGAAGACATGAATTGTGTGATACCAGGATGTGGTATTTTAAAACACTTGAGGTAAATTATCAACTTTTGCTACATCACAACACAACACTACTATATGTGATAAGAAAAGCTCAGTGCTGACAGTTTGTATATTTCAGTCTTTTTGTGTAGTTTAAATAATTATGCTAAAATTTAGGTCAAGAAACAGAAGGTTACATAATTTGTGTGATGAATAGGCCTAGTGTTGATAATGAAGCTAAAATTTAGGTAAAATCACACTGTAGTAGGTTACATATTCATTACTTCAGTTTTTCTCCTTGATCCAAACAGTAATCCCTGATCCTTAGAACTAATCGGGTCAAAGAAAAAAATATATATATATCCGCCACATCCTCTTCATCTGTAGTGCAGATATATAAATAATCACCAATACAGATGTGGGTATCTAATGCATCTCTAAATTGTACAGTATGTATGTATGTATTCATATTCTCATAATTATTGGTACTGATTATTTGTGTGTGTGTGTATGTATTCATATTCTCATAATTATTGATATTGTCTGTATGTATGTGTAATACTCAAACAACATTCTACCACAAATCATGCATGTATACATATTGTGTATATTATTATTATTAGGGTTATACATATTATACAGTACTGTATAGGTATTATGCCCTATGGCGCAATATTATTATTAATGTTATGGAGCATGTACGTGTGTGTGTTATGAGTGAGTGACTGTGTATTATAATTATTTGTGTGTGTGTGTGTATGTATGGAGTGAGTGACTATCATAATTATACCCTCCTTTTGTGTGTGTTTGTGTATGTATTGAGTATGTGACAGTATTATAATTATACCCTCCTTGAGAGAGAGAGAGAGAGGTAGCTGTAGTTGTAGCTGTGTGTAATAAGGAAGGTACTGGTGTGTGTGTGTGTGTGTGTGTGTATTACAGGTTTGCCCTATGGTGCAAACCTGTTACTGTGTGAAACTGTGTACTAATATTTTTGTATTCTAATAAAATGGTTTCCCCTTTAAAGATGATTATTTGATTTTGTTTGTGAATTGGAAGACCTTTGATAAATCCAAACAATGCCACAAAACACATCTATCAGTACCATTCATGTTTTCTGGTATAGTTAGGAGGATTCAGTACCCTTCTAATTTACCTACACTGTACTGTTTCCTTAATACTATATCAACACTGCCATTCACTTTTTATTAAAGATTAGAGCTAATTAATACAGTAGGTCTAATTGTATTGGAGTGTGCTAGATTTTGCATTACAATATAGTACGAATTTGTGGAGCAGAAAACTAATTTCTTGTCAGATGAATTACCTGTATGACTGTCTAATCAGCTTGTGAAATTTATTTACGTTAGTAGCTTTAAAATATATCACGACAGAGTACCGTTGCTCCCCACACATGAAGCTGGCATACCTCGCCATACTTTTTAGGTAACGGTAGCTATAACAGTAAGAAAAATGAGCAAAAATTATGGGTGGTTGACAGGCAGACAGTAATAATATTATTACTGTCTGCCTGTCAACAAACAATAACACTTCTGTTTACTTTCCTTCCTGAAATTCTTCTAAAACCTTCAAGCCTCTGGCTCTTATTAAAATACGTCTATTATGAAATTCCCAACCATAATTGACCACAACCTGTAGAAAATATAATATTATTCTACGCATCATGATATATTACAGACATTTACAGTACAGTTGGAACTTATTAGCAATCTATGACACCGTATAATAAGCGACGTCAATACACGGTACAATAATGTTGTGGTTTCGACCCGTCACCTTCAGTGCTGGAGTTGTCAGTTTTGTTACCATCTGTTAGCAGTGTCAAGGCACAACACTTCGTAGGAACATCATGAAGAGGTGAATGATTACAACAATTCTTTTAATGAAGCAAGGTGACATTTACAGTATTATCAGTGCTCAAAAACATTTGAAATATATTGGGTCAAACCTCTTGCTATAATTCTATACGTACAGGCACTTTATGGGGTCAGTTATAGAGCACTCTGACAATGTAACAGTAGCAGCAACCCAAAGTAAACATGATTTATGTAACTATATTGTGCTATCCTGGCAGTGTGATAAATTTTCCCTCGGATTTTCCTCACTGTCTTGGCCAACAGCGAATATCAATGCCTACACCTTCCACCAAATCCATATATCCGCTGTCACAACAAAGTCAACAATGCTCTTTAATATTTTCCCTATGGAACCTATGCATTCTCTAATACATTAGGAACTAAGTTGAATGTATGTATTGGGAGGAAGTGATGCACAGAACGTACACTCTCTTTTCCCACATTCTTGTTTTCACTCTCATTCTATGCCTTGTCCCTCTAACCCGCACCTACTATAATATTGTATATGGAAGGGGGATTCGACTCCTAAGTAAAAGTAATTCTTAATAATTTCCAAGAACCTACTTAGTGCCAACGTCCACACCACGTTGAGAACACCGCTTCTCGTCCGATCAGCGAAGTTAAGCAACGTTGGGTCTGGTTAGTACTTGGATGGGTGACCGCCTGGGAACACCAGATGCTGTTGGCGATATAGATTTTTTCTTATATTGTTTCTCAGTCACTCACTCCTCAATAAGTTTATTTCAGCCCAAACAGCAAGTTCCTTTTGAATAATACCACACTTCACCATTACAGACCCATTTTATATCACTATACACACTCTTCTTACGGTCTTACCCTTATGTCTTGGCTATTATTAATAATCATCAACAGCGTAATCTACTTATTTATAGTCCTAGACGTGTTAAGCTTTATCTACATAGTCTAATATATTCTCCACAGTTCAAAGGCCTCAAATGACCATAAATGTGTTCAGTTAAAGTTTCCTAAGGCGGTTGAAAAGTTAGGCTACAATACTTTGCTTTTCGCACTGTACAAGAGTATCTAAAAAACAAAGCATTATTACATTTCGACCTGCAGAGAGATATTCACGATCCATCATCCATCATTATTATTTATCATGTATACTCTCTTGCAGAAATAAATAAAGAAACAAACATGAGTGCTTGACAGAAGTTGGAAGCAAACATTCGTGTGATTGGTAGGCTATATATACACCAAAGGAAACTTACTCTGTGGTAGACAATTTTATATAATATTGCACACATCTTATCCTTGATTTTAAAAAGACGATTTATTCCACATCCACACATTCTTTGGCAACATTTCATAAAATGTAGGAAATATGGCTATCAGGATGACAGATTCTCCTTTTGGTGTGTGTGTGTTTGTGTGTTAGGTCTTTGGTGGTGAGTTCCAATCCTTGAAGGAGAAAAGTGTCTTCAGAGCAGAGTCATCCTCTCTAACAAATATAAAGTCAAGGCGTTTGGCCAACAGGCGGAAACCCTTGTTCTTCATGTAATCCACCAAATGGACTGTTTTAGTCTTGTAGTCCCCAACTGGTTGCATCTCCACCAACAACACCCTCACCTTCACTGACTCCCACGGAATGGTCTTAATGATATCCACTTCGCTGCCTTCTGTGTCCAGACTCAGCAGATCAATTGTGGTGACGTTAAGAGCCAGTAGGTATGAGTAAAACGGGAAACAGTGTGCCAAGTGGTAGGAATCCTCACCAATGTTCTTCCACAACTGTGTATCCGGGGGAAGGTTTTTCTCTTCGCTGAATCCGTGGCCCAATTCGTAGCTGGAACCTTTCATGTGCCACCGTACAATGAAGGTCCTCGGGATGGCTTGTTTAGACACGTGGATGGTTCTCTTGGTTAAGGCGTTGGAGGAGATACAAGAGTTGGAGGTCCACGCTCTTCGGTGTTTGTACATGAGGTGTTTGAAGTTGTATGAGTTGGGTTCAATGAGTAGTCCAGTCCAGTTCATGTGTTGTTCTAACCACAGTGTGTTGGACATCTGCTGACCATCCAGTGCTCCTGCCTCCAAGAAGAACCCACCATATTGTCCTGAAGTAATGGTAAACACTCAGTGAATATAGTTAGTAAACGGTCAAATATGTGTGTGTGTGTGTGTGTGTGTATAGTCGTAGACATAAATTTGAGTACATATGGGAAACTCAAACAAATTGCTAACTAAATGTTTTCAAGTTCTCATAATTATCAGGCATTGTCTTGAATAGTGAGTAACATTGCTTGTAGAAAATTAGATAATGCTTCTAAACCTATATATAATTATATAACCTACCATGGAACAATCTGGTTAGGTAGTGATGTAGAAATGGCCATGTACCGATACGTGAGGTCATGACATAGTAGGAGTCTTGTGTGAGGTTGTAAGGAAGGGTGGAGGGAGGTTGCAGAAGGAATTGTGTTGACCTCAGAGTCTCGAGTACTTTGTGGTGATGAGCCGGAAGGTTCTCCTCCACCAACCACGTCCTGCCCTCGAGTGATGATGGTGATGTGGGGTTGTACTTGAACTTCCCCTGCAACAAGAGTATCATGTGTATGTGTGTGTGTGGGTTAAGACAGTATCCCTCGGTTAGTTTTATGTGCTGGTTAATATTGATATAATATTAATTTACGTATCCCAGCTAATTTTAAATGCAGGACAACAGAGAGAGTTATTGTTTTTTAAGCTACGAAACAGCAAAAGTCATATGCCACACATACATACATACATACAAACAAACAAACTTACCCTTATCATAGCCCACGTACCACAGGCAAGACAGATATAAACAATAACAACAACAACAACATTCTCCTTCACTTTCCTCATCAGCTTTGTTCTCCACGTCACGGTAGTCATTTTTATACCATCAACAGCAACTCCAGTGCTATTTGTACAACCAACTCTGTAACACATAACAAAATATAATAATAATAACCAACACATAACACGTAACAAATATAATAATATTAACCAATACATAACACGTAACAATTATAATAATAACCAATGCACAGCACATAAGAAAATACTAACCAGTCCATAACATGCACTTACTTCATAGCACATAACCAAATTATAATAATCATAATACATAATACATAACACATAGCACGACTGTAACACATAATGAAATACAGAATTCTGTATACATATAACATATAGCACCACTGTAACGCATAACAAATAACATAATACTAATACATAAGACGTAACACATAATGAGCTCGTAACAGATAACAGATAACATAGCAGCTAGGATCGAGGCACTTTACAACAAAAATAATGAATAAATCTTGAGAATAATAATTGTAAGCCTGTTTTTATAATTATTTTGATTAGCCTCTCCCGCCTAAAAAAATGATATGACCCAAAAACCGGTATACAAAGACTGCATAAGAACATAAGAACACTCCCTAACCAGATAAGTTCACTCACCACTTATTCTCAGTATTCTGCTGGGCCAAAATCACTCCCAAGTGGTCTGAAGGAGAATAACTATAAAACCAACCATGGGATAATCTTAAAAATTGTCTCATTTTCTTTCCTTCACCCAGAATTAATTAATACTATCCTAACATAATCTAACCCAGGACCTAACCTAACGTATATAACCTAACCTTGCGCGTGCATGTACTCGGTTAGAGAGTTTCTATACAACCTGTATTATACAAACACACCGTAATGCTCTAATCAAGATGTTACCAGCTTCTAGTATAATTATTGCCTCAGCTGGTCCGTTGTAACTCTTGCAATGTTTCCTCTGCCTCTGCCACGCATTCGTTCACTGAACACCACCAGGAAAAGGCCCAATCCTTTTTCCCGGGGTCACTAACTGAAGGGTTGCGTGTGATCGCCAGCGGTTTTAATATGGAAGTTGGGGAAACAGCGTGTTGGCCGAGTTAGATGTAATTTTGTAAAATCTTCCCTGCGATAATTACTGATACATCGTACGTCTGCACTTTAAGATGTTATTATTCAGTAATTATATTAACATCATAGATAAGAATTGGTGTGCAACATACAGTAAAACAGCAATTACAAGCATAAAATAGTACAGGGGTTGGCAGAACTAATAACATTTATATTAGTTCATACCTGCACCTTTGGCTTAAAACAAAAAAACACTATGTTTCTGAAAGAACAATGCCCTATGTTAAAAAAAATGAGAGCAATCAGAAAAGTTTTTCACCTCTAATTATACATTTTTATGAGGCCGAAATCATACGGGAAAGAGATCACTTCCCCAACTTTGTTGTTAACAATTATTTTATCTGGTGAAAAGTGGCAGTTTTACTTAGGTTCGTGACGTCGGGAAATTCTATTTCGGTGTTGTGGGAAGGAAGCGTTTAATTTATCAAGGCTGGAGGGCATCTGCTGCAGGCTAAATCTTAACATTACTATATATGGAAAGAAGAAGGAGAGTTGTATTTCTGGCTACGTTCCAGAAGTACAGGCAAAAAACGTCCTTCTGTGTTTTCAACTTAGGGAACTAAGAACAGCGTGAAATTTGTTGTTCTGCTGTAATTAGTCCCGGTATAGTTTGTCGTGCATTTTTAAAGTCCATGTATATAGTCTGCCCTTCATGGTAAAGTCCTCAGGTAATCTACCCCGGTTATAGGTCCCTGTAGTAACTGTAGTTTGTCCCGATTATAGGTCCCTGTAGTCTGCCCCGATTAGGTCCCGGTAGTACCCAGGTCCTGATTAGGTTAGGTTAGGTCAGGTTAGGTGTGGTGTGTTCTAGGTAGAGTATTGAATATATTAATGATTTTCTTGTGAGTAAAAATATATAACACATTATGAAATGACACAAGGACAACCATTTAATACCCTCTTTCATTGTGTGTGTGTGACGCACTTGTTTCTTGCCCTATTACCATGATCAACACAGTATGACCAGACAAACAAATATATCCTGTCACCGTCTCCAGGCGTGAGTGACGGAATCTGTATGTAAATTTGTGTGTAAAAGTCAAGTCAAAATGTTTTAGATATAATCAATCACAGTATCGTATATTTCCTTCCCTCAGCAAGACTTAGTGAGTGTGTATAAGTTTTGAGTAAAGAGGCGCGAGTGTTGTAGGAGAGAGAGAAAGAGGGACATGACTTGTTGTTTGGATTGAAATAAGCTTATGACTAAGAAACAAATAAAAATATCATATCGCCAACATCATCTGGTGTTCCCAGGCGGTTACCCATCCAAGACCCAACGTTGCTTAACTTCGCTGATCGGACGAGAAACGGTGTTCTCAACGTGGTGTGGACGTTGGCGTTAAATCTGTTCTTGGAAATTATTAAGAATTTCAAAAAGTTATATTATATTGTATGTTAGTAGTGAGATCAATTTTCAGTGGTTAATTAATAAAGTTAAAGCTGTAAAAATGTGTTGGAAAATGTTGAGGTTATTGATACTTCCAAAATTATATTATGGCTATTACAAATACGATAATAGTATTTGATTTGAAACTTTGGAGTAATTTGGATTCTATACTCGTCATATAATACAGTAGGCCACTTCTTCACTCAGCATTATCAGCAAGTATAGTTTTCCTTACGACTCTCTACTTATCATTGGCAACTATAGGCTGAACGTTGTCCTTGAAACGACAGCAGTGTGTTAAAGTCTGCGTAACAATAAGTCACACTGAGTATGTAGTTGCCAACGTATCTGTTTACACGCACTAATTGGCTAGTTTTTATGACAAATTGTAAAATAATCAAAGTGTTACGGCTATTATTGCCTTTTGACGCTCTGCTGGGCAAAAAGAAAAAAAATCTTATATTCTTGAACATTTCAATTAAGTCATTATGGCTACACACTGATAAATTAAGTGAATGGCCAATGAGTTACTGGGGCTATATTGGGCTATATAATTATTATGTGTTCTGAGTGTGTGTGTGTGTCAGAATGAGTATTAGTATAATACTCCAGACTGCTCTCATGGCATGACACGGCTCTCATGAGATTGGATAATTTGAGACTATCGACGATAAATTTCTAAAGTAATTGGACGATATAATACTG
Organism: Petrolisthes manimaculis; assembly: GCA_034508575.1. Lineage (NCBI taxonomy): Eukaryota > Metazoa > Arthropoda > Malacostraca > Decapoda > Porcellanidae > Petrolisthes > Petrolisthes manimaculis. The sequence goes on along the minus strand of JAWZYT010001276.1, from coordinate 91,306 downwards.
AAAGAGGTGGATGATTTTTTGTTTTGTTTACTTACATAAATTAAAATGACTAGTTATTCATATAATTAGACAATAATATAAGATTAACCATGGATAAATAAATTAACCGACTGATTTTCAAGTGGAGGTTAAAATATACTCTCGGGAAGCCTCCCATGAAAGACGATCACCAATACAAGAAAATTAATAATGGTGGATGAGTTAATGGTAAAATTATATCATCTATATATTAATTAATGAGTAAAGATAGGTAAATAATGAGTGTAATGAAGTAGTTTAAGATAATACTCATACCACAGACCACATAATTATGAGAGCCGAGCCCAATTGGCCATGGGTAGGGCCAGTCCACACACACACACACATAAACACGACAACATAGACAGTCACAGTGAACACACACACCACCAGAATGACAACACCTATGCTGCTGCTTCGGGGACTGTATAAGGAACTCCAAAGAGGTAAGCTAGAACACAATATTCAACATGTCTACAGTGAAGTAATTCAGTGTGTGACCATTTATTCTGAAGCCATGGCATACATAGTGTAGTATATTATCCTACCCTGCAGCTGAGTAAAAGAGATGCACTCAGCCACTCACTGGGATATTGAGGTTGTTTTTCTGGCAGCTAGGGAGAGACTTTATGATACTATATAGGCCTACACATTACAGGGATAACAGTGGTATTGGAATGATTCCATAGAGTATAGTTATTCACCAAGTGTGGAGTGTAAACGCCATTAGATATTGGAATAAATTTAGAACCTATCACTGCTCGAGTTGCCACATCTTGCCACCTCAACACCTCGATAGGCTCACCACCATTCTACCCACTATGTAAATACTCAAATCTGTCATATAATATAGGTGAATTATTTGGTAAGGAAACAAATATTTAAAACAAGCATGGCTTATACAATGAAACAAAACGTTGGAATGTATATATAGTAAACAAAAAAGGCTGTTACGATATTATGTATTTGGTAACTGTATACACACATACACACTCTTGTCTCTTTCAGCAGTCTCTTAATTAATAGTATTTTATTCGGCTACGTTTCTCAATAAAAATAAACATTATCTTATCTCTCAAGTGTGATTATACAATCCTCTATAGTTTCTGTAGTAGCTAGGTTTGAATGAAGTGATGGTCAGTGTATAACAACCACGTACCGTCTGTATCGTATAATTATATTTCCCTCTGTAACAGGTGTTGGGGGAAGTGTGAAGTGGAGAGCAAGATGTGACCTCACACGAACCTTCACCTCAAACCACCCCAAACCTTACACAGTCCCTGATGGTCCTAAGGGTCTCAACAGGTGATTATATACACAAATAGAACTACTCGATATACACAGACACATGCATATATATTGTAACACTTTTAGTTTGACAAGTGATACATGATAAAGGATGTTGACAGAGATTATGATATATTGTGGTGTCCATTGGAACGTTTTGTGGATGACTGTCATTCGAGGTGGGGGTGAGGGTGCTGATTGAGGTGGGAGTGCTGGTGGAGGTGGGGATGGGGCTGCTTGAGGGGGTGGGGGTGCTGATGGAGGTGGGAGTGCTGGTGGAGGTGGAGTAGGGGTGCTGCTTGAGGGGGTGGGGGTGTTGGTGGTGCTGTTGTCCAGGCCATAATAAGGGATGGCTGTGCATGGGGAAGTTTGGGGTTAATAGTGGGTAGGGGATGGATGTGGGAAAGCTTGAGAAGATGGTTGGGGATAATAGTGGACAGGGGGCTGGGGTATATATAGACCATCAATGCCATCATGTAGTGAAGGGAGCTGGGAGGGAGTTGGAGAAAGGCTGAATGATTGGTATGCAGTTACATACAGGGCGTGAAGTGGGCGGAGGTGGAGGTGGGACCGTGGGAAAGGGAGGTGTCGGATGAGGAATACGTGTGTGACTGTGTGTGTGTGTCACTCGTTCATCGACTGAACATAAGTTTTAATATATAGTCTGTGAACAAATGACACTGGTTCGGTACATGCTAGATTCTGGTTTCCCGTGAGTGGTTGGAAGCCGTAACCTGTCGTCTAGAAAGGATGGGTCCAGACATGCACCTTCCACATTGGATGTAGATAAAATTTCCGACCCGAGCTGAATGGTCAACTCGCAGACCACAATCCTTACCCCATTTGAGTCGAAGCCCGAGATCTGAAGCAGGCGGTTTCTGGACGACAGCCCACCCAAATCATCACGAGGCCACACACACACACACACATATTTCGAACCAATGGAGGCTTTGGGTGGACTGTCCTCTACAGACTGCCTGCATCAGATCTCGGACTTCGACTCAGGTGGTGGACTAGAGACTATAGTATCTGAGTGTACAGTACATAATATACTTGATATCTTTAACACTGTCAGAGTTGAAGAACCCATAACACACATTCATAACATTACGTACAGGTAGCAACAGTCCCCGTCCAAGTAAAACACAACAAATGATCCCCTTAGTTATAATATATTGGTATTTGTGTTGGTAATGATGCAGGGCTGCGAGGTTGGAACTGGCTGCAGCATACCGTGGGTTGGACCAACTGGGGTTAAACGAGGGAGTATCCAACCATCTCAGTGTGTTGGCTCCCAGGGCTGACGGGGATGGCAAGGTGATGCTCGTCTTTCCAGAGGGGCTACACTGGAAGGAGGTCGGTAGTGGTAGTGAAATATTACATTGGTTTGATTAATGGTAACTCGTTCATTCACTCGAATACTTACCCTTCCTTCCTTCCTTCCTTCCATCTTTCCTACTCTTCCTTCCTTCCTTCCTTCCTACCCTTCCTTTATTCTCCCACCTTTCTTCCTTCCCTGAACATTCTCATTATCTCTCTCCCTCTCTTCTTTCCTCTCTTCCTTACATCTGATATTGATGATGAGTAAGTGGCTATATAGGATGTTATTGTTATTATAGGATTGTTTTGTTATTATAGGATGTTATTTTTATTATAGGATGTTACTATTACTACAGGATGTCATTGATATTATAGGATGTTCTTGCTATAGGATGTTATTGTTATTATAGGATGTTATACTATTACTACAGGATGTCATTAATATTATAGGATGTTATACTATTATAACAGGATGTCATTGATATTATAGGATGTTGTTATATTGACTAAAGGATATTATTGTTACTATACTCAGGTGACTAAAGGATATTATTGTTACTATACTCAGGTGACTAAAGGATATTATTGTTACTATACTCAGGTGACAGCAAGTAACCTGGTTGGTCTGGATAAAGATGCCAGGACTGTAGAAGGGGAAGGTTCACCTGAGACCACTGCCTCGGTTATACATCTTGCCTTACATCGATATAGACCAGACACCACCGTGGTTATGCACACACACCAACCCTATGTCACTGCTCTCGGTTAGTTAGTATGGTACTGTAGGGATTATTAGTAGGCATCTCTTAATTAAAGGGGGTACGGGAATAAGGGGCAGGCAGGCTTGGGGGGGTGCGGGAATAGGGGGACATGCAGACTTGGGGTGGGTAGAAAGTTTGTCCCCCTACTCCCGCACCCCCCCCCCCCCAAACCTGTCCCCTACTCCCGCACCCCCTTAAATCTCTCAGGTAGAAGCAAGCGAAAGTGATGATTACCAATAATAAAATAATCAATTGTTTTTTATTAGAAGTTGCACGCATATTTAACCTCAATAGTTTAAAAAAAATCAATAAATACACAATAATAAATTTACACAATACATACACCGAGACACGTGATAATATATTATACTTAGAGAGTTTGTACAGTAAAATATAAATATATATGAATATTCTCAGTTAAGAAAGTCAGTACAGTAAAATATATAAATAGATATAATCGTTCTCAGCACTGATGGAAGATATGGAACTTCGTATGGTGCACCAAAACTCACTGAGGTTTTGGCAACGTGTGGCGTACGACAATGTGTATGCTGGTGTGGCGTATGATGTGGAGGAAGGAGAGAGGCTGGCACAGGCACTAGGTGAGTAATTATGTGAATGTGTTTTATCTATTCATTCAGTATTGATTGGTTCCCAGTTTTCCATGTGGTCGAGTAATTAGGTGAACGTGTTGTATCTATTTATCTATTCATTCAGTATTACATGGTTCCCTGTTTTCCATGTGGTCGAGTAATTAGGTGAACGTGTTGTATCTATTTATCTATTCATTCAGTATTGCATGGTTCCCTGTTTTCCATGTGGTTGATTAGGGAGAGCAATTGACACAATACTGTACTATAGTAGGTGAATAAAATGGTAGTGCTTTATTTATTTATATATATTTATTTATTTATTAAAGTAGAGTTGTATGTATGTGACCGGGGGACATGTTGATCTTTTAGGACGTCCCTCCCTCATTCTGTTATGTTTACCTTCTGTCTCCGTCTACATACATACAGGTGACAAGGACGTGTTGATTATGGCCAACCACGGGGTACTGGTCACAGCCCCTACTATCGCTATGGCCTGTGAGATGCTGTACTTCCTGGAGAGAGCGGCTATGGTTCAGGTAAAAGCAGTGAGAGAGAAAGAGAGAGAGAGAGAGAGAGAGAGAGAGAGAGAGAGAGAGAGAGAGAGAGAGAGAGAGAGAGAGAGAGAGAAAGAGATGCAGGTATTCAGTTTAAAGAATGGATGCCAATGATATTCAAAATTATTTGGTCATAATGTGGTGTTAAACAACTCTAAAATCCGTTGCTCCAGATATACCAACAACAACAACAACAACAACACTGTACTATTGACTACAAAAATTCGTACACACGCTGTTGTTGTTGTTGTTGTTTTCGAGGGTTTATTACAACATATAGAAAATTTAAGACCACGTAACTTCAGAACAAAAAAGGGTGTTGCATTTGAGTGCCATGATTCCTCCAAAGTATGCCAGGAAACAGGACCAGATGAACAACAATAATGGTGTTCTTATGTTGCTTGGAATAGTTTGGAGGAATCGGTTGCTCCAGATTTATCAACACTGCACTTCCACCTTAATAGGTTTGTTGTTATGCAATCACCGAGTCATGCAATGCACTTGGTATACCATTCATTGCAGTACTTCCAGAATCATGAATGAACAACAACCTCTCTTTCCATGTAATAAAATAATAGCCTGCATGTGTAAGAATTCCTATGGCCAAGTGTACTATATATATACAGTATACCTCTTCTTACTCTTCAGATTCTTGCCATGTCAACACAACAGAAGCTACGAGAGATTCCCGAGGAGGTGGGACGGAAACTGAAGCCTGAATACATGAAGAGAGCTCAGACCTATGCAGACGATTTCTTTTACTCCATGTACAGACTACTCAAACAATCACAGCCAGATTTCGAAAACTGATGAATGGATGGAGGAAGTTCATTATGAGCTTCTTTTATTTTTAAGGTGGGTGAAACAAGAAGATCCAAACGGGAAGAATCAATAAAGGATCATATATTATATATTATAATCACTTAATATTATCCATTATTCCTCCAAAGTATGCCCCAAGAAACAAGACCAGATTAACATAAATTATGGTGTCCTGTTGCTCGGAATAGTTTGGAGGAATCATGCAGTTGCTCCAGGTTTACCACCAAATTCAGATGAGCGGGCAATGAGGTCGGTGGATTAATTCTGGCGGGAAAATTCTGGCGGGCATGTCAGAGAATGTTGTCCAGCACTCCACACCGTACGGCAGTCACTGAAACTGAATAAACAGACAGACAGGTGTGAACGACGATGCCATGGAGTAGGTTGACGAGTTAGTGTGGTATGTAAACGATAATCATCCTACTCATGCAGTACTACATATAAAAAAAGAAATTATTTTATAGTATATTATTGTTGTGTGTATATACATAAAAAAGAAGAAGAAAGTATAGCAAAATAAAAGAGATGTTTGTCGTAGCAAAGGTGGAGCCATACAGGGTGGTCCGAAAGTCTTGTCACCCCATAACACACACACTGTATAATATTGGAGCCTTTTGTACCTGCCATTGTCATCTCATCATTTCTTCTTGACCACCCTGTAGATCAGCCCAGTATCTATATACACAAACAAATTTATTATTCAAACATTTGGTAGGAGGTGACAAGACTTTCGGACCACCCTGTACATCAGAAAACAAGACAAATATGAGACACAAACAAACTTTTACTAATATTGTACAACAACATCAACATCCACTGTCTCAGAATATAAAGCTCGTGGTTTTGTAAGTATAGGACAAAGTTTAATAGGAGCCATTTATCTAGACAAGTGAAAGGTGCATGGGCGAGTCGGTGAGGTAACCAGTCGTGTGTGTCTATGAGGTCACTAGTGGGTTGTGGGATGTGGGATGTGGGAGTGGTAGTGTGGGTGGCTTCAACATCCATGGCTCTCCCACTCCCTTTCCATTCTTCAACTCATGGCCCCTCCTTTCCTTTTATTTCCCTCGTGTTTGATGTCCAACCTTTGTCAATTGTCCCTCCTTTCATTGATTTCCTTTCCTTTGTTTTTTTTTTTCAATTAATCCTTCATTCTGAGAGATTAGATGTGATTTCACTGTGACAAGTACAAGCATTTGGCGTTAGTCAGAGTAACATGTTAGAAAAGGGGTATTACAGTATTAGTGGTAAATCTGGAGCAACTGATTCCTCCAAACTATGCCAAGCAACAACAACAACAACAGGCCACCATTAGTTTTGTTATATCTTCAGGTCCTCTTTGTTTTCTGGCATTCTTTGGAGAAATCAAGGCGTTCTAATGTATGTATGTACCACAAGTTTATAACCCCCTAAAATTAAGTCTTTCCGCTAAAGTATACATATAGGGCTAAATAAAGCTCTTGTTAATTGGAGTTTATCTTTTACGAATATTCCTAAATACTAAAGTTTCCAGGTGTTGTGTTGTAGTAACTTTATCTCGTACATAGCAGCTATTCTCACAACCGCATCTCCACTCATCAATACTCCACACAACCTTCCAGAGCAGCCAGAGCCTCACATCTGTATGCATTGTGTGAGAAGATTACGTAGGACTGTGGAATGTATGAAGTCATATTTATTATTGTTGTATTCATGACTTGCACTCTGGAAACTCACTACCACCTGTATGACATGCATGGTTAATTAATGGGGGGGGACTGATTGTCTTGTGGGCAGTGGCGTCGCGAGGGGGGGGGGGCTGGGGGGACATATGTCCCTGGGCGCAGCATTTAGGGGGGCGCCAATTGCCAATTTGAAGTTGGGGAAAATATCAGTTAGATGAACAATTCATTTTTTAGGACTAAAGATGAAAAAATATATATTTTCCAAGTGGCTTTAAATTGCTTCTATGAATACTCATAGAACCCCCCAGCTGATTAGGCTCACTTCACTCGCCACCCACCTACCCACCATCACGCCCCCTGTTGGGGCGCCATAACAATCTTTGTCCCTGGGCGCCAACAACCCTCGTGATAGCACTGCTTGTGGGTGACTTTAATATTGAAGGGTCTCTCTACTGATTCCTCCAAACTATGCCACAGAACAAGATCCCCTTTTTTAGTAGGCTACCATTGAGAGCGTCTGTTTCCCTGCATAGGCTAGTGTGGAGGAATCTGATCAGATCATCCAATTCACCAACAAGACTATTTTCCCCTTAATTAAATAGGGAATGTGGTTTTTTTATCATCACAATCACTAACTTTACCTATTCTACAGTAACCTTGTCTAGTAGGTATTTTTTTTTACAGAAATCCCTTTGCAGAATTCCTATGACAAATTACGTCATTCCTCCTGCAGTAGACAAGTTCATTCAAAAGTCAGATCGAAAAATGGGTGTCTTCTGGAGAGGTGATTAACAAAAAACTTCTTTCTTCGGGAGACATACACACGAAAAACAAAAATAAAATAAATAAATATAAAAATAAAAACTACTGGTACAATAATTATTCTCGTGTGAAACATTTGACACCTCAATCGATGGGTAGTAAAAAATATAATAGTGTTTACCCCAGCCTATAGCCTACTCCATGGATCTGTAGTAATAGGCTGTAGTGAAATGAATTACCTAGTAGTAGCTACCATGTGTATTGCTAAAATGAAACCAACACAACTCTCTGTCATCTATTAATAGGGATGAGGTGTGTGTGTGTGTGTGTGTGTGTGGTAAGGGCAAGGTCCGTACGTTGCCGCTTGTTGCAGCTTGTGTGTGTATGTGTGTGTGTCATGTGTGGGCGAAGGGTGTGTGCAAGTTGTTTCTTGTCTTTACCTCAAAATTTCTCAGACCAAGACCAAAAGTTCCTTAGATATTGTGAACATTACTTGGTTTTTATAGACTTTAGTCATTTACGTATAGGTTGAATTAGGCTAAATAATATGAGGATACAGCTATACTTTGTCTGTGTCTATTATATTATGAAATATCTTAAAAATCAATATCGTACACTAAAGAAAATACCCTAGGATGCATATTTTCCCTTAAAGTATTGAAATTTCCTCACATGTGGAAATCCTGGTGGTGCCTCACCCACCCTGGCCCTGCATAGACACACACACACTTTCACTTGACTGTTGGCAGCCTCACCACACCAGGCAGGGCTGGCAGGCAGTCTCACTCAGTATCTCTTAACTAAGTGTAGTGTGAACTTAGCCAGTAGTGTGAGTTTAGCCAACACTTCCCACTGGTGATTATAACTTATTCTTACATTGTTTTTGAGGTAAGTTACTTTTATATTCTGTTTATGGCATGCTATATTATAAATTATACAGCCATTTAATTCGCCCAGTACTACAATCCCGTACTTTGCATATATATATATATATATATATATATATATATATATATATATATATATATATATATATATATATATATATATATATATATATATATATATCCAGTTCAGTATTTTAAATCAATGAACATGACATTACTTGACACTCCCCGTACGTGCTATACTTTTACATGTCTGTTCCACCTACTGATATTTTAATACATGAACATAACACACTTGTTCATTTGTATCTCCTTCACCGTCGGGTATAATCCATTGTAATATCATTGATATTCTCTTTATAGTAAAAAAGTGAACACATGTCATGCACATGTTGCTTCCTCTTTATCACTTTCTCTATCCATGGGCGTATGACCTTTGTGTTGCCATTAGTGTTTATATTTATTACTCAGTGAAAACATAGGACTCGTGTGTTGAAGGTAACCAACGTGTTTGTCTGTTTACCTGAGTCAATAGTTGTTTTATTCACAGATGTGGAAGTAAATTTTGGATGTTTGTCATTGATTTTAGAAGTTGATGGTCTTTGTGCTGGAAACTTTTAGATCATCTGCATACATTTCTATTTCCCTCCACACACTCACACACACACACACGAAAGTTTGTTTTCCTTTTATTTTTTTAACAACACATGTCCCGGAAAACCACCATTCTATAATTATGATATTGAAGGGCTACCAGTACTGTTGATTCCTCCAAACTATCCCATGCTGGAAATAATTCACCTTAATAATACTAATAGCCGAGGATTTGTTTCGTGACATACATACAAGCTACAGTAGGTTGGAGGAATCAAGCATTATACAGTACGTTAGGTTTCTCCTTTTAATTAAACACCACTCCATCATCTCATTAATTAGGACACTCGCTGACGTCTGGAATGAATAGATGCAATTCCACAGATGAAATATTAAGGAATTTATTTGTATGGATCACCCCAGGCAGCAGTTTAAGACTTTCCGACCACTCAGTTGTTAATTATTTTGGCACTCTTTTGTAATGTTATTTAGCCAGATTAAATAATAAGGTATGCATTAGTAATTAAGTTGGGATCGGCAGTGAAGGAAGTTAGCCTAATTGTAGATTATTTTGGCACGCGTTTGTAATTTAGGTCGTGTTCAGCAGGGTTGTCAAATTAGCGGTATTTGTGTGCAAGGGTGCCAACAGACAGGGGTGCCAGCTTAGCGGTACAGTACTTGTGTGCAGAGTTGCCAACTTAGCTGTATTTGTGCGTCTGACAATGATGCAATATTTTTGTAATGTTTGTAGTCTTTCTATATATTATATGGGAACTGATAATGTATAGTGATGTTTACTAAACAATATACAGTAATATACCATAGATTATCATTCTGTTTGTAGTATTTTATATTTATCTGTTTATTTATTTATGTATTTATTTCCCTTTTCAGAGAGTGTACGTGGCTTTCCTTCCTTCAGTGTGTGTGTTGCTGTATACGTGGGAGTGATGGCTGACCTTGGCAACACTGTACAGGTGAGGTATTCGTAGTACAGGTCGATTACCTTGATATTTATTTGTGTTTCTACGGCACCGATTGATTGTTGGTAAATTGGAAGATCTCTGATGACACCAAACAATGCCACGAGACAGATTTGTTTGTTTTTTCAGAATATTTTACATTTCTAGGAATTCCAAATACGGGTTTTCTTACAAGTCCTATACCCTACCCCAGGCCCTACCCTCTACCCTCGTGAAACCATTTAACTGACCTCGGTGGCTCAGTGGGTGGAGTAATTGGCCTGTGGGTGGAGAGGTCAGTGGTTCGCTCCCCCGGCCTGTGACATATGGAGGTGGATTTGGTGTGGCTTATCCATATCTCTATACATCCAGTGTTTGGGGTTTGTGTATCATATCATGAATACTGGGCTGTCTACTGAACACATCTGCTTGAGGTAGGGTGGGGTGGGGTGGGGTGGGGGTGGGGGTGGGGGCTGATGGGAGTTGAGCACCATGATCCACCATGGAGTATAGTGTATACGAAAAAAAAAATACTCAGAAATTTTGGGGACGTGATTGTTTTTGCAACATATTAACACGACGCCTCCTTTATTATTTTGTATACCCTTTGATCACGGAGTTTGAAGACGATTACATTTTCACATGAGTTGTCTGTGTGTCTGCTTGTTTGTTTGTTTACAGTGGCTGATGTTGTAAATACAACATACCTATTGATTGAGAGTATTATATTAAAGTAAATAGTAATAGTTTGTTTTTATACACAATAATCCTCACTATGCAATCTCACTATTCATAAGATCAAATCGGCAGTAGAAAGAAAATAAAACTGTGCACCTACAGTATATAGCATCAGCAATAATTCGTAGTTTTTTATGCGAAGTCTCTCTTTCTCAGATGGACGTGGACCCATCTATAAAGGTGTGCACTGAGAAACACTCGGTAAATGACAAATCACAAGGAATAACACAAACAAGACTCAGAGAAGACTCCACACAACCCACCACCACCAGTCCCATCAGTGTTAGTGACTGGGGCTGGAGTCCTGTACAGAGAAGTGGTGTAAAGTTGCAGGGATTGCCTCACGCCTGGTCTTGGAGTCCAATAGGAGCGTCCACACAGTCCACAACAGAGTCATCAGGTTGGTCTTGGAGTCCCTCGGCCAGATTACCTCATTGGCCAAGACGTAGAGGAAAATGGTCATGGAGTCAATCTTGTCTCAATATTCCTTTTGGTTATGGATATACTGGAGGATATCAAGTGCCTTCAACAACTAACAATGTCCAGGCCCTTCACTACAATGTTACACTGCCAACTCATTATGGAGAATCCTCTGAAGGTCAGGAGGAGGAGATTACTACTGCCAGGCACCCAATGCTGTCCAACCTCGACCCTACATCAGATACACACGGTACACCTGAAGGGCAACACTTTTCAGAGGATATACCAATTGTTGACAGAAAGACCATCGGACATGTGGCGGCAACAGAAAGTCAGTTTACTGTGTCATCGTTGTCGTCATCAGATAACTCGATGTCTATGTCAACTACATCGGTAAAGTCAACCTGGAAGAGTAGAAGTAGACGACAAAGACGCTGTGCTGGAGTTCCTTACTGGTCAAACCAAAGTCCAAGTCGACAGTATTTATCAGACTATTGTCAACCTGGTTATCCTTCCGATGTTCAGTGGTTTGATTCCGGGTCCTGGTCTGGCTTACCGGAGCGTTCAGGTGGTGTGGCTTGGACAGGGAAGGATGCCAATGAAACACCAACTGATAAGGTGACATCCAAGGAAGATTATACTTATGATGGTTTGGAAAAGAATAAAACATGTGAGGATGTTGAGGCAATCATGTCAAGTCCAAATAGAACTGCTGTACCTGATAATACAACTAATCATGAACCACCAAAGGATGGAAAGGATACAGACAAACAAACACCTGAATTGAAACAACCAAGCAACGTGTTAGTTGGTCCTGAAAATAATGAGGAAACAAATGATAATGTAAATATATCAATCAATGCTGAGAGTAAACAGGACACATCTGACAATTTACATCCGTCACGGAATACTGAAACTAAACCTACAACACTTGACGATCTGCACAGTGTTGAACATAGTGAGGAAACCAATGACAGACTACATCCAGCAAATAGTAGTAAAGGTAATCAGGAAACAATTGAAAGGCTGCAACCATTATGTACAGATGAAAGTAGAGATGAAAATATTAGAAATCTTGACTCTAAGAATGAACGTTGTATACCACGAAATAATACCATCATGTCAAGTCATACGAATAGGGAAACAAAAGTAATCGAATCCTACTTTAACCCTTCTTATAATATGGATGAGGTTACGTCGTCCTGCTCCGATTCAATACCTTTGGATGAAAAAGAAATAATGTCAACACCCGAGGCAGTGGAGAGCAATGAAAGTCCAGATAAAATAATGACGAGATCAGACACATTGAGCAGTACGTCTGTAGAAAGGAGTGTTAGGCCTGAAAAAGAAAATGATGAGTCTGTAAATATTCTATGCACCACGCCAGACAACACCATAAATACTACCGAGCCTAAAGATACAAGTACTGAGGCTGTAAATAAATGCACTACACCAGATGATATTATTATAAGTTCTATTGGATATGAAGATACAAACATGTCAACAGAACTGACTAAGGACGGAGGAAATTGGTTGGAGGAGATAGACAGCGATTTAGAGAACTCAGTACAAAGTTTGGAGGACACAGATAGGGAAGTGCAGGATGTAGACAGCGATTTGGAGAACTCAGTAAAATGTTTGGAGGATGTAGACAGCGATTCAGAGACCTCGGTACAAAGTTTGGAGGACACAGACAAAGAGTTGGAGAATACGGAAACGAGAATGGAAGGGAAAAATATGGAGAAGTCGAATAACAGAAGAAGTAAAGGTTCGGAAAATACAGGTAATGAATTGGAGGACACAGAAAAGTATAGTCCTTCCTTAGACTATGGAACTGACCAGGACAGTCTTTCAGTGGATTCTACAACAGACGGGGAAAGTAACTCAGGAGATATTGATACGAATGAAGATAGTTGTTCACAAAGTTTTAAATTGATGGACCATTCAGTAGACAAAGACATGAATCAAGAGTCTAGTACTTCATTAGACTCTGGAACCAAACAGATGGATTCTGAAATAGATCAGGTGAGTTTATCAGATACCGAAGAGATTCCTGATAATCATTCCGACGACGATTCTGACACGAGCCACGAGGAACCTTCATTGGTGGATTCTAAAGAGAGCCTGGATAGTCCACCTCTCCAACAGCACAAGTTGAGTCCTACTAACAGAATATGTAAAACAACAACTACTTCATTGAGGGAGAGTATTGAGGAAACGTATGACAATCATGAATCTATAAATGACACACCTACACAACTTAATCGTAACAGGACAACACTCGAAACAACAACAACAACAATAACCCCAGTGGACGGAAATAGTGAGGAGGAGGAGGAGGTGTATAGCCATCATGAATCTGTACATGACATCCGAACGTCAAACTCACCTCCCACACAACCACAAGAAAAAAACATAATGCCTGGAACAGAAAGCGAACCCCAGAGCACTGATAAGACGAGAGACACGACCACCACAACCACCACCACCACACCTCCTCAAGTAATGGAGTGTGAGGACAACAATAAAACTGAACCACAACATGCAGTAAACACTAATAAAAGTATAGTCCCTTCAATGGGCTTATTTTCACACATGATAAAGGAGACTGAGAAGACCAATCGTGCAATAGAATCCTCAGTAATGATCAATGTGTCCCAGGTGAGTCCCGTGTTGACGTGGAAGAGATTGGCTGACGACACTACGGAATCCAGAACAAGTGGTGTCAAGAAGATGTGTTTAGGTCACCCAGATACGAATTCACACACTAGTTATACATCATTTAGCTCTGAGAACACTAACACATCTACTGCAGGGGACACCACCAAGTTGTTACACGAGGCTGGTGTACCTGACCCTGGTGGGGACACTAAACAAAAACAAAATACTATTATTATGCTTAGCTCTGAAGACATCATGACAAGCGAGAAAACCAGCCCACCACAGGAGCCGAAACAAACACCACCAGACAACCAGGAAGAGATATATAATAGAGAGGAAAGTGAACAACCTGGACCTGCCACCACCACCACCACCACCACCACCCCTGCTACTCCTCCTGTAGATTATGCCAGTCTGTTTATGAGTTCCGTCCACCTGCCCACTGGTAACCAAAGGAGTCACATGCAAACACGATCAGCTGCCAGACGATTAGCAAGACGATTACCCAACCACGCTTATGACCACGTTATCTCCAAGAGGGTACGATGTTATACTCATTACTTTGTCAACATTAATTATTGTATAATTATATATATATAATTTAGGTACCAACTGATGCCAATATAATTATCATCAATATTTCCAAGTACAGTAAAATCAGTGTTCCTTTGCCATTCAGCAGCGCTATATGACTTCGCTGTTATGGCGCCTAATATCAGTCAATCAATCCTTGTCTTTGAGAATATATATATACTGTATATATATGGAGAGGTTAAAATATTGATTAATTAATAATTCTTTTAAATCGCTTCTCACATTTTGGTGTGACCATTGTTAATTAAATTAAAGAGAATTTCGTCATGGATGCGAGCACTTTTATGTGTGTGTGTGTGTGTGTGTGTATGTATGTATTTGGGGAGGGGGCCGGGGGGGGGGGGGGTTAATAATGTCGTGGGTGTGAATGTGAGTTATCTGTTCGTCTTCCTTTTTTTTTTTTTTTTTTTTGTATTCTAGTTTTTCTTATTTCCTTTTTTCATTCCCAGCCCTGACGCAACACCACAACATTGTGTATTATTATTAATGATGGTGGCGGTGATGAAATTGGTCTTCACTATTTCATTAACATAATATGCTTATCATTAACGTGGTATTATCTCATTATAATTATATTTTAACTTGTAACTACGACTATAACTTTCGATACATACATACATACATACAATGCATGCATACATACATACATACAATGCATACATACATACGGGTTATATACTGAACTCGGTGGAATTTTTTTTATAATAGTAATTATATAAAGTTATTTATGATCCCAAATTGTTATTATTTATTTATTATTAACCTGTTATTTACTTCTGATTAATCTGTTATTACTTTATGATTAATCTGTTATTACTTCTTGTTATTACTTCTGAATAACATGTTATTACTTCTGATTAATCTATTATTACTTCTAATTAATCTATTATTACTTCTAATTAATCTATTATTACTTCTAATTAATCTATAATTACTCTTCCACTCTGCTACCATTGAAGGAAATTAAGGTAGGTATAAACAAACAGTGTACAGGTTTATGTAATAATATGTAACAAGCTCATCCTTAAGTAAACAACATCCTTACAATTAATTTATTTTTTACTATCTCTCAGTAGGTATTCGAACCTGAATACTTAAGGGGATGCGGGAGTAGAGGACAGGCTTGGGGGGGAACTGGTAGGGTGTGGGGAAAGGGGAACAGGCTTGGGGTGGGTAGAAAGCCTGTCCCCTATTCCCACTAACCTCTAACCCCCTCCAAGCCTGTTAGCCTACTCCCACACATCCCTTCTCCTATAATATATTTACAACAATAAGCTTTTCACTTCACTTCATCTCAGTTCAGTTCCCATCATCATAATAATAAATGTTTTGGCATTGTTTGCAGGGTGAGATCTTCAAGGCAGCTGAGACAGGTGATGTGGGGAAGGTACGAGAGTTGATACAAGACACAGGACCAGCCATCAGACATCCACACACACACTCCACTCTACTCCACGCTGCTGCATCAACAGGACAGGTGTGTACAGTACAAGGACAAGGAAGGGATGTATTGTCTTATTACTAAACTAAGTGTGTGTATAGTGAAGGAATATACTGTGTTATTATTAAACTATAGGTGTATAGTGAAGGAATAATTATACTATGTTATTATTTTTCCGGAAATAAGAGATGACGTTAACGCAACAGGAAAAGTTTGACTAAAATTCCAGAAAGGAGCTAGGGATGAAAGACTATATATAACCAGTACATAGATTACCACTGCATGATGAGAATAGTGCTGACCATATATAGTGATATATTTATGATATAGGTGTTCTTCTTTTTCTTATGTCGTATTATTTTGTGCAGGTGTTGTTACAGTGTTAATTCATTGTGTACAGGTGGACATGGTACTACTCCTGTTGGCCTTCATCAGTCCCAACACAGTGGATAATGAAGGTCGTACTCCAGCCCATGTTGCAGCCAAGGCGGGACACACTCACGTCCTCAGGGTACTCAAAGCTGACAAGGAACTCGACCATCAGTCACGAGACAACACTGGATATACCTACACTCATCTGGTTAGTGTTTCTAAGTTAGTAATCACACCCATGTGGTTAATATTCCTTAATATTCACCATTACACATACGATAAAAGTAACACTAACTATATGACCTTCACCCATGTTATACATCTAAGCATCTTGGCAGGGTTGAATAATTTTCCAGTCATATTTTAAAACATAATGAATAACTGTCCATTGATACAGCTTATAATATTATATCCCTGTGTTCCCTCAGTGGTCCATCCATTAATCTTCACACCATCTATATAAGTTAGTCATCTATCTCTTCCCTCATCGGCTGTGTTTGTCTCCATGTACAGTCATGGCTGATAGTGGTGGACCAGGGAGGGTCCAAGGAGTGTTGGTGAGCAACTGAACAGAGTTCGAACAAGTGAATTTTCCTAACCATTCTCAACGTTGAGAGAGGTTTAGAAGACTCACTTTTTCGAACTCTGTTCAGTTACTCTCCAATACTCCTTGGCCCCTCCCAGGTCCAGCACTGTACCCATCCCTCCATCTATCCATCATCACACCATCTATATAAACACTGCATCCTTTTCTTGCCACAGTTATCGGAACCTTTGGCAGCAGCAGTAGTGGTTGGAGAGAAGGGTCGAGTACAGGAGTTACTGAGACTTGGTGCTGACCCTGACCGACTCACAGCACCCACACCCACAGCACCACCCGTCACCCCACGTCACCTGGCACACACACTCCAACACCACGCACTCATCACACTTTTCCCTCAGGTTAGGTTTGGTTTGGTTTGGTTTGGTTTGGTTATGAGGGGTTTACGACAATCGCATTCATACTGTGTGTGTATTCTCTGAGGTGTAATTGTGGAGTGATAGTGTGTGTGTGTGTGTGTTGGTGCATGTGGAGAAGTGTATGTGTGTCAGCGTGCAGTGTTTTGTGTGGTGTCGTCTGTGAATGTTGTGTGTGTGTGTGTATGTGTGTGTGTGTGTGTGTTCATTAGATTGTCATGGGTCCTGCCTACCCTTATGTTTTGTTGCTTGTCTTTTGATTGACTCCAAGATCAATAAAAAAACAAAACAAAGATTGTTATATTCCTGTACATCCGATGTGTTGGTTTCCATTCCTGTTACTTTGAATGATTTTTATAACCTTACGCTTTGTTCAAGGAATATCGTTTTCCAATTTACATAATGACTTTTGACCGTACTTCCAGGAGACCCCGTCAAAAGATGATGAAGAAACAGCTACAACGAGTCAAGGCGTCCCACTACACACAGCCACTCAGGGATGGACCGGAGTCAAGGTGGGTTACATTCTGACCACGGTCGAGTCAGTACTTGTTATTAACTCGACCGTGATTCTGACAGACACAGTCGCTCACCACAATCCCAAGCCCACCTCAATATCATCAACAACATATATAATTATGTTGTTCATGTTTTTATTAAAAGTCATGAAACTAGATAAACAGTTCTTAGCCCAAGCCTTCAGGTAACAAAATTAACTTGTATGTACTGTGGCTTCATCTTAACAGTTTATGACCTTGGATTATGTAGTTGGAATAACGTCTGACACTTTTACATATCACAGGATTTCTTTCTATATCCAAACGTTAATGATTTTTTGTGATTCACAGAGTAACTTGACAGCTTTGAAGACACGACGGGCTGGAGCAGTGGTATCTTTGGGTCCAGACGTGTACCCGGTAAGATCTGAGCCACGTGGTTATGTCTGTATCCTGGACTACAACACCTTCAAGGACAGACCACACCTTCACCTGGGAGGAGGCCACAATGGTGCAAGGAACATGGCTGATGTGTTTAATAAAATGGGTTACAGTGGTCACGTGTACACAAACCTCACAGCTCAAAACACTAGGCACGAATTACTCAAGATGAAGACTATGGATGGCCTCGGGGAAATGGACTGTGCCATCTTCTATGTATCAAGTCACGGTGTGGCAGAGGGTAAACAATTCCTCACAAGTGACAGAAAACTGCTGAGTAATGAATGGATCACCAACATGTTCCAAGATTCACACTGTTTCCCACTCAAGAATAAACCCAAGCTATTTATTTTTGACTTGTGCTACGGGTATTATTCAGAGGAAGGAGGACATGGTGCAGGGAGTAGTGGGGAAAACATCCTTAACAACAACAACAGTAACAACAACGACAACAGGACCTTTGGCTGCCGTGTGACAGAACATCAACAAGACACAGTTTGTTTACACTCCAGCAGCGGAGGTTTTACATGGTACAGTTTTAGTGAGGGAGGCAGCATCTTCACCCGGGCACTGTGTAGCGTCCTAACTCAACATGCTCATCACTATGAGCTTCAGGATTTGTATCGTGAGTTGGTGAAGGAGTGCACCAAGACTGATCCAGCTGCCTCTCCTCAACTACATAACATTGTATTCACCAAGAAATTCTACTTTAACCCGACAACAGACAAGTAAATATTCCATGGTAAAGATTGTATATTTCTTCACTGTGTTAGATAAATGTAATGTAATGTACACCCCAATAGCACGTATGTATATCCTTAAATAAATATTACTGGTAGAGATATCACTATTATCTACATACACTTACATATATGAGGCCTTCGTCTCCATGCTGGAGGTATATACTATGCCAAACTTTAAACCAATTAGAAATGTGAACGAATGAAATAGGGAGACGAATAGGTCTTCAGAAAAAATAATGAATACTTAGGAATCTCAAATTTTGGGGATAAGTGTTACTCTCTGGTTACTAAAATTAAAGGTCCTGTCATAATATCAGTGAAATGAATAATTGTTTTTATTAGCCTGTTATTGATCCCACACATTTACCGTAAATCAAATTGCCTTGCCTATAATAAAGCCATGTTAGTTGCCTCCACTATAGTAACGAGCACAGAGTCCGGTGGTGAGTCTAGCGAAATGTGGCAACACTGTGTTTGTTTACATAGCATCCTAAGGATACTATAACAGGAGTGAGGTCTACTAGCCATTCTTATACCATTACCGGTACTACTACAGGTAAATAACAACGGTATTGCCACATTTCCCCTAATCCACCATGCACCTGACGCTGTGTTCTTTATAATATAGCAGAGGCAAGTGTACAGTCACGCGTACTAAAACCTGCTCATGGGTTACTCCTCCCTTCCCCCCCCCTCTATACCCTAGGATGGGGAAGAGGGGGAGTCAATATAAGTCTTCCCCACATTCAACCCCCCACCCCAAATATTTCTTGCACTTTCTATACTTAATCAAGTGTACCTTTCATGCTAAGCAAATGTTTTTCAGTAACCTATTTTTGCTTACATACATGGCTGGAATATTTCACATGTAAACTGCGCATGGTAATCTTGATAACTTTAAACTAGCCTATATATACCTCTTCTGTATTTGAGTCCATAGTTGTTATTGTTTGTTATGTCATACGTAATTGGGTGTTTACATCTGTCTTGGTAACTCTGTGGTGCTACATTTCTAATTAGTCCTTTATCTTCTAAGTTAAACATTTATAGTAAAAATGGAACACAAAACAAAACATTTCATTTTCCACTTTAAAACCGATCCTCAAAGTTTGGGAGTGAAATTAAAAAGTAACCTGTTATAATTATGCCATTATCAGCCAGAAAAATAAAAACATTATCGCTGTATGAAAATTAAATGATTGGTGTTTATGTAACAATACTGTAGCAGGAACATCCCACAGCGATGGAGGTAAAGTAAAGAGAGAGAGAGAGAGAGAGAGAGAGAGAGAGAGAGAGAGAGAGAGAGAGAGAGAGAGAGAGAGAGAGAGAGAGAGAGAGAGAGAAAAGAGAAAAAAGAGAAAGAGAGGAAAAAGTGTTGTGAATGTGAGGGAAGGAAAGAGATAAGGAAAATTAAATGCATAAGTTGATAGACACGTACCACTACTTGCCTTCACCACAGTATAAATAGACACAGAGACAAGAGAGGAAAGGAAAGGTGCATGCATGGAGAGAGTGGAACCCATCCAGTGAAGCGTTGTATAGTACACAGTATATTATTGTAGCCTATATTGGTGGTGGTGGTGATGGTGGACAACAGAAGAGAAGGTCGTAGTGTATAGTTATGAAGGGATGTACTAGTATAGGGGAACGGTAGCTAGGCCTATACAAAGGGAAACAATTAATGTATGATGAGGTGTTTTGAGGCTTAGGGAGTGACCTACTGTAGTGCATTTTTATACACGTCATGCAAACTAACACACACTCCATATAACTTTTTTTTCATTATTTTTTTATGTATTGTTATTGTTTTTATAGCAAATGCAGAAAATAATACGTATTATGAGACTCCTGAGGATGTGTGTGTGTGTGTGTGTGTGTGTGTGTGTATTGTATAGCTTCCCCAACGTCAATGATGCCTTGAGATGCTTTGGACCACTGTCTGTCACACTCACTCCACATTAATGGTTGCAACATTCATCATGCCCTCACTTACTCTTCATCATTTTTTGCAATATTCATCATGCTCTCACTCTTCATCAATTTTTGCAACATTCATCATGCTCTCACTCACTCTTCATCATTTTCTGCAACATTCATCATTCCGACTTACTCTTCATCAATTTCTGCAACATTCATCATGCTCTTTCAACAAGTTTCCCATTTGCGGAACACTAACATAATATCTCTCCTCTGCTGATCCTCGCCTTCTTTTCCTCACCGAAACACAACTTACACAAGGTATCACCAGCAACTGACAGCAACTCTAATCTCCGTCTCCCTTCTCTAGCATTAGTTTTGTGCCGAAGTAGAATGTTGTGTATACGCATGACTCCACAGACAAACAATGTACAGTCGCACACCATAGTCACTAGCCCACCTGAGTCGAAGCCCCGAGATCAGTTGAAGCAGGTGGTGTGTGTGTGTGTGTGTGTACAGTACAGAGCCGTCATATTCACCTGTACCTCATTATTGTCAACACACACACACACACACCACACTGGACGTTGTTGTATACGGTCATCTGATACTGTACAGTCATGAGCACTAATAAATATTCAGGTGTGCTTCGAATACCTACCTAGTGACATAGTAAATAAATAGAATTAATTCGTTGGTGAATTAAACTGTTCAAAACTTCAACAACCAAAGCTGTATACTTATTAATTCTCGTGACTGTACATAATAGGATAATGGATATCCCAGAACATATAGGACTATAATTACAGGATGTGGTTTCAAGTACAGTACTGTATCTTTCCTCCTCAGATGATGCTTCGATATTCTACATGTAGTGTTTCAGTCTTATTCTGTACACTTGCTTTGGTGGCTGGGTTTGCAGTGTATGGATTCCTCCTCTTCTTTCTACAGGTGAGAAAAACTATGATATTTAAAATCAATCCCTTTCATTTATTGAACTGTCCATCCGGCAATTGGATTGTAACGGGACACAATTAAGTTTTGATGCCTCATTAGTACTGTTCATTTTTTTTTCAATAATTTAATCCACCCATGTACAGTACACATAATATAAAGACAAATTAAGTTAACTAAATAGTACTAAGCTACCGTAACTAATAAAGCTAAGTAAATACTACTTAACTAAACCAGAATAAATACAACTCCATTATTATAGGATTTAAATAAGTAACTTGAAGGACAACATTTTCAACAGGTTGGATACATGAACAAGGATGACACACTAATCTGTCTGTCTGGACCCCTTGAAGCAGACGACCCCAAGGTGTTACAAGTCCTCAGGAACACATACTTGGACCCACCACCCATGAACCTTCCCTTCCGTCCCATTATGCATGCTATGATGAACCTAGGCAAGAAGAGTCATACATGGCCTTGGATCGACCACTTCATCAAGATATTATTCTCTGGTCACAGGGATGGCTTCTTCATCGAGGCTGGGGCTTTAGATGGTGTATATCTCTCCAATACCTTATGGCTGGAACAAGAGATGAACTGGTCTGGCCTACTGATAGAAGCAGATGCCGTCAACTACGAGGCGCTGATGAAAAGACAGAGACGAGTTTGGTCCTCCCCAACCTGTATCTCTTCCACACGTTACCCGAAGAAAACCATATTCGTGTCCCACTCGGTTCGACCCAATTCCCAGATCATTATATCCCCGTGGTCGTATCGGTCCCACGGTCATGAGTTAGATGATGATATTGACCAAAGTAATTTCGATTCAGATTATAGGTCATACTCTGAGGTACAATGTTTTCCTCTCATCTCTTACCTGGCAGCTCTTAATGTTACCACAGTGGATCTTCTGTCTCTGGACATTCAGGGTAGTGAGATAAAAGTCCTCTCCAACTATTTATCATCTTCCAGCAGTGTCAATATTAGAGTTATAGTTATGGAGTATGAATATGACAATATGGACGCATATTTCATGGCCAAGATGAAACACCACGGCTTCATTCTCTTGGCCAAAGGAAAAGACTACATATTCATCCATAAAAGAGACAGAATCCTACAGAGACCAGAAGTAAGAGACATCCTTCGCTATACCACTAAAAGAGTAGCACTTGAAGCATCGAAAAATTCTACTCCAACTTCAAATTCCTCTCAGAGATAAGGGTTATAATTTTACAAAAATTTATTTGTTACATAAAAATGCTTTAATTAATTGATACATAGAAACAGAAAGGAGACCGTCCCATGCAGACCTGCTGTAGGCCTAAGGCCCGTAGTTTTAAAACATTTGAGGGTCATCATATAATTATTTGATAGTGTTTGAGTCGTTCCATACTAATAAATGTTCTTTCTCTCTTAGCATATATTGACAAAATTATATAATGCAAAATATATTTGAAACATAATGCTTGAAGACTTGAAGTATTAATTCATATAAAATGAGTTTTAATTTTATACCAAAGGTCCCTTACAATTTGACAAAATGTAAACAAGACAACTTGAAAGTCTTGAATTTGCCGGTTGAGTGGTTGACTATAACTTGTTGACTTGTCATTTACAACCTGCCAGTGTGACACAATATTATCACAGTATTGTTATCACTTTACACACTGCTGCTACTCCAAAAAGAAAGAATATAAATGGACACCAACATTCCACTACTATTCAAGTGTCTACGTTAAGTAACTTGTAAGTTACCAATCTCTGAGGATATACTGTACATATGAATATGAAGCCACTACAATGTATTATATTTGTAATGAGGTGACTAATTATTATTCCGTTCTTCATAGCCTATACTACTGATGTCAACCTACAGAGAACAAAAGTAAGGGTAAATATCTACTCTATTGCCAGTTGGTATTACAATGTTTTTACCTTCTTTACCAACTAATTTATAACATTCCAAGACACTTTTCTTCTATGACATTTTCTTTGGAAATGCCCTATTTCTAATGGGACATTTTTGAAATTATCCTGACCATGCTAACCTAGACTACAGCAGACTACCGGGAAATAACCGTGGTAAAGTACCAGGAACTGACTTTGGCAAAATACTGGGACCCAGCCGGATCTGGCAACACTGCTACAAAACGGCAATAGTCTAGATCAGTGTTATTCACTAATTTTTTCACGAGAGCCAAAAGTTCAGGACATATTCAGAGTGAGAGCCACATAAACCACATGGATAAGCAGAAAAAAAAATATATAAAAACTAAATTATATATTTTTGTAGGTTTATGGGAGGAAAGACCCTTTGATGGGGTTGTACAGTGTTGGTAAATCTGGAGCAACTGATTCCTATAAACTATTCCAAGCAACAAGCCACCATTTTTGTTTATTAAATTGGTTTTATTTTCTGGCATTATTTGGAGGAAACAAGGCACCCTGCTGTACCATAAAATTATTATTCTCTTAACCTGACCAGACATGATACATTTAAACCTGATCTTACCTAACAAAACCCCAGTCCCAATTTAGGCCTTATTAGATTGATAAGAATAGGTTGAGCTGAGTTAAATTAAGTAATGTTTGGTTAGGTTGGATTAGGGTAGGGTAGGTCGGGTTAGGTTTAGATAGGTCAAACTAACTGGAATTATATAAATCATTTTGTTGTAAATTGATTCCCAGATTCCTGACATAGGCCTTGTTATTACATAAATTACAACACTCCATTTGTGTGAAATACCTGTTCTGTACAGTTGGGACTGCTTGGCCAGACAGCTTGAGGAACTTCAATAACAGTAATCCCTAATTTTTCACTGTTGTTATGAGTGTGTATTATACTGTTTTCTATGAATTTGTGTATAGTTAACCCGCACTGTACACCATTGGGTGGTTGGGTGGGTAATGTGCAAAGAGGGTTTACTGTACACAAATTCATTACAAACAGTACAATACACACCTGTAAAAAACAAGGTACGGTATTACTGTACCACTCATTGTGTGGTACAATATGTAGGTTATCATACTGTACTTGTAAATGAAAGAGGTGTACAGTATACAAATGTAATATATTTAAACAGGGGAAGTACAGTGTTGGTAAATCTAGAACAACTGATTCCTTCAAACTAGGCCTATTCTCAACAACTAGATTCCTCCAAAGTACTGTATGTCAGGAGACAGTAGCTTACCAGATTAGCAAAAATACTGTACTGGTGTCCTGTTGCTTGGAATAGTTTGGAGGGATAAATTGCTCCAGATTTCCAACAACGTCCTATACTCTTGTCTTTTCCAAGTCGCAAAATGAAATTGCTAATTAAGTTTATATCTTTCAGGTACAGTAATGTTCAATCTGTAGCAGGGCTATGGATTACTCGAGGCTATGTCATGAAATGGATCTCTTTTTAGTAACATTGAGGAGATAAAATTTTGTTTCCTGGCATAATTTGGATGAATCAGCAGAAAGGAGGTTCTCCCCTCAAGGATGTACAGTACTCAGAAAACTGGAGATTAGTGAATCCAAATCTTGCCATGAAACACCACCTACATTGGAGGAACTTGTTTGGTGGCATAGCCTAGTCAGGAGGAATCAGAAGCCACCAGTCTCATACACCATCATAGGGTCCCTTAATGATGTGAGATTCATCAGAGATTCATCACTGAACTCAGTACGTGCTCTTCTGGCCAGGACGAGAAACCAAAGGAAATATTCTTCTATCGTCCTCTTCGATATTGTCTTTGTTTTTAAGGTGAGTTCTGATTTTAGTATGAATTTAGGATGGTGGGTTGGAAAGTGTGTACAGTAAAGTAAATGCCTTGTTTTACACTGTTATGAGTGTTTATTGTACAAGGTATCTGGGCTGGATATTGCAATTAACTAGTATTTGGTTGGATAAACCTGATAATAACAAAGGAAATAGAAACAGCTTCCTAGTTGATACATTTATTAAAATATTGCTTTCCCTGAAACTTTTTCAGAAACATATTCATTGTTTATTATTGGTTATTCACTGAAAAAAATCAAACAATGCCTTCATAAAGTATTTAAGAGACAGAGATGGTGGCAGAGTGGATACAGCGATCGATTGAAGTTGTCAAGAACCCAGGCTCGAGTCCACAAGAAACATCTGTTTTTTTGTATTTTTTTTTTTAGGTTCTTCAAGTATCCTGGCTATGCCAACACATCAAGAAAATACCCCCTACATCATCATCAACTCAAAGCATGCAAGAATATCCATGGTGTTGTCAGTGGTTGATGGCTGTGTAGTGTGTCTGTGAACTCATTGTATGCAAGAATGTTGGTAGTGTTGAAGATGGTGTGGTACCAATACAATGGCTCTATAAAGTCATGGCACCATTACCACACCATCCTCAACACCCTAATGTTCTTACTTACGGTCCAATCACTCTCAATTTGTCACCTATGCCTTCTTTTTGTTTTTTTCCTCAGATGACGTTATCCCTCATTTTTTAGCAGTGGTAACATTATAACCCTGTATGGTAATGCCTTGTTTTCCACATGCGTTATGATTGTGCATTATACAGTTTGCTATAAATCTGTGTACGTTAACTCTCATTGTACAGTCGGCCTCCGGAATTCATATACACCACTGTGACATTAAGAGTTTGTAAGAACTAGAAAATTTAATACATTAATTTCCTAACACCAAACATTTCTAGTAATGTTATCTGGCTAATATTTGAGTTAGTCAGCAGAACAATGCTTACAGTAAGTGCAAAATAAAGACGCCCTTTAACCAATACTGTGTATGATATCCTGAGGCCGACTGTACATCACACTCCAAACCATGTGGATGTTTACTGTACTCTGATTCTTAGATAACGGAATAATACACATCCATAACAAAAGTGGAAAATGAGTGATTATTTTATTATTTGAGTGTATTATATGTACATTCCTTTCTTGCCAGACTGTGCACATATTTCCTAGGTCAACTCCACCTGTGACACTAACCTCCACCTCATGGACAAGTTCCATATGCCAATACTGTACTGCCGGCGACACCCAGACAACTCCATTACCTTCTGTACACACACACACCAATACCAAGTAAGGCTCCACCTGACCTAACCCCACCCCACCCATGTGGGTATTGCCTATAGTGATATAAGCAATACTTTAAGAGTTTTGGCGCCCCTTTGGCCCCAGTCACTCCCATTCAGTTCTTCAACTGTCCCTCTTCTGTAGATTTCCATCCTGCTTGCTGTCTCAACTCTTTATCACCTTCTGGCGTCATATGACCTTGCTGTTGATGTGCCCAATATCAATCCATCATCACCACACGCCCACCCAACCCATAACAATACCTACCCTCACAGGTGAACAAATATTATGGTAGCCTGTTTATAGAATAGTTTGGAGGAGTCAGTGGCTTCAGATTTTAATAGTGTTGGTAAATCTGGAGCAACTGTATTATTCCTCCAAACCACAATAGGTCACCAATATATTTGTTCATCTGGTTGTATTTCCTGGCATACTATTGAGGAATCAAGGTACACTCCAATGCACTTCTCAGGTCAGTTAAATTCTACTTTTTCTATGCATTATTTATTAAATACATTACTCTCTTTAATATAGTACAAGACAAATCAGAATAACCACATTAGGATTACAGTAATGCCTTGTTTTCCACTAGTGTTATGGGTGTGTATTGTACTGAATCTGAACTGTAAATCCTCTTTGGTGGCAATGACTGGCTCTTACTAGTGATTCGGAATCGACATCTAGAATGACTATGTCGACCAAACACAAGGTTAAGGGTGTGTGGGAGTAAGGGACAGGCTTGGTTTTTTTTGGAGGGTGCGGGAGTAGGGAGACAGGCTTGGGGGGGGGGGGGGGGTGCGGGAATAGGGGGACAAGCTTTCTACCTCCTCCCCCCACCCACCCCAAGCCTGTCCCCCAATTCCCACACACCCTTAATGTTATATGGCCCTCAAGGGAGTGGTCAACTGTACATTACACACCCATAACAGTGTAAATCTAGGGATTACTGTATGCTTGAATGTTAACATCTGGAGTAAACTGATTCCTCCTAACTATTTCTAGTAACAACAGGACACTATTAGTTTTGTTATCTGGTCTTATTTCTCTGCATACTTTGGGGGAGGAATCAATTCACTCAAATGTACCACAAGTTTATAACCCCCTAAATGGGATAGTATAGTTTTGGTACATTGAAGATTTTGAGTGTTTTATTCTTCCAAAGTTTGTATTGAAACAGAACCAATTAATATATATATAATGATATCCAGTTGCTTGCTTAGAATAGTTTGGTAGAACCAGTTGCTCCAGATTTACCACCACCAAAAACACTACTATATACCCCATTAAGGGATGAAATTGGTTGTTGTCATCTAAGCATTTTGATGTAATGTTGAAGCCACAAACTCTTCCACTCTCTTCTTGACCATTTCTACACTCTGGCTACTTCCATGTTCCTTTTCAAATGCCAGGAACTTCTTGAACACTGCTCTCATTTTACGTAGCCGCAGTTTCAACCCTGTCATGCGTTCCAGAATATTCCTGGAAAGTAATATAGTGCTGTTAAAATTAAGGGTAGTTTTTTTTTTTTACTGTGGGTGTAAATTGGAAGGTCTATTATGTCTCCAATACCTTGCCACAATACAGATCCCTAAATAGTGTATAGTTGGACACATGAATGGCTGGTACAGCCCAAGTGAAAGATGGTCAATTTCTCCCAATATCAAGTTCATTAGTGCCAAATAATAAGTACAGTACCTGATATTAGACACTGGTTATTCAAATGGGACAAGTATCTTTCACCTGGGCTGTACTACCCATTCATGTGTCTAACTGTACCATTGAGAGAGTCTGTTTCTGGCACAGTTAGGAGGAATCAGTAGCCTTCCAATTCACCAAGAATTCAAAGTATACTGTACTTTAATGTCTCCCCTAAAAGAGAATTCTGAAGACATCACTCAAATAGGGAACTACAGTAATGCCTTGTTTTCCATTGGTATTATGGGTGTATACTAACCCTCATTATCCACTGTAGTCATGGATGTGTATTATTCTGTTGTCCATGAATGTGTGTACAGTAAACCCTCATTATCCACCACTGGGTTTATGGGTGTGTAATGTGCTGAGTTTATTTACTGTACACAGATTCAGTACAAACAGTGCCATACACACCCACTACACCAACAGTGGAAAACAACCAAACAAGGCATTACCATATACTCAGGGTGTAGGCTACTGTACTGATAAATAAATACTGATAATAATAAATAAGTTATTGCATACATACCTGGCTCCTTCAATGTCCTTGTGTTTGGTCAATAGGTCGACATAGACATTCCAGATGTCGATGCGTTTAGGATAACTGCTCAGCAAACTCTCAAACATGGTACGTCCACGCTCAGCCTCACCGAAACGGAACTCCAGCTGCCCAAACCGGTTGATCAACTCAATATCTGTAATTTAAAAGAAGTTTGATTAAGGGGGTACACAGGGTTATTACAAATAGTACCGTACAGTACACACCCATAACATCAACAGTAGAAAACAAGGCCTTACTAAACAATGTAAGAATAATGTAATTATACTAATTTGTATGTGTATATTTAGCTTAAACCCTTTTAACATTACACATCCATAAACTCAGTGTATATTGTACACAGATTCATAGAAACTGGTATAATACACACCTATAACAACAGAGGAAAAAGAGGGATTACTGTATGCATTGTTTACTATGCACTTAACCTAAACCAAAGGAAGTACTATCTTTATTTAATAGTCGCTTTTTGGTCTTTATCTGACAAGTAAACAATTTAGAGAAGGCCCTCAATAAGAGATAAATAAATTTTGCACTATCCTTTTAACATATGGTCAGTAAATCCTTAGTCTGTATGGTAATGAGTAACAGAAGCCTGGAAAAACATTTGGTGGTCTTCAATGAGGGACAGAGTGTAAAATGAATTGATGGGTAATGAGGATCCACAGACCTATTATAAACTGGAGTTAAACACTGTGAGACCAATGAATGTCTGTCACTTACGATGTTTCTTATCGAGTGAGAGCAGAGCACGTTCCAGGTACTTCCGGGCTTCTTCAAGTCTCTTTAGGTTAAAGAAGTGTATCCCAGCCTTCACCCACACATCCAGCTCAGTGCTAAACTTTTTGGTCATGACGAAGTACACTTTGTCTGCCTCCTGCAATGATAAGGTTAAGGGGGAAGCAGTTCAGTTATATTTGTTTGTCTGTTTTGTTTGTGTCCTAGCATATTATACCAAAAGTGTATTTTTATAGCCTTAATGTACAATACAAATAAGCTGTGTTTATAAGATGTGCACTTGCTATATAAGCAACTTGTCACAGGTATTCAAAATAAATAGTGATGCCTTGTTTTGCACGTTGCTGTGGGTGTGTATTGTATTGCACAGTTTGTAATGAATCTGCACACAGTAAACCCTCTTTGTACATTACATATCCATAAAACCAGAGTATAATGAGAGTTTACTATACACAAGACTGATTACAAACAGTGCAATACACATCCATAACAACAATGGAAAATAAGGCATTACTGTACTGATTATACAGTAGTGTAACTGCATATTGTAATATAGTTCAATACTATATACTAGTGTAGTGTGTGAGTACAAACTGTATACTAGTGTGAGTGCATACTTTATACTAGTGTTTGAATACAGTAGACTAGAGTAGTGTATAATTACATATTGTATTACTAGAATACATTAATGTGTGATTAGTACATACCCTATGCTGTCCATCTTGATTATATACCATGGCCATAGCACTGTGCACTTTGAGTGGGTCGTTGGTGGCGAGTGCTTCTTTGTACAAAGCAGCTGCGGACTCCGGTGTTCCGAACTTCACTTCCAGTCTCAGGAGTACCGTCCACACATTGAGACGCTCTTCCTCCTCCCTCACATCTATCACTTGCAGGGCTCGTTTGCCAACCGCCTTAGCCTGTTCTAACTGTGCACTCTGGGGGAAAAGGGAGAAAATAATGCAAGTAGGAGTCTAGTTTAGCTCACACATTGACACACTCTTCTTCCACCTTCACATCTATGACTTGCAGGCTCGTAGGGCTCGTCTAACCACTGCCTTAGCTTGTTTTAATTCTGCATTTTGAAGGGAAAAGGAGAAAATAATGGGAAAGGGTGAAAATAAGAAAGGAAGAGAATAGTGGAATATCAGTCCCATCCACACACTGAGTTGCTCTTCCTCCTCCCTTACATATAACACCTATAGTGCTCATCTGGCCAGCCATTGCCTTGACGATGGTGTGGTACCGATACCCTGGCTCTGTAGTGTATCTATTGAGTCATCATACCAGCAATGTGTGAAGGGAATTGGAGCTATATCCGTGGTGGGTAGTAAGGTTTCAAGCCAAGGTTCCTACTAAATATATATACCGTATGCTACTAAATATACTGTTAGATATACTGTAGTTGTATTGAAAAATACTGAGGGACTTCTGTATGTAAAGGAAAATACATATAGCAATGCCTTATTTTCATTGGTGTATATTATATTGTTTGTAATAAATCTGTGTACAGTAAACAGTCTTGTACATAAATCGATAAACCTAGTGGTGGATAATGAGGGTTTACTATACACACATTCATAGTAAATAGTGCAATACACACCCATAAACCCAGTGGATAATGAGGGTTTATTACAGTCCACAAATCCATTAGTTAAAACTGCAATACACACCCAGAGCAAAACAAGGCATTACTGTATTGAAAGTCTACTGTTTGTAAGAAAAAAAATATTTAAAAAAATAAATAATAGACTCCACAACTAACCTCAAAGTGAAAACTGATGAACTGTATCCATAGAGCAGACGAGTTTGGAGAAGCTTGTAGTAATTCCTCATATTCGAGAGCAGACTGAGGCGTTGACTGTGTGTCGAGGCGTGTACACTCCAGCTGGTGTAGTCGCTGTTCCTCTTCTCTCGCCATTGCGGCTCTCTCGGCACTGCTCAGCTTTTTATGTTTTTTCTGTGTGTGTGAGAAATTGGGGATAGTTATATTAGAAAGTAATACAGTTTTGGTATTCTGAAGCACCTCGATTCCTCTTTCAAAGTACAGTATGCCAGGAAACCACTTAGCCAGAATAACAAAAATAATGGTGGCCTGTTATTGTTTGGTTGAATCAGTTCCTCTAGGTGGGCTATACCACCAACACACTTCCCCCTTAATCAACAAAGTTCACCATGCACATGTGTATCAAGGTTACTCCATCTTACACGCGGATTGTTTCGAGCTAAATAATCACACAGGTGCTACATCTCTGAATGTGTGGTGAGTCCCTGTAACACGCAGCAGTGCTTGCGAGTGTACATTACATACCCATAAACCTAGAGGTGGATAATGAGGGTTTACTGTAATTATAATAACAATAAACACTCCTACTAACAAAGTACCCTCTCTCATACCTTGAGTGGTTGATCTTGTTCGTCGTCGTCTTCTGAGGAATCGTGGTCACCTTCTCCCAGAGTCTCTGGTATGTCCCACACAAAGCCAGAGCCAATGCTGAGACAGTGTTGTTGTTGTTGTTGTTCCTCCTCCCCTTCTGTATCCACTCCACTATCAATGGTGTGGTCACTACTCCCTTGTGCTGTAACATTACCTTTCTTCTTCTTTTTCTTCTTTGTTACTTTGGTAGCCTGCAAAGGAATACAATAAAAAATAATATTCTAATATGATATGATAATACGATAAAATAAATGTTACAGTGCAAGAGAATTCAGTCCTATTGTGGCTGGCTGAGGTGGAAACAAACTTTTGTGCACCACAGTACGGTACATTATTTTACTGTACAGTACTAATAATTTCAGTATTATTGAAGAGAGGACAATGAGTGTGTATACAAGAAATACAACACCATATGGTAAGTGTATAATAATGCATTGATGTCCACTGTACTATTTGTAATGAATCTGTGTACAGTAAACCCTTTGTATACATTACACACCCATAAACTTTCATTATCATTACTGTACACATATTTATCACAAGCAATGCAATATACACCCAGTAATGGAAAACAAGGCATTACTGCAACTGTTATGTGAAATATAATCTCTAACTGATCTGAGTACTGTACTAACTTTGGTGGTTGAATCATCTGTACAATGGGTGGTGATGCTCTCTTTTCTCTCATCATGCTTCTCTTCCTCTAGTTCCTCCTCCTCCTCTTCCTCTTGTTCCTCCTCCTCTTGCTCTTCTTCCTCTAGTTCCTCCTCCTCTTGCTCTTGTTCCTCTAGCATCTCTTCCTCTTGTTCCTCATCCTCTAGCTCCTCTTCCTCTAGTTCCTCTAACTCCTCATCCTCTAGCTCTTCATCCTCTAACTCCTCTTCCTCTTGCATCTTTCCTCCTTCACTTGTTTCATCATTAATTGTCTTCAATTGTTTACTATGCTGCTTTCTTGTGCTCCCTCCCTCTTCCCTCTTTCCTTCTTCACTACCCGTAACTTTTCCCTCAAATGATTTTTTTGCCTTTCTCTTTCTCGCATTGATTACAGTGGCAAAGTCTATGGCATTGTGCTGGGGAAAGTCATCACCCAGTAATATATTCCACTTGGTAATTCTGTCAGCCTTCTCATTTTCTGGTTTCCCCTGGTCTAGACCCTCTAAGGTGACCTGTGTATCTCTTCTCACTCGCTCTATCACACCAGCCATGTGTTCAGCTGAAACATGTGCATCTCCTTCATCCTCCTCTTCTTCTCCATTGTAGACGAAGGTTGGACCTGATGACTTAATGTCCAAACTCCCGCCTGTGTCGTGTTCCTTAAGATTTGCCAAGATGAAGTCATCCTCGATGTGTTTGATGACGATGTGACATTTTTGACCGACAGTGTACAGGAATGATCTACCACACATGTCATTGGTGTGTCTCAGGGCAGGTAGATAAGCTATTTGACCACAACAATGTGTGATCAGCTTCACCATTATGAAGCTTTTACGGGACATGAGAACTTCACACCTGGCTTTCATTCCGACTTTTGTGACGGGTTCGGCCTTCCGGGCGCCGAGCGATTTGACAAGATGTGGCATTATGGTCAGCTCCAGGCACTTCTCTACCAAGTTGACATAGAGAACAGCAGCAGATAATTTCTGTCCTTTTTTCACATTGGTTTTTGTTAAACGGTGTGAAGATGAGATGACCCCAGGCAGTCCAGTGTCCTTCACAGTGACCCACAGACCATCTTGTGTTATTGCTTTGACCGTCACCGTCACCACACTGCCTGGTACGACCTTTGCCAAGCGGCTGGCCTGCCCATTAAGCCTCAACATGGCCCTCTGTATATCCTTCTGTCTCCTCAAGTAATCACACAGCAGCTGGAGGCTAGACTGGGTAACGTCCTGCATGTTATCTTTCAAAGAGGAGGATAGCTTTGGGCGGTTCTGCGTGTCTCTTTCTTTAAAGAATGTGAATAAACACTGACCTATATGTACTTCTGGGGGTGGGGAGTGAAGGTACCATTTTCTAGAGTCTCCAAAGTTGCTGATGTGGATTAAACCAACAAAACCATTTTCATCACCCACAGGAACAGACACCAGCAATCCATAACTCTGTATATTCACCACAATGCCCGGATAACTCTCGTGTACTGTCAACTCGTTCTTGCCCTGCAGTGCCTTGTCTCCGGCCTCAATCCAGTTCAGAATGGAGCTTTTCAGAGTCAGAGTTATGGCATTGGGATTCCTCTGGATTACAACCGCGCCATTAATTTCGTCACCGACCTTAAGGAGTTCCTTCAAGATGCTACTGTGTATGTTGTGGTCACTTAGATGGTGTATGGGAATCTTAGCTGATATATCGATGTCCTTGATGTTCACATGAATACTCTCTTCCTCTAAACTTTCTACAACACAGTCAACTCTGTCTCTTAGATTCACCATACTCAATTTCTCAGCACTAATATTATTATTCAAGGCTCTCTCATCGTCAAGCAGAAGACTCAAGGTCATGTTTCTCTTCTCAGGGTAAACCTCTATGACTTTGCATGTGACTACTTGTCCGACTCTGAATAACTCAACCAGGTCCTGGTGAGGATCATAGGTGGCTTTGGATTTGGGAACGAACCCCTTGGTGTCACCATAAAATGCTACAAGCAGACCGACTTTTAAAATCTTCACGATGTAGCCTTTAGTTATAACGCCCAGGATACTATCTGAATACTCCTTCACGATAGGTTCCCGCGATTGCAGCACCTGCTTCTTGCAGGTGAGTAGGATGTGCTTCCTCTCTGGGACAACTTGAAGCACCCTAGTCTTGACCACCTGTCCCACTTGGTACTTCTTCTCAGGGTGCTTCATGATGATGTTGGTGAGGTGAAGCATTGGCACCAGACCTCGAACGACCTTGCTGATGGCGACGTCTGCACCGTGTTCATTGTAGGAATTGATGGTGACTTTCAATATTTTCCCCACCTCAACATTTTGGTATCCCTTGATCTGTAGAAGAGGGACGATAATACAGTCTGGATTATAAGGCAGTTATCTTTGGCATCTTTATTGTATTGTAAGTATAGAGCCATGTATCCCCTACTAAACGGGGTGGAGGGGACCCCACTCTCTAAAAATTACCCCACTGAAGGTTCACATAGCCTCAGAACTGAACCTTTTGCCTGTCGGGGGTCCTGCAATGGCACTAGATCCTCCTCACCCATTTTAAAAAAGGAATTGGGTATTGATGATGAAATCTAGAGTAATTTATTCCTCCAAACTATTCCAAGCAACAGACCACCATTGTTTTTGTTAATTTGGCTCTGTTTCCTGGCACATTTTGGAGGAATCAAAGTGCTCTAATGTACTGAAAGTGTATTACCCCCCCCCTTAAGTGACCTGTAATTATAAATGAATTCTCATATGGAGGACCACTGTCAATTAAGGGACTTTTCCAAAATACAGACATAAACTGTGCCACAAATAATCACTTACAGTAATACCTTGTTTTGGGTGTGTATTGCACTGCTTGTAATTAATCTGTGTACAGAAAACCCTCTTTGTACACTACACATCCATAAATTCAGTGGATAATAAGGGTTTACTGTACACATTTTCATTACAAACAGTGCAATACACATCCATATTAACAGTGGAAAACAAGGCATTGCTGAAATATTTAATTCATTACAAATAGTACAATACACATCCATATCAACAGCGGAAAACAAGGCATTACTATATTCAAATGATACATTGTAAACACTGTCTAGTACTAGTGCAATATGTATTTACCTCCTGTTCAACAGCAGATCGATGGAGTGATCCAATGAACATCTGATCCATATACAAATACTTCACCAGATGGCAATCCCTCTTAGTGCCCACAGGGTAATCACCCCTCACGTTGCTCGGCGTCTTTTTCTTGTTGGTGAGGAACTTGCTGGCACAGAAACCACGGCAGTTCTCACCCAGCTTCAGGAATATGCCGGACTGCTGGGACTTGTAGATCAATGCATCCTTTACTGTGTCTCCTATTTTCAACCCTTCTGGGAGCTCGCTCTTCGTTCTAAAGGGAAAAATAAAATACAGTAAATTATATATAGGGAGCCTACTTTTAGATCTAGAGGGCAAAAATTATATAGTAGGCAGCTACTCTCATTTCTATAGGAGAAAAATTTGTTATAGGGAGTTCTAATTTAGTTCCATCAGGGAAAATATATATTTTGTAGGGAGCTCACTTTCAATTCTTTAGGGGTTAAGAATATATATACAGTATACATGTACTGAGCTACTTTCAGTCCTATGGGGAAAAATATATACTATACATAGGAAGCTCACTTTTAGTTCTAGAGCAGAAATAATATATAGGGAGAAATTATAAACATTGTAATCTACATATACTCGTAGTTAACTGACTCAAAATAAAAATATTGTAATCTATTATATCATACGGTACAGCTCTGACGTTTCATTCAAAACATCTCTATCTCTCCTTTCTTGTTGTAGCACTCCCTCCTTGCTTGATCGAACCTCCTCTCTACCTCCACCTACATTCCTCTCCGTCCTATACCCCTCTATCTCATTTATACACCATACCCCTTTTAAATTAAGGGGTGATACACTTTTGGTACATTAGAGTGCCTTGATTCTTCCAAATTATGCCAGGAAAAAGGATTAAAGTAACAAAAATAATGGTGCCCTGTTGCCTGGAATAGTTTGGAGGAGTCAATTGCTCCAAACTTCGTATATAATTATGGAACTAAATATATATAGTGTACAGTACTGTATATAATAATGGGACTACTGTAAATAAAAACAGAGTCTAATAATAAATAAAAAACCTTAACCTGTCCAAACTACTGTAAAAATAAGTAACTAACCTGCCTGAACACACAGTCTCCTGTAGTGTCAAGTGAACCACCTTAGTAAGTGGCATGATATATAGAACTCTGGCCAACACCTTCTGATTCACTTGGTACTTCTGGAGTTTGTCAGTGGGTTTGGTGAGGTATTGATGATTCACCACACCGTCTATACCACCCAGTAGTACATTCAATACACTCGCATGAATCTGTACAAATTAAACATTAATTAGGGATATACAGAAGGCAGGCCCTCAATATACAATGATTAAATTTAGTACTATCCTTGTAAGAAAGACTCAGTAAAACAATATAAATCATATAGTTTGTATGGTAATGAATAACAGGAGCCTGGAAAAACATTTGGTGGTCTTCAATGAGTGACTGAGTGTACAATGTATTCAATGTATATCAAGGGTCTACAGTATTATGCTTTTGAAATGCAGATAGGACGTATGCAAGAATATCCATGGTGTTGATGATGGAGTGGTACCAGTACGATGACTCCATAGTGGTACCAACATCATTGTCAACACCACAGATATTCTCACATTGCTCAACTATTGATTAAAGAGATTGGATACTTTTTGATGAAACTGTATGAGTCAAATATTAATTAATTAAGGGGAGAGTATACTTTTGATAGATTGGAGCACCTTGAATCCTCCAAAGTATGCCAGGAAACAGACCCAGATGTAGAAATATAATGGTATCTCGTTGCCTGGAATAGTTTAAAGGAATCATTATCTCCAAAAATGTCAGAACTATACCCTCCCCTTAATGGGATAGTATACTTTTGGTACACTACAGCACTTTTATCATTCCTCCAAAGTATGCTAAGAAATAGGACATTAGTAGGTTAAGGGGGAAGTAGTGTTGGTAAATCTGGAGCAACTGATTCCTCCAAACTATTCCAAGCTACAAAAGGCCACTATTAATTTTGTTAATCTAGTCCTGTTTCCTGTCATACTTTGGAGGAATAAATGCACTCCCATGTACCAAAAGTACAGTAATGCCTTGTCTTGCACTGGTGGTGTTTTGGGTGTGTATTGAACCGTTTGTAATGAGTGAGAGTACAGTAAACCCTCTTTGTACATTACACACCCATAAACTCAGTGGATAATGAGGGTTTAATGTATATGGATTCATTATAAACAGTACAATACACACCCATAACAACAGTAGAAAAAAAGGGATTACTTCATACAAAAACTGTGTGCTGTTTAATGATTGAACACCACACACACATATATACATACAAACAGTACCTTAGAGACAAAGGTGTTGATAGCTGTCCCAGGGAGCAGTAGTGCAAGGTTGGCGGTATCTACAACCTCCAGCTTGACCTGACGGACAGTGGTGACGTCGGCCGTCAACTGTAGGGAAATGGGTTCACCGTCTTCCTCTTTATTTCCCAAAATTTTGGTGATCTTACAACGAGCCACACTGCCCACGCCAACGATGTCTGCGGTGGTTTAAATGTGATAAGTACCTCGGTTTACACTGTTGGTGTTATGGGTGTATTTTATACAGCTGTGAACAGTACACCTTCTTTGTACTCTCTCTCTCCAACTCACCTGATCCTTCGATGTCTGTTTTCTTGACAAATG
This sequence comes from Petrolisthes manimaculis, assembly GCA_034508575.1. Taxonomy (NCBI): domain Eukaryota; kingdom Metazoa; phylum Arthropoda; class Malacostraca; order Decapoda; family Porcellanidae; genus Petrolisthes; species Petrolisthes manimaculis. The sequence continues at coordinate 52,403 of JAWZYT010001276.1, read as the reverse complement.
CTGCCATGATGTTTGGAATACCAGTGTCCATAACAAAGCCTGTCTCCTCCTCACTGACCACAGCACACACAATGACTTGATCAATCTCCAGTAGTGTGGAGCTCAGGCCAAGGTTTACCTCCTGTGGCATTAATGTGAGATTCACTGAAAAGATAATATGACAGTATTATAACATTAGCACCATTAAGGAGATAGTAGTATAATAATAATGCCTTGTTTTTCACTGTTTAAAAATAATAATTATAAATTGTTTGTTATTATTACGTACACACACACACAGCATCTTACCTTTTATCATGCCATTATTTTTCTCCACAGATACAACCTTAGTCACCAAATACTGTCCAGGTTGGTAGAGTTCCTCAAGTGTGTGTACTTCTTCCTCCATTTCATCCTCACTTCCCTCTTGTACCTGTTGGTGACATACATACATGCAATGTCACTATTGTATATCAATTGCAAATAGATAGAGGATGGCATTATCAAACTACTACCGGTACTTTGAAAGAAAGGCTTTTCATCAGTCAATTTGTATCATGGTATGAACTGAATGAAGTAGACAACTTATTATATTTGTTAAATAGAGTTTTGAATGGAAGAAAACCCTCACTATCCACTGGGTTAATGGGTGTGTAATGTACAAAGAGAGTTTACTATACAAAGATTAATTTTCCAAACAGCACACTACACACCCATTATACAAGTGCAAAACAAAGCCTTACTGTACACTGAACCATCCAAAAACCACCCAACCACTCACCTTGGTCAAGAGGCGAGTGTATGCCTTTGATATCCTAGCCAAACTGACGAATCCCATGAGTTGGTGTGGCAGATTTACTGTGATTACATAATTGTGAACTTTCTGCACACATCCCAGGATGACCTGACCAGGAGTTATTGTCTGAAAGAAAGGTAATGCATTGTATAGCAGGCCCTCGATATGAAATTAATAGCACTAGGCTCAGTAAATCACTTAATCTGTATAGTAATCAATAACAGATGCCTGGAAAAACACTTGGCTCTTCAAATGAGGGACTGAGTGTAAAATGAAAAACAGAAGCCTGGGAAAACATTTGTTGGTCTTCATTGACAGACTGAGTGTGAAATAAAGTGGTTGATACAATTATTTATACACATATACAGTACACATATCAAGGGTCTACAGTAAACATACCTCATATGACAAAGGAAGTATATCATAGTCGCTCAAGTTTTTCGACTTTGCCTTTTTGTACAGGGACACATCTTCATCATCATTATCCCTTTTTCTCTTCTTAATTTTCTTCTTATCAGTTGATATTCTGACCTGGAAATTTTAATCTCTAATTAGTAATACCTGGAATATACAGCAATGCCTTGTTCTGCACTGTTGTCATGGGCATTTATTGCACTGCTTGTAATGCATATGTGTACAGTAAACCCCATAAGCCCAGTGGATAATGAGGGCTTACTGCACACAGATTCATAAATAACAGTTTAATACACACCCATAATAACAGTGCAAACCAAATATATATTTTATTTTTAGTATTTGTAGCTAAAGTGATGAACAAGAAAAACTAATGGACAAACACAAACATACGATTATTCTACTTACAGAAAAAATGTCTCGTTCTTTTGCTTTTGTCTTTACTGTAGCCATCTCTTCTCCTGGAAAATAAGTATATAAGGTATCAGTATGTAAGGTATACACTCAGTACTCGGGGTATATATAACTATAATAGAATTACAGTATTTATATGTTTTACCCTACCTCTCCCATCTAGCCACTTAAGTGTCAAACATGATCAAAGTGAACTGCTGCCCTTATATTTCAATAGATAAAAACAGGAAATGATGAATTGTCAAAATGTAAGTGGGAAAATGGTGATTTCCATTTCCATGGATCAAAATCAAAACATCTAATTCACAGCAAAATAAACTAGAAAATATGGTGTAACTTTCCTACCGGGTATTGGAAATTATACAATCCCAGGTGAGGTGAGGTCAGACAAATTTTATTTAATGCGATGATCTTGAACAATAAATACTTCAAAAAACACTATAAAACATTGCAATCTGAAAACCTTGAGTTGAAACCAGATTATGGCCCAATACTTGACTATTACCCTGGAGACAACTTTAAATCCCAGCTGGACAAGTAAGTTAGCCATGTAAAGCCTCAGAGGAACCACCAATACCGGGATACACTTCACTGAGTCTACACACACAAAACACACCAAGTAAACCTGTTGGCACCAGCTCCAGAATCAGCAGTACAACACTACATTAGTGGGCTGCGACGAATTAACCTCTAAACAATATGAAATAACGTTAAAATAACAAGGACTCAATAACAAAAGTTTGGCCAAATGTAACTTCATCGAGAAGTTAATAAGATTATTACACAGCAATTTCTATCAAACATTACCTGTATAAATCCAGTGGTGAATAATGTGTCAGATTGGCAGTCTGGTACCTAATTAGTTTTAAACTTCCGAAATAAAACCATCAACTCGTTAACTAAACTGGCGCACATGGGAAGTAGAGTTCAGCATGGCCACAACAACTAAAAACATCCAATAATGTACCATCTTCGCAAATATTTCAAAATAAAATAATTATGTATTACATGAATTTCAATTGCATTACATGTATTATATAGATCATATAAGTAGAAATATGTTCTTTTTATAAAATTGTTCATTTTTTTTCTTTCTATTGAAAACTATTATAAATATTATTGCTGTCCCGATGTTAAGATTAGTCTTCTCTTGATCGACTGATTAGAAAAACATAAATTTGCAACGGCACCTCCCTTTTACAACTTGTTTTTTTTTCATTTTTAAATAACAGTTTTATCAGAGTTAGACAGGCTCCCTAGGAGGTCATAGATATATGGCCAAAATTCTCCAGGACGAATTAAGCTGACTTCTCATAACAAGATTTTGGAATTTTAAAGGGGGGGGGGGGGTAGCAATCCACTTGAAGCCACCACTAACACTTATAATATTATACTGTCATTATATATTATTAAACCATCTACAAGAAAAAAAGGACATGCTAATGACCCAGAAAATTATTACAGAGGTAAAACTCACAATTACATTGCCCTAGTAGCCTATATTACTTTCTGTTATACCAGCAGACACTACCCAATATAAACTGGAACATTTACACACCATTATCAACATACAGTACAGTAATCCCTTGGTTTGTACTGTTGTTATGGGTGTGTATTATATAGTTTGCTATGAATCTGTGTACAGTAATCTCTTTTTGTACATTACACATCCATTAACCCAGTGGATAATGAGGGTTTAGCCTACTGTTCACAGATTCATAGAAAAGCATATACTGTACAGTAATAGACACCCATAACACCAGTGGAAAACAAGAGATTACTATATAGATCTTTATGACAATGTAAAATTTAGCACAGCACTTCATATACAGTGGATACAGTGACAGCCTAAGAATGGCAATGGCCCAGGTTTGAGTCCACAAGAAACGTCTGGTTTTTTTCAGAGGTAATCTGATGAGTTCAGCTGTTCATCAAGTATCCTGGCTATGCCGACACATCAAGAAAATACCTCCTATATCGTTGTCAACTAACAACATAGAAGATGCCCAACTATATTCCAAGATGCTGTGAGTGATGGTGTAGCTGCTCTCTCCTGATAGTGATGTGTATAAATAAGGTGTCGTCATCTAATGGGACAGACAAGAATCTACGGTATCAACATAGTAAAGGAATGGACAAACTCACCCATGTTGTTGTTGTTGATGAAGTTCCTCAAGCTGTCTGGCCGAGCAGCCCGAGCTCCTAAGGAAGGCCATGGCCTGAACCAGGCTTTCCCACAGTGCCCTCAGAGAGTGTATGTTGTGTTGTAGGCAAGTGTGGTTGTGTACATTGCAGTCTTGCATAATGTGTTTAATAGAATGGGGTGCTGTGTTGCATCCCATCAGGAAGCTATATAAACAAACACAGTAGTGCCACATTTACTCATAGTACAGTAATAATAAAGGAATGGACAGAACTCACTCCTGTTATAGTATCTACCATAAGGAGTGATGTAAACAAACACAGTGCCTGGTGGTTTCCTGCAGTTCTTCAGTGTATTTACCGGTACTGTACTGGCTTTGTGGCCCTATACTGGCTTTGTGGCCCTATAATGAACCCTCTCCAACTGGTCTATGTCCATTGCAAGATACAGTCGGCAGTATAAGTTCGCCACAATCCCCAGGTGTGTGGTATGAGCTTAGTGGTGTTGTATCATTATTCTATTTGGATGTGACAATCATACTTTGAGATATTTTTCTGAGTATACTTATGGTACCGTAAATTAAAGTGCCTTGATTCCTCCAAAGTACAGTAGGCCTATGTAAGTAAAACAGGACCAGATTAAAATAAATAATGGTGTCTTGTTGCTTGATAAAGTAAGGAGGAATCAGTTGCTCTAGGTTTGTACTTCCCCTTCCTTTAACAGAGAAACACAATAACAATAGTTAAATAGATAACATTTATTATCAGCAATACTGATAATCTTAAATACAATAAAACCTTCACGAGTAAGTTTGTAATATGTACACGTAATTATCTCATGTATAAATTAAGTTGTTTAATATTCACACCTATACATTTATTAATATATAAAACTACTACTTACTGTACTGTACATTCCTTAAACCTCTTTTACATGGTGCAGGTGATGCCTGCATCCAAGTTTAAGTGTACATTAACCTCCCTCGGCTTTTCCTTTCATGGATGTGAAAAGTACCAAGAGGGTTTACTGAAGGGAGTGTTTGAACAGGGAAGACTGGAGACTTTTCTGCCGTGGCTACCCCCTTGGGGGGAGTTCCCGGAGGGAACGAGGCGTCAGAGCTATAGATAGATAGATAGATAGGTTTACTGAACATAGATTCCCTCCAAATGGTGTAGTACACACCCATAACACCAGTGGAAAACAAGGCATTACTATAATATTATTATATGATACACAAAGTATCGGTAAAGCATATGTTGTCGTTTTCATATGTAACACCCCCATTTTATTATGTATGTTATTTAGGATGTTTTTTTTAATGTATAATTACTAACTTCACTCTCCATAAAATACCTGCATTTATTTCTGGTAACTTACTTAGAAAATTAGTTGAGTGAGGGATGAAGTCCCGAGAGAGGGACGAGATGTTTTCGTTGGCGGAACAATATTTGTAACCAATATCAGGAATAATTATATGCTATGTGATTGGGAAAGAGATAATGGGTTGGAGTATTAAGGGATGTTAAATAATCATTAATGTAACTAAAGGAATGTATCAGGGGGGAAGGAACACTTAATATAATAGAAAAATGTAGCAGGAGGAACTAGTTTGGGTCCGTGTAGGAGCCTAGATTAGGGGGGAGAGAGGCGAGAATGAATTGTGGCAAGGATTCACCGTCAGTCTCGTGTCGTCTTCCATTGGGTAAAGGTAACTATTAAAACAGCTGCTACAAAGTGACTTCACGTGTTAATATTGAGGTAAATATTTATTATACATTTGATAGTGATTTTAATGAGTCTCGTGTCGTCTTCCATTGGGTAAAGCCATAAAGCACATTCCGGCAAGGCATAGCCATAATAATACTGGTGTACAAACTTATATAAATACTTAGGAGAATTGCTGGCATAGTCAAAGAAATTTAGAGTAACATTGTTTCGGCCATATTTTTTTTTTGATACTATTATATATATGTATGTTTTTTTTTTATATAACTATTGTATGTATATGGGGATGTATTTTTTTTTTCTTATTGATGGGGGGGAGTAAGTAATTTTTTTTTATTATTAACTGTTTGTTTAGTGCTGTTCCCTAGCGAAACTCGGAATTATTCCAGTTATAGGGACAGCGGGAGTAGGATTCAGGGAGGGGGGGATTGAAGGTTAGGGAGTATATATATATATTTTTTTTTTTATTATGAAATGAATGTTAATAAATTAAATAATAAGTAGTTGAGTTTTCCGTTACCGTACACATACTAATAGACTGTGTCCCTACTTAGGCATTTTTGACTTGATTTAAGACATTGATCGAACCCCCGTTAGAGTAATTCTGGGTTGCTTACACACGTGCCTGGGGTTTAAGCTACGTTACCCACCCAGTGTGTGATAACTTGGTTCCTGCGGTCAACCTGTGGTCTGGTGGTGGCAGCGATACTGACTAGGAACTGGACTTGCCTTTGTATGATTTTTTTCATGGTATTCGCAAGGCAAGTTCAGTCCTCAGTCCTTTTTTTTTTCCAGACCGGGTTGATCAAGAATAGGATAGAGTATCATACACTGGTGTGTCATTTTTTTTTATTGTAAAAGGCCGTGTTTTTTTTTATCCTCCTCCAGTAAAGTAAAAGGGGATAAAAATAGCAGCGTTACATTGGTGGTAGCTAAAGTGGGATAAATCAGACCCAGATAAATTGCTTTAACGGAGATCCGTGGAATTGGGTCTGATGTTTAAGGTAGCAATAGTAGGACACAGTCAAGTTCCTCGAGAACTGACGGTTAACGGAGCTCGGGTAGTAAATTAAAGTAAAAAAAGGAAGAAAGTGAAATATATAATTTAACAAAAATAGTAGAAAAGTTAGCATCGAAGATGGAAACTGATATATTCTAACCATCATAGACCATTTTTCAAGGTACACCAAGTTTTACCCACTAAAAAGTAAGCATGCCAAGGGAATTGTTGCTAGGCTAACCCAGTTTGTTACAGACTTTGGCGGACCTAGATCGGTGCTGTGTGACAACGCCAAGGAGTTTACTGGCCACGAGATGCGGACCTGGGCAGACCAGCATGGGGTGGAGCTGCTTTTCTCCACGCCGTATCATCCACAGGCTAACGGGATGATTGAGAGGATGCACCGGACCCTGAAGACGGTGTTGGCCCAGTTGTGCGAGGGCTATCCACAACGTTGGCCTAACCTGCTGGCTGAGTGTCAAAAAGTGATGAATGCAGCCGTCCACAGCAGTACCAGGGTGACGCCGTATGTCGCATTCTTCGGAAGGCATCCACCACGCAACATCACAGCACCACTACCGACCATCACGTCTGACCACAACGACGCTGGGAGACTAAAGAGGCTAATACAAGAAGCCAGTACTGTATCTCTCAGGAGGTATCGGACATTTGCCAATAGGCATAGAAAAAATGAAAAAAGTAGAACTAGGAACATTAGTGTGGGTAAAACAAGAAACAATAATACCAGGTACCTGTGCCAAATTGAACCAAAAATGGAAAGGACCATACAAGGTGGCAGAAATAATAAGAGATGGTTTGATATATATTTTAGAGGACCCATTTACAGGGAAAAACATCCAGAGGGCTGCAGAAAAGATTAAGCCCTATGTGAGCCACAGTGATATTATAGTACAATTAGGGGAATTAATTGAAAATAATGAACCAGATGATGATGATGAGGATATTGTACTTCCTCCACGTCATCGACGTCCTCCAAGAAGATTTCTGGAGGAAATGTAAATTGAGGTAAAAACCAATTTAGAAAAACAGTGAATGAAAATTAATAGAAAATAGGGTAAAAGTGGGAAAGTTACGTTGGATAATGTCATGTTTTACTATAACCTGAAGTCAACACGGGGCAACATTAATGTACGAGCTAGGAACTCGGCTCATAGTTGTAATTTTTTTTTTATTGTGGGTGTTGGAGGACACTTAGTTTTAATGGGAAGAGAAGGATGGTGGGGAGTGATCACCCTACATGTCCATTGGGCTCTTCCAGTATACAGTCAGAACCTTTGTCAAGGCCCCTGTATCACTTACTGCATTCCGGGTTGTCATACCGTGCGGGATCTGAGGTTTGAATGGAGAAGTGAATGAAAATAGGAATGAATGAATTGAATGTAAGAATACTCAGATCTTGTTAGGGACAATCGCGGATGGGTTTAGTGACGGTAGAACCTTATTGAAGTTCTCCCGGGGTTATGGACTTGACAGAGGAGTCTGACTGGGACGAGGTGTCACTGATATCTATTATGTATTATGTGTATTGTGTAATGTTAGGTAGAGAAGTTCTTTCCTGCGGGGAAGAAAGGCAGTCTAAGGACTGTAAGTAAAGTTGGCAGTTTATCAACACTGACAACACGTTAGGGTGAATAATGTCTTATGTTGTTTAGTAAGGTATAGCGATAGTGACAAATGGTGTGTATGTTAAGATTAGGGGGGAGGGGAATTGAGTTAGGGAAATATAAATTAATTTTCACTGTAAGTTCCAGCTAAGGAAGAGGGGACGTGTGTAACACCCCCATTTTATTATGTATGTTATTTAGGATGTTTTTTTTAATGTATAATTACTAACTTCACTCTCCATAAAATACCTGCATTTATTTCTGGTAACTTACTTAGAAAATTAGTTGAGTGAGGGATGAAGTCCCGAGAGAGGGACGAGATGTTTTCGTTGGCGGAACAATATTTGTAACCAATATCAGGAATAATTATATGCTATGTGATTGGGAAAGAGATAATGGGTTGGAGTATTAAGGGATGTTAAATAATCATTAATGTAACTAAAGGAATGTATCAGGGGGGAAGGAACACTTAATATAATAGAAAAATGTAGCAGGAGGAACTAGTTTGGGTCCGTGTAGGAGCCTAGATTAGGGGGGAGAGAGGCGAGAATGAATTGTGGCAAGGATTCACCGTCAGTCTCGTGTCGTCTTCCATTGGGTAAAGGTAACTATTAAAACAGCTGCTACAAAGTGACTTCACGTGTTAATATTGAGGTAAATATTTATTATACATTTGATAGTGATTTTAATGAGTCTCGTGTCGTCTTCCATTGGGTAAAGCCATAAAGCACATTCCGGCAAGGCATAGCCATAATAATACTGGTGTACAAACTTATATAAATACTTAGGAGAATTGCTGGCATAGTCAAAGAAATTTAGAGTAACATTGTTTCGGCCATATTTTTTTTTTGATACTATTATATATATGTATGTTTTTTTTTTATATAACTATTGTATGTATATGGGGATGTATTTTTTTTTTCTTATTGATGGGGGGGAGTAAGTAATTTTTTTTTATTATTAACTGTTTGTTTAGTGCTGTTCCCTAGCGAAACTCGGAATTATTCCAGTTATAGGGACAGCGGGAGTAGGATTCAGGGAGGGGGGGATTGAAGGTTAGGGAGTATATATATATATTTTTTTTTTTATTATGAAATGAATGTTAATAAATTAAATAATAAGTAGTTGAGTTTTCCGTTACCGTACACATACTAATAGACTGTGTCCCTACTTAGGCATTTTTGACTTGATTTAAGACATTGATCGAACCCCCGTTAGAGTAATTCTGGGTTGCTTACACACGTGCCTGGGGTTTAAGCTACGTTACCCACCCAGTGTGTGATAACTTGGTTCCTGCGGTCAACCTGTGGTCTGGTGGTGGCAGCGATACTGACTAGGAACTGGACTTGCCTTTGTATGATTTTTTTCATGGTATTCGCAAGGCAAGTTCAGTCCTCAGTCCTTTTTTTTTTCCAGACCGGGTTGATCAAGAATAGGATAGAGTATCATACACTGGTGTGTCATTTTTTTTTATTGTAAAAGGCCGTGTTTTTTTTTATCCTCCTCCAGTAAAGTAAAAGGGGATAAAAATAGCAGCGTTACACATAGAAGTGAAAGATTACTCTTGCTTCTCACTCTCCTTTTCTCTTAGCTGTGCTGGAAGTCTACTGAATCAAATGCATTAAATACACCTTAGATTCCATGTATTTAATACAATACGATACATATACAGTATGTACTGTACAGTACAGTGATACCTTGTTTTCCATTGGTGTTATGGGGTGTGTATTGCAGTTTGTAATGAATCTCTGTATTGTACAGTAAACCTTCTTTGTACAATACACAACCATAAACCCAGTGCATAATGAGGGTTTACTGTACTGTACACAGATTCATTAAAAATGGTATAATACACAGCCATAAACCCAGTGGTGGCTAATAAAGTTACTGTACACTGTATAGTACAGTCGCGAACCAAAGTTTCGTACCCCCCTTGGATGACAGGAAGGCGAAGACAGTGTTAAATATATGCTGAAAGGTCGGACAATCTGGTGTTTCGCGTTGGTAACGAAACAGTGAGGTTCATTTTCACAAACCACAAACCGAAAGTCATGGAAAATTAACCTCACACTGTCTCATTACCAACCCAATACACCAGTTTGTCCGATCGTTCAGCATATATTTAACACTGTCTTCGCCTTCATGTCAGCCAAGGGGGGTACGAAACTTTGGTTCGCGACTGTACATGATTTCATAGATAATGGTATAATACACACCCATAACAACAGAGAATAATGAAGGTTTACGGTACATGGATTCATAGACAACAGTATAATACACACCCATACCAACAGTGGAAGACAAGGGATTATTTTTAAATATATAAACTACCCACCTTAATCTCCCTCAGTTCCTGCTGTGTTGTGGACAGTAGTCTGTTGGCTTCACGAAGTTTGGTGTCCAGTTCCTCTGTGGCGAAAATCAGATCACCGACTTGACTCTGCAGAGTGTCTATTACATTCTGTTCCATTTCCTCCTTCTTCCTCTCCTTTTCCTTTTGACGAGACACCTCGAAGGCCAGGATTGCAACAGCTATGCTAAATATTACTCCTTCTCCTGAAATAATAATGGGAATGGATGTGTACAGTACTTACAGTAATGCATTATTTTCCACTGTTGTTGTTATAGGTGTGTATTATACTGTTATCTATGAATCCATGTAAAATAAACCCTCATTATCCACCACTGAGATTATGGGTGTGTATTGTACAAAGAGGGTTTACTGTACACAGATTTAATACAAACAGTGTAATACACACACATAACACCATCAATGGAAAACAAAGCAATACTGTATTACTATTTCTATCACCACCATCACCACTCACCGAATTAATTTCTTCCCAACTCTAGTATTTAATATCATTATTATTATTATTATTATTACTACTACTCACCTAATAAATTTGCTCCCAGCTCTATTGCAGCCTCTTCATTAAGCTTAGGTATGGTGCTGGTCTTACTTGATCGTCTAATGTTCATCACATACATTTTCATTCGCACTTCACACCAATGGTATACTGGAAAATAAGTCACTTGTGTTATAGTAATGGATGGTTTTTGAACTATTGTTATGGGTGTGTATTATGATAAAGCCTCATTATACAATGAATAAATAGTTGTATCCATCAATTTCGTTTACACTCAGTCCCTAACTAAAGACCACCATATGTTTTCTCAGGCTTCTGTTATTCATTATCATATAAACTTAGTTATTAATTGAGCCTGTGTTAAAAGGATAGTGCTAAATTTATGCATCAATATATTGAGGACCTACTGTATACTGTCTTCTATAAATTGGTGTACAGTAAACCCTCATACTCCACCACTGGGTTTATGGGTATGTAATGCAGGCTACATCAAAGAGGGTTTATTTACTATAGGCCTACACATATTCATTACAAACAGTGCAATAACCACCCATTACACCAACAGTGTAATATCATATTTTAATAGGTTTCTTGAGGAATATTCTATGACAAGCAGTCCACAGGAAAGAAAAGAGGTGGGTGAATCTGGACCTGCAGCCGTGCAATAGAAAAACAAGCCATGAAAATTAATTGATTAATTGGCTGATATTATGCACAGCAACAACAGTGAGGTCATATGGCACCCGAGGAAGAAGGTGATTGAATGGTGGGACAGTAAGCTCCAAAAGAAAAACAGATGAAAAACAAGGGACAGTTGTAGAAGTGAAAGCCTTTTTTAGTTGCCTTCAAGCTATGAAAAGATACACAATACTTGATCCACCAATATCCTAAAGTAGCTTCTTTACTCCCAGGATATCATGAGCTTCATAATTTTTCTAGCGTGCGAGTACAGTTGCCTCCATTAGTAACGAACACAGCATCCATCCAGTGGGTTTGGTGAAATGTGGCACCACTGGGTTTGTTAACTCGTAGTAAGAGTAAATTAAAGGACAGTTTTGGCAATTTCTATCCATTTATTTACTATTACTGTACTACATGTAAATAAAAACAGTAGTGCCACATTTACACTTAGTAATATATAGTATCCACCATAAGTAAATGATCAAAGTGGTGTCACATTTCACCAAAACCCACTTAATGGATGCTGTGCTCATTAATAGTGGAGACAACTGAACCTGTTAAAGACCATTACGTACATCTTGCAGGTGGGAGGCAGAATTTTTCTCTAAAGAAGGTGCTGCTAACTGCTCTGCGCTTTATAGAGGAAGATAATGGACGAGCCACTTGCTTCACAAAGAGGAAAGCAAGTTTGGCCAGAGGGAAAACAGGAGCCATGTTATTCTTTACTTCTCAAGGCTGGCTAGTTAACACCTGAAAAAAGGGAACAAAGCATTACAATATAATTATAACACAACAAGCACTGGGCTTCGCCCACCACGGCTATGCCGTGGGTGCTTTTGCCTGCGGCGCTGCTCGCTCCGCTCGCTGCTTCAATAGGTGGTGAGTGAAGAGACATATGACTTCTGCCACTGACTGTATATGTGTGTGTATATTGTACAGTTTGTAATGAAAGTGTGTACAGTAAACCCTCATTATCCACCACCACTGGGTTTATCGGTGTGTAATGTACAACAAAAAGGGTTTATTGTACACACATTCATTACAAACAGTACAATACATAATAACACTAACTTACAAAACGAGGAATTACTGTATGTTACTCCGTTACTCGGTAAAGAACTAATACATAATTTACTTTATTTTAAATTCAATTATATATATCATTGATATTAAATACTTACATTGAGCTGAAGGATTCATTATGTACGCTCAGAAAAAGTTATTATTCTTTTCTAGCTGCATTTGCAATTGCAAGTGTTCTTGAAACCGAGATACTGTAGTCAGATAAACGAACGGAAGTCAGAAAATGTAATAGATGTTGTTGTTATTGTTCACATTTGTTGACATATTGTTGTTTGTCTTTACAACGGCGCCTCCTGAATATTCTCAGACTTTTATCTTTCAAGGAGAGAATCTTGTTTTTGTGTTTTTTTGTTTAGGGCTATTAATTCCTCCATACTATCTATCCTAGGTAACAAAGTGTTGCATATAGGGGACTGTTTCGTGATATAGTTTGAAGAATAAAGTAGCCCTCCAATTTACTAAAAGGTGTTCCCTGAATGAATTAATTATCTCCTTTAAATTGTATATTTCTTGTAATCGCGAGTTTCATATTTTATTCATCGGGTCACAACCATAATACGACTATAGACTCCCACTGTATAATAATCAATAAATACATCTATGGAGCTGCAGGAGTGGTGTTATGGTTGTGTAAATGATGGCCGGGTAGGCCTATAGCTCAGGCAGGATATCTCTAAAAGGAAACTTTCATCATTGCACTTTTCCACCAAGAGCTGAATCTCCAACAAGACATTGAAGAGATAACATGTGTGGAGCGAAGTGAACTGATTTTTGGTCATAGAAAAGATGTGAGGAGGATATTAAAAATGTTTTGATGTGTAGTGAATATGTGAGGAAGATGCTTGATATGTAGTGAAGATGTGAAGAAGATATTTGATGTGTAGTTCTGCTGAGGAAGAAGTTTACATAGGCCCACATGCAACTCTAGTTTATTACAATATAAAAAAAATTATAATGGCGATTCATCATTATTCCACGTTAACTATAGCACACTGCTTGTCCCACACCATGCTTTGTAAACCTAGTTGTGGCTAACCAACCATGCCAGCTGGAGTATATGAGAGAGTGAGTCTGTAAGTGAGGGATACAACACTAGGCTTGACCTCCTCCAGTATAAATGAACCCTACTCCATACAGCCTCCCTTCTAGTGAGGAGGGGGTCGGTCCATTACCCATCAAGGATGAATTAGCTCGGCACGATGACTTTTTTAAGATGAATGAAGATGACATAAGCCTTCACGAGGAATACTCCATTTTTTTACTGCAGAATAAAGTGCCTACAGTTGCCCGTGACTTGGTGAAGAGAGCCGTGCTGGGGGGTAAGATTATAGGAAGGGGAAGGTATGGTATTTGTCACTATCTGAGGGGTGAGCCGGGAAGAGCAGCGTGGTGTATCAAACATTTCCACAGGCCAAGTAACACATATGCCAGCGCTTGGACTAACCTGATCAGTGAGGTGAAAAACATGTTCATTCTACAAGACCTTATGACCAGGCAAGGCTCTGGGATACTGAGGAGGGGAACGATGGTGTTTGTTGGTGTTCGCTTGCATCCCTATCCCGTCCTGGTCACACACTACGCTGGCAATAACCTACAAGATCTGTTGCGTACACAGAGACTTACCGGAGCCAGTGGGTTGTGTATATTCACATAGGTTGTGGCTTATGCTCGATGTCTAATGTCGTTTGGCTACTCACACTTCGACCTTAAAGTCAACAATGTCGTCGTTCAATTCAAGGGTACAATTCAGAAGAGACCCCAAATCACCATCATTGACTTCGGCCTCATGCGCAAAATAGGAGACGAAATCTTTTCCTCGGCAAAGAAATTTTTCTATGCTCCGGAGTTGTAGGGTAAACTTCACAAGATAGTTAGCGTGACCCCAGCCACGGTGGTGTATCAGGTGGGTTATATTGGGGAACAAATTCTTAGTAACTTTTCCCCGCATGGTTTGTGTCCCTTCAGAGCTCGTTCCCTGGAGTTCCATCTCACTGAGCGTCTCTTGGAAACGATTCGTCTTTGTCTTAACCATAACCCGAGCTTACGACCACGCATTCAGGATGTATACGACATTATCAAACGTCTGTATTCGAGGGTGCGTGCTTCCAGCACCTACAAACCAACAGAAACAGAGTCCAACTTCACGAGTAAAAAAAGTGAGATGAGGAAGAAAAGGAAGATAAGGACAGCAGCCCAGAAGAAAAACATGAACATAGACAAGTTGCTAGAGAGACAACAACAACGAGCATTATACCATTATATTCACTACTTCTCCATGGACAGTGAGTTTCCCCCGTTTCCTAGGGAGGGGGAAGACAGAGACGAGGAGAGGATTTAGACTCAAAGAAGACAATGGGAGATGGAACACTACGGCTATACACTGTCAGCATCATCTTCAATATCTTACTCCTCCTCCTCCCCATGTTTATTGCCGTTCACAACAGTTACTGGTGCCAATAAAAGCGCTATGGTTTCACAGCATCCCAAAGCCCTGTTGTAGGTGACGGCAAGGACCTCTATGCAATGGGACTTTGACGCCACCTTTAATTCACTTTTTGATGACGACAGTGAGGAGGAGGATGAAGAGGAGGAACTAGAGAAGGAATATGAAGGGCTGGAAGAAGGTGGAGGGTCAAAGGATAAAAAGGAAGAAGGAGAGGAAGAGGAGAAAGACGGAGATAAACAGTATGGTCATGTAACAACTGCTGAAAACACACCACCACACGCCAAGAAACAAAAACACACCAGAAAAGTCCCCATTGCTGAAGAATATGAATCTACACTGATTATACCCGAAAAAACCTCAAGTGAAGAGATGATGGTGGATAGTGATAGTACTGGGACAAGGAGAGTAAACGATATGGACATAGAAAATGAAAAAAGTAACTGTGATGCTAGTCTTCTTACATCTGGCAGCACCGATGAAAAGATAGTAAACAAAGGAGGAGATTCTAATGACGTTGGTGGTGATAAAAATAACAGTAATGGTGATAGCAATGATTCAGACAATAATAATGAAACTGATTATGAAAATAGCAATGAAACTGGAACTCATGAAATTAGTAAAAGGAGAACAAATTTGGGATATGAAACCTGGAGACAACAACTGGTACTGGAAGAAGATGGTGACGGTATTTTTGACGAGTCGCTCTCCACTTACGAGGAAATAAAAAGGAACTACCTGAGACACCAATCCCAATCAAGGAAGGGAGAGGACGTGGCTGCCTGGGAGCGACGACTGAGACGACAGAGAGTCAAGAAGGAGTTGGCGTGTCTTAAGATATACAAAGACTACTATCGCATATCCACCAAATTGAAGGAAGAGGATTTCGTGCGAGATGAACTGACTGAATTTGACCGCAGACTGCTGTACGGTCCACGCAAGAGGAAAGTCGATGGTGTCCCAGTGGATCGCCTCGCAAAACCACGCCTTGTTGACATGGAGAACGATGATCACCACGAAGCCCAGGCCAGAATCGAGTTTCTGAAGCAGTTCCAGGATGAATTGGAGAGAGAGAAGCGTGTTTACCTTGTAGCCATACGGAGGAACACCTAGAAGGCGTAGGGGGTGTAGGACCCTCGGAGTGGGACATCTAGGGAGCCTCATGTACCTTCCCACCTTCTGCAGTAGTAGTAGTAGTAGAAGTAGCAGTAGTAGTAGTAGTAGAGTCAGAGTGTGAATAAATTGATGGCAGTAAATAGTCATCATTACCATAGTCTTCACAACACCTACACTTTTTCCAACAAATACAAATACACACATAATGCTGACGTTGGAAGAGGACCCCCAGTGAAAAGGCGTAGGTTAGATTATAGGATGATAACACGTGAAGAGAAAGAATGTCAGAGTGAATAGGAGGAGGAGGAGGAGGAGGAGGAGGAGGAGGAAGTGGAGGAGCAAAAACTAGATGACAAGGATGAAGAATTGGAGGAGGAGAAAGAGGAGAAGGAGGAGGAGGAGGAGAAAGAAGATACGTATGAGAAGGAGGAAGAGAAAGGGATGATGGTGGCGAAACTGGAAACACAACAACACCAACAACAACATCAAGAACAACAACACCAACAGGACACACTGGCGACCAACGAAATGAATAAAGAAACCACAACAAAACAAATGCCCAAACAAATCACGAACCCACAAACTACAAAACCACAAATCACAACACCACAGATGGATAAACTAATCACACAGCTGGTCATAGATAACCTAAGGTACATCCACGGTGGGGTAGAGTTTATGCTGGAGACTGACAACGATTACCACACGTATTGGAATGACCTGGGGAAGAGGAGGAGGATACTGAGAACCCATGGTAGACTGAAACGATGCATGAGGCTTAGCAGTGATTGTTATTTCTTCAGGGTACGTGTGAGTAGGTTGAGAAAGATGTGGAGGGGAAGGGAAAGAAGGCAGTGGGCTCGGTAGAAGAGGATGTTGGAAAGGAGTGTCATTAAACAGAGAGGGGGAAGGAAAGTGAAAATCATATGGAAACACAAACGAAAATATAATAAAGTGGTGATAAATAGGGTGAGAAATAATTATAATAATAAAAATAATAAGGGTTTTTGGAGTAAGGCGGTGAGGACTCTGTATAAAAAATAGAATGTGAATTAATTGGATGAAAGAGAATGAACATAAAATAAATTGTTGAATGAATATCAAAGGAAATAAA